>JACCIB010000366.1:10000-170616 GCA_018906965.1 Philotrypesis tridentata
CTCTCTCTTTCTTCTCTCTCTCTCTCTCCTATGCTATTCACGTTTTCCCTCTAGCGGCTTTGCGTGTGACTTCAGCCGCCTGGTACCTCACGCCGCCGTGCGCATGCATGATTGTGTTTGCGCACGGCCGTGCGTTGGGCGGTTGTATATGTGTGTATACGAGCGCCTTGTCGCAATGGATATTGCTCCAAAAAACAAAATTCTAATAAAAGATGTAAAATGTGAGGTAAATAATTGGATAGTAAATCCACATTTTAGATAAAAGGAATTGATTTAATTTTTAATGTTTTAAAAAGAGTCTATCGATCTCTTCGAGGCAAATGTCGGGAAAAAGGTATAATTAATTTTAAACCAATTTTCCGTTTGCTTCAACATTTCGATGAACACTGTCGCCCTCTTCAGGAAACTGTCCATTTTTATTCGAATAAATCAATGAGTACAATAAAATATTACAATAAGTGAAATAACGACGACTTACATGTAAAGGAGCACAGCAGCCGACGGAATAGAATGTTCTGTTCTCCGGCCAATCTCAGGCGGAGGAAGGAGGATCGAGAAGCAAGGAGACGGACACTGTTATTGTTCCGGCTTCCTCAGCTACTGTTTCGATAATAAGGAAACATAGGTGTAGCTAGCGATCTTATATCAACGAGGAGTCTCGCTAATTTTTTGAGCGGTCTGTTTACGAATGACGTCACGCTAGTCGCTCTCACGCATATGTACAAGTTTTAGAGTCGCCTATAACCCGTTTTGTTTTTCAAACGGTATAATAAGAGTGTGTACACGTTATTGAGTTTTTATGTGGCTTCCATTTTATTTATACCATTGTCTTGCATTTGAATATGCAACAATTCTGAACGAAGCCTTGTGTTTAAATTACTTTCTTTATCTTTTATATCTATTTTATCGAAATTCAAACTATGGTTGAATTTACAATGGTGTTCATTTATGACATTATTCATTGATTTTTTTATGTTCCTCAATACGTGTACAAACACTCCTTTTGGTTTGGCCTACATATGTAGTCGTGCAGTCATTACATTGCAGCTTAGATACAACATTGTTTCCAACTGTTTTCTTTTTTATCTTTTCCTTTAATTATAATATTACACATGCGATTGTGTACTTTTGGCACAGTTGTAATATATTTTTCTTGAATGAAATGAAGAAATGAAGAATGAAATAAAGAATGAAAAAGCTACAATGATTCGGAAGTTTTTGTCATTATTGCAACGTTGATATTGTGCACTCGAATTTATTTTGTCAATCAGTTTTTTTATATATCCATTGGTAAAGTTGACATGATAATTATTGTCAGTTACTAATTTTTTTACAATATTGATGTTTTTCTTATGATTATGTTTTTCTTATGTTTTTCTTACAATTCAACAGATCTATCAATAAGATTGTAAACCATGGTGATTTTTTCAAATTCAGGATGTTGTGAATGATAATTCAAAAATCTACCAGAAAAGGTGGGTTGCGTGTACCAAACAGTCATTGTTTCTCCTGTATTCTTTACCAACAGAACGTCTAAGAAACTTATGGAGTTATTTCTTTCAATTTCATGTGCAAATTGTAAACGGCTATTGTAAGAATTAAATAATTGAAGAATCAACATACAATAATCCTAATGTAGTTTATAATATTAAATGCAGTCACTATCGTATAGCCCTTTGTGTTAGGGTTGCCTTCCACTTCGTGGATAAGTAAATCGCAAAAGATTAAATAACATGATGCAGTGAGACCGTGTTGAAATTTTTTTATGGAAAAACTTGCCGTCCCGTCCTATTGTATGTAACGGTGGATACATTTTCAAATGACACCTCTCCTTAATCAAAGTAAGTAACCAATTTCTAAATTGAATTATAGAAAATTTTGTGATAATTGTAAGCTTAATTTCTGAGAAATTAATGACGTTGAAAAATAGTCAGAGTTCACAGATTTAGTTTTAGTTTTATACTTACTTAAAACAAATTCCTATTATCATTTGAGGTCACTATTCTCATAGTTTAACATGTATTTAAAGTTGTGCATTTATACAGGAAAATAGAAAAGTCAGTTGACTTTTATTTTGGTATTTTATAGTATATTGTTGATTACAATGACATTTAGTAATTCATCGATTATCTATGATAGGATGGGACGGCAAGTTTTCCCATAACAAAGTTTCAACACGATCTCACTGCATCATATTATTTAATCTATTGCGATTTACTTATCCACGAAGTGGAAGGCAACCCTAACAGAAAGGTCCATGGAATGGTGACTTTATTCAATATTATAAACTACATTAGTAGTCCGGTAGTCCTGGCATTTTGCCGGCCACTTTCTTCTAAAGATTGTTTCATAGTCAAAATTTGTTTGTAGTAACCTGCTGAAAGTAACCCTGAATTCTCGACTTTGGACCGGCAACATTGATCGGCAACATTGTTATTATTGCAAAATAAACTTCGAAAAAGCACTTTTTTTTAGTTTTCCGTGAATAACGTTTTTGTAACGCATTTTATGCAAAAAAAGGTACAGAGGAAAGTTGTTTATAATTGAATTTCCAATCAGCCACATGTATTTCCGAATGTAAAATTAACTTTTTTCATCGCTAAATTGTTAAACAAAAAAAATCTTTTTCCAAACTTTCATATTGCCACAGTTTTTTCAAAAAAAAGATCTTTATCGTCGGATAGGTTCACAAAGATGGCTTTTAGTACAAATAATCTAAAAATCGTTGTCCGATCTGTATATCTCAACATCGCGTCCAATTGCAAAATTATTTACCCTAAAATTTCAAATTCATTTCTAATTTGCCCATGGAACGATAAACTGATTCAACCCTGATTAATCGATAGCTTTTAACGTCCTTAATAATCGCTAAAAAGGAATTTTCTTAAAATTAATATTTAACAATATTTTTAGCAATAAATATTTTTTATTTTCACGAATTTTGAAGATAGAGAAACGCGACCAAATGCATCTTAAAGTACTTAAAAAACCATGAATTTTCGTAAAAAATTCGTTAAGATCCGACCAATAGGAGCCGAGATACGAATTTTTTTCAATAGACGATTCCACTGAAACTATTTCATATTTTTCGATGAATTTTCATACACTACTTATTCAAATGATGCTCTAGATGATAGCATTTTTTTCGATAATTGTAATCGACTTAATTCTTGTAAAAGGACCGATGAACGGATGCGAAATTGGCGGGCGCTGCTGCGCGACTGCTTCAGCCGTGCGGCGCGGTGGTGGGGGGTCCACCGCTGCGGCTTTCGTGAACCTTAAATGTAAATTGATTTTCTCGGCAACGAAAGTTCCTACGGTAATGCTTTTTCTTTTTAATTTATGTGTTTTTTTCTCAGCTTTCACGTCATGGCAATAAAATTTACATGCGTGCAATGCAAATACCCGAAAATTACGTTTTTTAGTTGTAAATTAAATTTCTCGGCAACCAAAGGTCCTACATTAATGCTTTTTTTTTAAATTTTATGTGCTTCTGCCTCAACTTTAACGTCATGTTCAACCCGCTCAACCCGCTTCACGACGCTCAACCCACATTCTGGAAACTGCCTGCACTCTGGGCATTCTGACAATTAAAAATAACTATTTTTAATTAAATAAATCAATCAGATGGATATCAGATGAAATTTAAATTTAATCGTCCAATTTTGAGCTGTTCAATTTTGTATGCCTTATATAATAATTATTTTGAAATTGGTTGATAGGATAAACTTGAAGTTTTTTTTTTGCAGCGGAGACAGCCTAGTAGGCAGAGTGTCGGACTCGCGATCCAGAAGTTCTGGGTTCGATCCCGACTCTCGGCTTTTCTGTCATTGGGACACCTCTATATTTACATACACCTATATGTATATACTTAAATTTCGGTTCGGATTCCACTGTACACAACCTATGGATGCATTGTGTAGCTAAACTGTAGGTCCAGTCGAGATGCATGCGGACTACATTCCGATGTGATGCACATGCATCCCGACTATAGGGTACCTCACTGGTCGATACCATTGTGTGGTATCGGGCAGTGAGAAGAGCCAAATAAGACTCACAAAGAGGACTTGATAAGGCTATAACGAAAAAAAAAACTTCAAATTTCGCATGATATCCCTCTCATTGGAATGTTTAATGAAAACTTAGTTATTTTTCATTTTCAGTGTGCCCAAAAAACAGTCCTTTACCAGAATATGGGTTGAGCGTCTCTTTTCCGAAGGGAAATACATGTTCTGCTTTCTAAAAAGCAAAAAGACCATACAAGTAGTTGCTAAGCCTACAGCTTAGAGGGATAGTATAAGAACTTTTAAAATAGTACAGTTGAGTAGTATTGAGATAATCAGAGATTAGAAGTTTCAAAATTAAAAAATTCAATTTTTACTGGGCCGTATCAACTTGAAAATTTATATACTATCTCTCTGAGTGTCTGACTTGACAACGTACTATACCTTATACAAAACAAAACATGCTTTTCCATTGAGAAAAGTCTCGTTACGTCTGGAAAGTGAGTGTACTTGCTCTCTCAAAATTAGGAAAAACTTCTAAACCACTTGTCTTCTGAACTTATATAATAATTATAAATCTTGATAAAACATTTATCACATCACTAGCTTCTCACAGGAATTCCTTCCCTTTATAACGTGACAGTTGCGTAACCTCCCAATAGAAATAGGAAAACATCGACTACAAATTCTGTAAAAACTTTCTTCGATACTTAAACGATGAAAATACAATACTTTCACTAGCTTGTCACATCAGAAGAAAATTCTTTCCTTATATAACCTGATAGTTGTATGCCTTCCAATAATAAAAAAAAATAAAAGAGAACATTTTAACAGAGAATCAGTTTACAAAATCTTTTGTTGTATTATGTACGATTTATAAAAGCGTAAAACTAAATACTTATCTAGTTCTAGCCTATTAGTCATGTTTGTGAGATGTCTTAACATATATTTTTGAAAATAAAATCACTTCACTAGTTATTTATTGTATCATCATATACATATATATGATATTTATTCTTCAACAATACAGGTGTATTGTATATAAAGGAATTAAAATTAAAAAGTAAATACAGGATTGTGCGCTCATCTGCACACATAAACTGTACATACAAACATTACTTAATGATTCTAATTATATTACAATATTACAATATTGCTCTATTTCAATTGCTGGTGTAAACTTAATAGATGCCAGCTATTTTCCTAGTTTCTTGATAAACACAAACAATGAGGCCGAAAGAAAATATTACAAACACACACAGGAACTTTTTTGTTTTCAATATCCGCTCCAAGCATATAACCTCCCACGTGAAATAATAACTTATAAAAATCTGAAAAAATAAAAGATAACATTTAAAGAAAGAATAAGTTCATAATATTCTATATGTATATGATATATTTAAATGTAATAAAACAAAATAATTATCTGATTGAGTTCTCGTAATCATTTTTTTCACAGCCGTGTAAAGACAAATGTATTAATTATATTTGGCACTGTTTTAAAATCTGTGTTTATGTTATATTATTATTTAACACTATTTAGTAATATATATACTGTGACGGGGATCCCGTCAATAGCTGCTCGCCTGGACACCACCCAGTCTAGATAATAAAATCTTACACTCGGTGGTGTTTACAGAGCGGTAAGCGAGCAGACAGCTGGTAGAGCCAGGAGAAGGACAGCGTGGCGCCGAGAGCAGCCTGCGGCAGCGTCGAAGCAGCGAGAGCGAAAGACAAAAGGAAGATACGAAGCATGCGAGCCACGAGGCGAACGTGCGCGAGCGACGGCCGCCATGTTGGTGAGCAACCGACGATAGTATGAGTGCGAGAAGGATGGAAGTATATCGAGTGAGTGAGAATGCGTACTAGAGACAGGCAAGAGAGACAGAGTAGAGGCAACGTGCAGCACCGAGTGATATTGGGCAAAAGACGAAGGGCTACGGCTCGATTCACAGCGCGCGTGCAAGCGGCAAACAATAATATAAGCGTGCCGAAATGCGAACCCATGTACAAAGTGTGAAAATATCGCCTGTAGAGCCAGTCAAGCGTGTAAGCGTGTTTCGAATTTCGCGCGGGTCTAAAAGAATTGTAAAAGAGGGCGCGAGAGTGTAAATGTGCTACATGGAGCAGAAGCGTGTAAATTTGTGATAGGCGTGAGAGAGCGATACATCGAAAAGTGTGTGTGAGGGAGAGAGATGGAGATAGACGCCGCGAACCAGCGTAGCCGCTGAACGGCTGCGAAGTCAGTATCCACCGAACCCTTGCAGAGGAAAGTGCATATCGAACATCGAGAGCACCCACGAGACTCGGACCAATGTATACAGAGCAACCAGAAAGCATTTCCCCCCGTGTGCATTTCCGAGCCGATTATTAGTTTCTTTCGCGTGCGCTTCCACAGGGAACGAGACATCATCAGCACGCGAGGACGAGGAGTTACAGAGTTAGAGATAGGTAGGAACATTTTCTTGCGATACATCTCCGCCGCGAGTTTCTAACTTTATAGTCAGCCCGCGTTAGTGACAGTGAGCTCGTCCCAGGACGAGCACGCGTCCGCGAGTAGAGACAAATAATTCCTTGGTTTTGAAATAAGTTACGAAGTGTTGATTTGACGTTAGGGTTTCATTCATTTTTCCGTATTCTTTTTCCTATACATCTCGCCTGCGACCCAGATCACGAGGAGTTCTCCAGCCGGCAGTACCAGAGTAACCAGATCGCGAGTTCGGGCGTCCATCATTAATAAAATTCGAGCTCGCGATAAACCTATATAGGTGTCATTACATGGTGCCGAGCCTTCCCTACGAACGGAAAATCCACCACGTCGCAATACAAACACGCAATACAATTCTCGTTGATTTAATAAATAACACTGTGTATGAAGACATCGTCCGTTGTCTGCGGAAAAACAGCGTACACTAAAGAATAGCTATATAGTCCGCAGAAAATAACGTACACTTAAGTATACCTATATAGCCTAGAATAATGTAGATGCTACGTCACCGGATTTCCGTCGAACAATTGTTCTCCCGCGAGAAGAATTGAAGAGTCCAAACCTTCACTTTACAATATCATTCGATCGAAGCAATTTCACAAAATATGACCCTGATGTGATTTTATTACTTTCGTCGCAAGCTTTCATTTAAGTGCTTATATGTAAGAAACAAAGCTGTCAATACGAAGAAAACCGTACGCTTAGGTTCCAACAGGGCAACTTTAAAGTAAAATAGGGTCTGGCTAGCGCCCGACGACGGCGTACGTACTGAAGTACTTATACTTGCCATCGTGGCGCCACCGCGCCCCTTGATATTAAGTGTTTCACCAATCTTTGCTTTTACAATGCATGTAATAAAATACATGCAAAAACTTGTACATATGCTCCTCGTTGACATAAAACCGCTGGCTGCACCTATTGTTTCCTTATTATCGAAACAGTAGCTGAGGAAGCAGGAACAATAACAGTGTCCGTCTCCTTGCTTCTCGCTCCTCCTTACCCCGCCTGAGATTGGCCGGGGGGAAGAAAACATTCTATTCCGTCGGCTGTTGTGCTCCTCTACATGTAAGTTGTCGTTATTTCGCTTATTGTAATGTTTTTATTGTACTCATTGATTTATTCGAATAAAAATTGACAGTTTCCTGAAGAGGGTGACAGTGTTGACAGACACGTTAAAGCAAAAGGAAAAATGGTTTAAAATTAATTTTACCTTTTTCCAAACACTTGCCTCAGAGTGATCGATAGACTCTTTTTAAAACATTGAACAAACACCGAGGGATAGAGCCTTTGAATATTGTGTCACACACATATTCACACATACATGATGTAATTTTTGTTGTACAATCTATATTTGTTTATACTTTTCTACACTTCAGGATATTTTAATATGAACATTTTATATAAACTTAATACACCAATCAAACACAAGGCATTTCTTTCCTGACAACTAGCTGTTTACAGCACATCGTCGTCAGGCTCGGCTAACGTAGTCTCGATGTCAATTTTCTATATTGAATTATTAATAAAACACGTTGTTATTGTAATTGTAATTATAATAATTGTTAAATTTATATGCGTTATTATAAATTTACTTAATTCATGTTTTTAGAAAGAATGAGAGGAACGATGGACGGATTGGACAAGGAACGAAGTGGAAAACAGGATCCATCTGAAAGGGAAAGAAAAATATTTTATGTTAAAACATTATGAAAAATAATTCATGTTTAAAACTTAAGAAGTAAGTAATAATTTAAGTAACACTAATAAAAATATCGATAAACGAAGAGAGATATTTTATTCACCTTATACTAAGATTAGGGAGCCCATTTTTGGAAATAAAAAGAAGCTTTCTGAAGGGGGAAGTGGAGGCGTAAGTGGAGGGTTAGGTGAAGGTGATATCTGGGGGCGCAGATGGGATATGCGGTGAGTGCGGAGCTTTTAGTGAATTGAATAAATCTAAAATTTGAAACAATCCTTAGCTTAAAAGTGGAGAGGTATTCAGAAGAGGTATACGGAGGGGCGTGGAGGGGTGCGGAGGAGTCTAGTGGGACAATATATGTGTGTGTGTGTGTATGTGTGTGTGTGTGTCTGTGTGTGTGTGTGTATAGGTGATTCTCTGACAAATCGAGAGCGCCATTTTTTGACTTTCGCCAAAAATATTTTTAAAACATTCTTTACTAGTCTACCCTGTTGAAAGGTATCATGTGATGGAATCGCATGAGATTGCTGCATGATGTCATCATATGATAAAAGTGCTGATAATGACATGTGAAAATATCATGTGATGAGGTCCAAATTCATCATGCGATATAATAGGATTCAATCACATCATAAAAAATTGAATTTTGAAATTAATTAAAATCCATTTTTTCATTGATCTGTTGCTATTTATAGAAGATTGCTATTTCATCCGGATACCATCCGGATGAAATAGCAACAGATCAATGAAAAAATGGATTTTAATTAATTTCAAAATTCAATTTTTTTCAATTCAAAATTCAATTTCAATTTTCATGCCATATAATAGGATTCAATCACATCAAATTATAGAAGTTTGCTATTTCATCCGGATACCATCCGGATGAAATAGCAACAGATCAATGAAAAAATGGATTTTAATTAATTTCAAAATTCAATTTTTTATGATGTGATTGAATCCTATTATATCGCATGATGAAATTGGACCTCATCACATGATTTTTTCACATGTCGTTATCAGCACTTTTATCATATGATAACATCATGCAGCAATCTCATGCGATTCCATCACATGATACCTTTCAACAAGGTATGAGTGCCCCTGAATTTTTTCAGATTTTTTCCATCACTTTCATTTAAGTTACAGAGGCTCAAAGTTGACATAGTAAGCAATTTTTGTATTTTTTGCCTATTTTCGTTAATTTGTAGCTCCTCAGGGAAACATTTTTAACGATAAACACATAGAACATTTTTTTTAGCAAATTTGCTCTAGTTTAAGGGAAAAATATTAGTAAAGTCACATATATATGTTTGTTTCTACGTATAAACCTTTTAAGCCTTAAAATCAAGTTTTCAGCTTGATCGATCATCAATATCGAACCCACAAAAATTTTAGAAGATAGTTTAACTCACTATAAAAGAACTTGTGGAAGTCCCAGAATGTCAGAGGCCTTGGTTTCTCTGGAAGAAATAAATATAACAGCTTATTTATTAAAAAACACAAGTTTATTCAAAAGGACTTGTTTCACGCATCAAAAAATTTAGGTAAAACAGTGAAATATTAGCATAATCCATCGAAATTTTGTTGTACTATATTATAAAAATGCTATAGAGTATCCCTATATAATCAGTTTTAACATTTATAATAATGAAAATAAACTAAACAAGATTTTATACTTTGAAAAACGCACCCGGGTATCATATACTCAATATATAATAGTTTCAAGGATATTTGACTTACAAAAGTCAATAAACAATTAATTATAATCAATACATCCATACTCATGATTGATTTTTATTTAGTTTTATTTAAAAATAAATTTTAAAAAGCATTTTTTAAGAGAGAGCAAATTAAGCTCTAGCAGAAGGGACTATCTCTCCATCTCTCTAGTAAATGCATAAATGTAGTAACTTTAGACTTTAGACCAAATTAAAAAAATTTTTGGAAAGATTGACGGTAAAAAAAGTAGATGAGAATATTCTATAGGATCTAGCGAACAAAACAGAGTAGGTGAGAAAAGCCCAAAAACATTCATTAGATGTGAAAATAATGTTGTAATAGATAAACATACAGCAACGGAAAAAAGTTTGTGTCTTCCGATAAGGTAATCTTTTTTATGAAAACGTCTAGAGAACTGAGACTTGATGCCTGAGTTAAAGAATTTAACGACGAATGCGCACATATGAATATGTTATACATTATTTTGTTTATATTAAGAGTTTATAATGTTACAAGTGAAAAAATGTAGCTCGAAGCCCGAGGCGAGCTCAACGGGCTACGCGCATGCGCGAAGAGTCGATAGCAGCTGGAACTGCAGCGAGGTTGGTTTTGTGTACCAATCAGTTTTTATATTACCTGATTTGTTCACCAATAAAACGTCTGAAAAGCTTATGGATTTGTTTACTTCCATTTCATGTGTAAATTGGAGTCTATTGTTATATGGATTGAATACTCTTAATGTTTCATTTACTTTTGTTTTTGGAATACAAGTGATAATATCATCGACATATCGGAAAAAGAACACTGGTTTATACGTTAATTTCGAAATACATTCCGTTTCGAGATCATCCATGACAATGTCAGCGAACAGTCCCGAAACCGGAGAACCCAAACCATAGGTGTGCCAAAAAGTTGTTTGTAAAATTTACCATTAAACTGGAAGTACGTATTCTCCATAAGCAGATCGCAAGCATGCAAAATTTCATCAAGTGGAATTTCCAACCTCCTCACTATTTGTGCATACCTTCTTTCAATGCTTTGCATGACTAGTGTCTTATCGATGTTTGTATACAATGATTTTACATCTAAGCTGACAATACAGTGGTCATTCGGAATATTTATATTTCTTATTTTTTCTATGAATTCGTAGCTATTTTTTATGTACGACTTCGGCTTATCTATGCTATTTTTTAAAACCTTGAATAAATATTTTGATAAAAAATATGTTGGTGAACCTATTGCTGAAATTATAGGTCTTAGAGGATGGTCTCTCTTGTGGATTTTTGGTAATCCATATGCTTTCGGTTAGCAGGTATCAGTTTGTGTGAAAAGCTGTTTTTTATATTTTTTACCAAAATATCCATTCTCATTCCAGATATTTGTTAATTTTTTAATATTCAACTGTAGTTTTGATAATGGATTTTTCTTAATGATAGTATATGTGCTATTGTCAGCTAAAACATTCTCCATCTTGTCAATATAATCTCGTTTGTACATAGCAACCGTTACATTACCTTTATCAGCAAAGGTGAACATGATGTCGCTGTGAGTCTTAATGAAGTTCTTAGTTTCCGTTAACTTATTCTCAAAACTTTTTTCCTCTACTGTAGTATATCTATTTTTATTAGGGTGTTGTGTGATCTTTTTAATTAGTGTGTTACGAATATCATTTGCAGTATTATCCTGAAAATTGTTGATTGATATTGTGTTCTCTAAGTTTTTTATGCATTCAATAACAAGAATTTCATTAAGATTACTCGTAGGATTAAATTTCCTACCTAGCGAGGTCACATATTTTACATTAGTCGGTATGTCCACATTAGTTAAATTGGTAAACCATTTTTCAAAACTCGGATTTGTGTTGTTTTTTCTGTTTAAATTTGTTGAATATTGTATAAATATTATACTCTTTGCTTGTTTTTCTATGAATTAATACTGGTCGCGCCATCTCTTGTATATATATGATTTTGTACATCGAGACAAGCGCGACTCCGAAAACGCGAATACGCGAGTATGTAAACACACATATATAGAAATATAAGTGAAAATAACAAATAAAAGTAGTCTAGAAGAGACTGATAAAAATATTTTTGTGAAAAATTGAAGAAAAAAGTGTGATGCGAAGAGATTACGGTCGGCGCACATAAAACGTGTTTAAGTGACGTGATAGAGCACATGGAAAATTTTATGAATTTGCACAAATAATTAATGATCGAAGAAAATAAGGAAACACTAAGTGAAAAAATTAGAAAAACAATTTTGAGAAAAGTTATAAAAATAACCAAAGAAGTTTGTGTTTTGAGAAACGAAATTTACACAAAAATAAGTGAATACGAAATGGCTCAAGCAAAAGTTGAAGATATAATTATACCAATTTTTGACGGTATAAATTATACCAGTTGGAAAACAAGATTAATGATCTTGCTTGAATATAAAGAATGTCAAGAGCAAATAAAAAGAGAAAGAATTGCCTCAGACACAGAAGCTGATTGGAAGAAAAAAGATCTCAAAGCACGTGCAATTATAACAAGTGCTATCTCAGATAAGCAGCTTGAATATGTAAGTGAATGCATAACAGCGTGTGAGATGATAAAAAGGTTTGACAAAATGTATATAACACAGTCAACAGCCTTACAAATGTTGCGAAGAAATAAAATACAAGAAATCAAACTTAAAAGTTATAGAGAAATCGAAGAATTTTTCGTAGACTTCGAAAAAGCCGTAAATGATTTTAAAAGTGCTGGTGGTAAGATAACAGAAGCAGAAAAGATAAACTATTTACTTGGAGCACTACCATCAACTTACAGTTATATTGGTGATTTTCTTGATGCGATACCCAAAGAACAACATACGGTCGATTATGTTAAATCGAAAATAAAAGAAAAAAATTTACATAACATAGACAATAACAAAAGTGATAGCAAAAGCAATGTTAGCACTTCCAACACGGAAATAAAGGGAAATTGCTATAATTGCGGAAAATATGGCCACGCGCAAAAAGACTGTTGGACTGGACAACAGCAAGGTCAAAGCAGCAGCACTCAACCAAGTCGAACTCAGCGAGGAAGAGGTAGTCAGAGAGGCAGCAACAGAGGCTTCAGAGGCAGAGGTCGAGGCAGAGGACAACATTCATCGCACAGCACGAAAGAGCAACACGAAGATTACGCGAGCGAGTCATGGTCAACGCAAGTATATACACCAGAGACAAATAAGGTAAATTTAGAAAGTGATTGTAACGGTAGCGAAAATCGAAAGAAAATCTTTTGGTTATTAGACAGCGGTTGTACCGAACACATTGTACGCGATGATAATTATTTTGAAAATTCTGTTATTTTGAACAAACCGATAGATGTCAAATTGCCTGACGGTAAAACGCTCAAAGCTACAAAAGTAGGAAATATACAAATTTATTTTGAAAATTATTATAGTAAAAAATATGTAAATCTAAACAATGTTTATTTTGCAAAAGACATAAAGCAGAACATATTAAGTTTTTCAAAAATAACTGCAAATAATACAATAGTAACTAGAAATGATAGCGCGAAAATTTATAACAATAATAGAGAATTAATTGTAGTTGCAAATAAAGTAAATAATTTATATTATATAAAAGGTTTTCTAGTGAATGAACAGAAAGAAAAATGTATAAATGCAGTAAAAATAACCGCGAAAGAAAAATGGCACAGAGCATTAGGTCATGTTAATTTTCAATACTTAAATAAATTAGTTAAAGAAAAATTAGTTGAGGGATTGCCAGATAAAATTGAAAACACTGATATGAAATGTGCAAATTGCATTCAAAGTAAAATGACAAATGTACCATTTCAAAATAATCGAACAAAAACTTCTGAAATTTTAGAATTAATTCATACTGATTTAAATGGACCGCATGAAACGACTGGTTATGGTGGAGAAAAATATTTCTTAACTTTTGTCAATGATTACAGTAAATGCACGCGAATATTTTGTATTAAACATAAGTCTGAAACTGCAAGTTGTTTTATAGAATTTGTAAATTTAGTTGAAAATAAGTTTAAGAAAAGGGTTAAGAAAATACAGTGCGATAATGGCAAAGAATATTTGAATAAGGAGATTTACAATTTTATTAAGTATAAGGGAATAGAATTATTACCATGTTCACCGTACACGCATGAATTGAATGGTGTAGCGGAAAGATACAATAGATCAGCAATGGACATAGGCAGATGCTTACAAAGAGAAGCAAATATAAATAGGCGATATTGGCCTGAAATTATTAAAACGGTAGCTTACTTGAAAAACCGCACTATAGCAAATACTGTAGAAAATAAAACTCCTTACGAAATATTCTTTGGCACAAAGCCAAACGTTAATCATTTGAAAATTTATGGTAGTAAAGTTTTTGTCCGAATCCCAGAGGTCAACAGACGAAGTAAATAGGATGACAAGGCAACAGGAGAAATATTAGTAGGTTATACAGAAAACGGTTACAGAGTTTTAGTAAATAACAAAGTTATTAACACAAGACATGTACAGGTTGTCGAAGAAGACACAAAAATAATTTGTCTTAACGAATCAGATGAAAAGCATGAAAGTTGTGAATCGGAAAATTCTGAAAGCGATTCAGAAGAATATGATAGTGTTGTCAGCAACACAAACAAAAATTTATTTATCCCTACTTCTTCTCTCGAGAAAAGTAGAGATAATTTAATTACAGAAATCAATGAAAATTATATAAATAGTGAAAATGAAAACGAAATTAATTTGAAAGAACCGAGAAGGTCAAAAAGAAAGAAAAGTCCTTTAAATAGATACGGTGATCCTATAGCGCATTTTATTTATATTAATAACATCGATGCAAATGTACCTCATAAATTCGAGGAGGCGATAAATTCGAGCGAATCAAAACAGTGGAAAATTGCAGTGAATTCAGAAATCGAAAGTTTAAAGAAAAATAAAACTTGGAAATTAGTAGAGAAGCCATTAAACAAAAAAATCATTGATGTCAAATGGGTATTTAGACGAAAAAACGATAATACCTATAAAGCCAGATTGGTAGTTCGCGGCTTTCAACAACGAGAACATATAGAAAACGTTTACTCACCCGTAGGAAAAATGCAAACACTTAAAATATTATTATCATATTGTTGTAAAAATGATTTGTTTATTGATCAAATGGATGTAGAAACAGCTTTTCTGAACGGTGAAGTAATATCAGAGGTTTATGTAAATCAACCAGAAGGCTATGAAGTAGGAAATAACAAAGTCTGTAAATTGCAAAAAGCATTATATGGTTTACGAGAAAGCCCAAGAGCTTGGTATAATTGTTTTCATAAGTACATGGAAAAATTAAATTTCGTGAGAAACAAACATGATTATTGTTTATATGTAAATAATGCAAGCAGAGATTCAATATATATACTAGTTTTCGTAGATGATTTATTAATCTGTTGTAAAAATAGAAATAAAATAAATGAAATAAAATCAAAATTAATGGAAAATTTTGAAATGAAAGACTTAGGAAAAGTCAACCAATACATAGGAATAAACATTGATTATAATAAGAATGAAGGCAAAATGACACTAAGCCAAACAAAATACATTGAATCTTTAGCTGCAAAGTATAATCTAGAAAATGCAAAATTGTATAACACTCCTATGGAGACGAGTCTAAAATTAGAAAAAGCAACCGAACAAAATGAGTCAATAAAGTATAGAAACTTAATAGGAGAATTACTTTATATAAGTACTGGTACGAGACCAGATATCTCATATAGTGTAAACTACTTGAGTAGATTCCAAAGTTGTTATAATGAAACTCATTTCAAATATGCTATGAGAGTATTAAAATATCTAGTGAATACCAAAGATCTAAAATTAACGTATTTTAATAATTTAAAATGTGATACACTAGATTGCATGGTAGACTCAGATTTTGCCGGATACAATATAGATAGAAAATCCACAACTGGATATATTATAAGATATTATGGAAATCTGATTTATTGGAAAACAAATAAACAAAAAAATGTAACGAAATGTTCAACCTTTGCAGAATATACGGCTATGTCAGATGCAATAACCGAAGTAATATTTGTAAGAAATCTGCTAAGTGAAATGTTTAAAGAAAAATTCAATGAAAGAATAAACATATACGAAGACAATTCAGGTGCAATAGCGATTGGAATGTTTGGAAATTATACAAAAAATTCAAAGCACATCGAAGTACAATATTACTACATTAATGAATATTATGAAAATGGAATAATCGATATTATAAAAATAAATTCAGAGTTAAATCTAGCTGATATATTAACAAAAAGTTTGAATAGAGAAAAGTTCACAAAACACAGAAAAGCATTAAATATACTTGAAAATTGCAAAAGCGACAAGACTGAATGTAAAAGCGACGAATATAAATTTAAGGAGGCGTGTTGAATATTGTATAAATATTATACTCTTTGCTTGTTGTTCTATGAATTAATACTGGTCGCGCCATCTCTTGTATATATATGATTTTGTACATCGAGACAAGCGCGACTCCGAAAACGCGAATACGCGAGTATGTAAACACACATATATAGATACACACTATAGAGAAGAGCGCTCGTATATACTGTACTCGCGCTCATTCTCTCTCTCGCTTGTAAGTCTCGGAAGGAGACAGTCGTGTCCGACGACACATCACACATTGTAATAAAGTTACTTATTATTATAAACAACCTCACAAATTTTCCACCACTCCAACAAAATTATCGAATTTTCTATTATGAATACAGTTGAGATTGAAGCGAAAATTAGTGTTATGTTATGTTATGTAAACAAAACCGCGTTAAAGATCATGAGTCGTGCACATTATATCTAAGCGACGGCTGTTGGCTACTTCCTCACTTCTGAGAAATTAGCCGACAGAGAAATATAAATAATAACGTTTACATAACATAACATAACACTAATTTTCGCACTAACAAACACTAATTAATAAATATGTCAAGAAACGACTGTCGCAAGTCAAAACAACGAGACAACCAGAACAACGGTCAAGAGAAAATACATATCGTAATTGCATTGGCATACCATACATGGGCGGTTTCTATGAGTGTGTGCAGCATTCTTTGAGGCGTAACAACATAACAACTATTCCAAAGATACATAGTCAGATGTGCAGTATTATTGTAAAGGGTAAAGATAAAAAAGAAAAGCACTTGGAAAATAATGTTGTTTACGAACTTAAATGTAATGACTGCACTGCCACATATGTTGGCCAAACAAAAAGAAATGTGTGTACACGTGTTGAGGAGCATAGAAAATCCAAAGACAATATCATTTCCGAGCATAAAGAAAAGTACAACCATGTTTTCAATTTCGAAGATTACCGTATTAAAGACAGGGAGAGTAATCTAAATAAAAGATTGATCTCGGAAATGATGTACATACATTTACAAAAAAACGGTATAAATAAAAAGGAGGATACCCAAAAACTCAATAATGTGTACACACATTTGATTTACCAGCTGAAAAGTTAAATGTGAATACATGTATTCTGTTTATATACATCGAACAGATGAGGTGATGTGTGACGTCACTTGTAAACAAAACCGCGTTAAAGATCATGAGTCGTGCACATTATATATAAGCGACGGCTGTTGGCTACTTCCTCACTTCTGAGAAATTAGCCGACAGGGAAATATAAATAATAACGGTGTCGCTCGGCGTCTCTCGTCCCCCGGTATTAAATAGCCGGGGGGAAAAACATCATTGAGATGTACAAAAATCACGACAGCTCCGATATGTAAGTTCTCTAAGAATATTGTTTTAAAAAATTGTTCTGCAATTTTATATTTATATTTATAATAAAAACTTTCGACAGTGTCCTGATGAGGGCGACAATATTCGCCGAAACGTTGATGATATAAGAAAAGGGCCTTTTTATTCTAACCCTTTTCCACATGATTGCCTCGGAGAGATCGATAAAGCCAACAAGCACAATAAATAACGTTATTTTTTTGTCCGATCATAAAAGTGATATTCATAATGTGTTATGAATGTATTGTCAAAGTTCAAATTGTTAGTGTAAAACAGGGATAAATAATTGTAAATCACTGCAACGGTTTACACACTTCGTTTGTTGCTATCCAAGCCATTTCTTACTTGTCACTTTCATAATGACTTACATCGTCACTTTCATTTCAGAGCGCACGATTGTTTATTCCTATTTTACTCTAGCAAACTGGACTCTGACAAAAACGAATACAAAAATGCAAATACGAAAATGACGTCGTTTTGCATATTATAAAAAGTCAATCATTTTAAGTTTATTATTAAAAATAATTTACGTATTCACACGTGCGCGCAAATCATCGACAAAAAAATTCTTTTTGAAAAAATGACGTTATTTATTATTCTAACAAACTGGACTCTGACAAATAAATATTATACAGAAATGACGTCATTTTACAGATTATAAAAAAACAATCATTTGAAATATATTACTAAAAATAATGTACGTATTACCTGTATGAATGAATCATCGAAAAAATCCTTTGAAATTACTGTATAAGTTATAAAATATACGCAAATGAGATATCAGAGCACAAATTTAAGTATCAGAAATAACAAGTGTTCGTGGCTCAGTGGTACAGTCAAGGACTATGAATCAAATGGTGTCATGTTCGATCCTCTTTCGGGGGACTTTTTTTTCTTTTTTTTTCCTTTAATTTCTGAATTATTACTTACAGCGACAAGCGTAAATATTACAATAACAATATTCTAACGATTATAATTACTAATATTTAAATAAATAAAAAATGAAATGACAAAAAATGATGTTATACAAAATAAAGTTATGAAATGACGTAATTATTTTTAATAGGGAAATGTTTAAAAATAACGTCATTACCCAAGCCGTATATTCGAAACGCATAAAATAACGTTATTTTATGATTTAAATGTAAACGAGAATGACGTTATTTTAAGTTACAAATCATTACTCCGGATGTAAATAACGTTAACTTACGTTAAATGATGTTAGAAAAAGACGTTATAAAATAAAAGGTGCGAAACCGTAGCCTCCCCCATAACGTTATTGAACGTTATGAAATAACGTTAAAAAATGACGTTATGAAATGACGTTATTATTTTCAATAGGGGATACTCTATAGCATTTTTATAATATAGTACAACAAAATTTCGATGGATTATGCTAATATTTCACTGTTTTACCTAAATTTTTTGATGCGTGAAATAAGTCCTTTTGAATAAATTTGTGTTTTTTAATAAATAAGCTGTTATATTTATTTCTCACAGAGAAACCAAGGCCTCTGACATTCTGGGACTTGCGACGTACACGGACTCTATCCCCTATTAAAATTTTGTATTTAAAACATTTTTTAATTAAATAAAGTTATTTGCATGAACTTAACATGCATAAGAACATGTGTATAACATTATTTTATCAGTTATTAATTTAATTATATTTTTTATTCGAGTTACAAGTTGGCTTGCCGCTTGGCCGTATGTAATGTACGGAACATGAGGCCAACTTGCAACGTTCATATCTACTATTTAAACAATAAATTTCTAAAAATAAATGCTCGTATGAGATTCTGCGCATATGGTAGCATATGCTAAATAAAAGCACATAAGACAGTCTTTTATGCTAAATAAACCCGGGACCAGCGACCGATCCCCATTATGCTACCATAAATCACTAATCTTAAGTGATTTATGGTAGCATCGCTTCTCTCTGCTATAGCCCTTTAATAAAAACAAAATATTCAGGCTAAAGTTGTCAACACATGTTCGCCAAGCGCGCTGCTCGGCCGAACCCTTCAACCGATTTTATACCGCTCCGCAGATCGATGTCGATGCGTAGCTCATAGCTTGTAAAGTCCTCGTGCGGATTTACAAAAATAATGGTGGGAGTAACCGTAGGTACATTTTTTGTAGTATATAAAAACTAAGGATTAAAGCTCATAACTTTTCAACATATGTTCGCCAAGCAATAAACTGCAACAGATCGAAGCCGATTCGTAGCTCCATAGTTCGTAAGGTCCTCCTGGACTCACTCTGATTCGTCTATAGGTAACACTCAGCCCCTTTTTGTTGCTTCCATTCCCAACAGAAGAGGTCCACAACGTCAACGGCGCACCGAAGGCCTCACCAGTCAGAGTTGGTCGTTCAAAGCTGACAGTACTCTTTTACTTTGCTTCCAAACTCCTCCTGCGTTGTATTTGTTTTTTTTCTGTTTAATATTATTTATTATATCATTGTTATAATCATCATTGTTACATTTATAATTGTTTATTGTTATTTATTTATATTTATTGTTTATGGTTTTTCTGTTTAATACTATTTATTATATCATTGTTATAATCGTCATTGTTACATTTATATTTGTTTACTGTTATTTATTTATATATTATTGTTTATCTGCATCTATTTGAGTGCTTTGTTAAGTGTTCTGCATAAGAAACATTTACGGTTTTGAAAGGCATCCCCTATTTATAAATAGTCTTGAATAATTATAATGAAGAGGATGCTGAATGGGTAAGTATAATGGAATATATTTAGTATGAATTCTAATTATATATGGGAAAATCAAAAAATATTTTTTTTACACTCCGCTTAGTTCTCGAGTACTTAAATATTTTCTCACGTATAATGGTTATTTAGTAGAGAAATAGAGCTTCAATTTAAGCTATAGAGTATTAAAATTGAATGGTTGGATTGAGAGTTGTAGGCACTTGAGCAAATTGATAAATTTTGAACATTTTTCAAAAATCGTTATGTTGCAAAATAGAAGAATTGCTCGAAAAGATTTGAAAAAATTGCAGGTGTATTCTTTGACTAATTTTAAGAACTTTTTACTTTTGCCAGTTTTTTGGAGAATGCGTATTTTTTCAATTAAAGATTGAGCCGACGATAATCATTTGAATGCACATCTGATATAGATATATTGATACGTAAAATAACCTTTGTAATGACAATATATCTATATCGATTGCGAATTTATAGTCAGCTCAAGTTGGCAAAATAATTTCAAAATTATTTGCATAAATTAATTTCATAATTGTTATTACAGATGTATGCAGATATAAACGATGCTGATAGAACAAAAAAAATCAAGTTTTCGGATATTGAAAAAATGATACTGATGTCTTTAATCGACGAGTACAAACAAATCGTTGCAAACCCTCAAACAGACGGACCGTCGTTAGAGTGTGAAAAAAATGCTTGGAAATTAATTATAGATCAGTACAATGTTGCAGCAGAGAAACAAGGATTTTATAAAAAAACTGAAAAGTAGTTACGAAAATGTTGGGAAAATTTAAAACAAAGGTAATAGTACATCCTTTTTTAAGACGATAATACTTTTTTTTATAATATTTTGTAAATGTTCAATTTATTTACCAGATGTAGGCGTGAAGATTCACGGAAGAAACATTATGAACTACAAACTGGAGGTGGTCCAGCCTTAGAAGATCATTCTGATGAAGAGATGAATGAAAGAGTTCGAGGGATTGTACCCTATATAAATTATACGCTTGAAAATGCATGGGATGGTACAGGGAGTCTTGAGACTTCAAATGAAGATCTCAATGACGGTATTGCATCAAGTAAAAATAATGTGCATGGCGCAGCTAAAAAATTAATAGCCAACGTTCAAAAGTCAAGATTCAACGAAAAAAATCCGAGTGAGTAAATTAATTATAAATTAATTATTTATGAAACAATTAAATTTATATAAAATAATTAATTATAAATTGTTTATTTTTCTATGCAGATGTAGATCAAAGAAAATCAAATAAACGTTCAAGGATTCTCGAATCAACAGAAAATTTTTTTAATATGGATGATGAGATAATAACTGCTACAACACCTAACGGTTCAAAAAAACGTACAGCGAAATGTTTAGGTAAAAGTATAATTTGTATTCTGATATATTAGGATGTCTCCCATTTTCGGAATTGTGAATTTTAAGGATAGCTAGGCTGAAATCGTGTACATATATCTAGTGTTAAAACAATTAATATTTTTATAGACGACGTGAATGATATGCTTCTACAGAAGAAAAACAGGATTCCGACTGCTGCTGAAATAGAGCAAGATGCTAGAATTAAAAAAGTCGAAGATTCTTGTATGCATCAAATAGAATTGCACCAGCAAAAAATGAAAGCCGTTATTGAAGAAACTAAATATTGGGAAACCATGAATAGAGCAGCTGAGTTAAACCACAAAGTTCGCGAGGCTGAACTGCAAGCTATGCAGATGCAAATTTTATACTGGAAAAATCAAACACAGGCTGGTAACGGATTGTTATAAATGGTTAATGATTAATATAAATTAGTTTTGTTCGTAAGAAAATTTAATTTCACGTTTAATTATGCAATTAAAACTTGTATTTATAAAAATAACTATAATTAATGAATAAGCAATACATGAATAAATTAATATCGGTATTTGGTTGAATAATCTTTTGGTGATACTACTAAACCTCGACCCTTCCTAGGAAGTCTCCTAAAGCATGCCTAAAACTATAATTATGAGAAATATCTTATGCTGCAGATTAAGCTTAATCAAATATATATTTTTCTTATGATTTGAAACTAATAATTGAATATGATGAACATGTTATAATTAATAATTACTCTATAAAAATTTGTATGTTTATTATCTGAAGTATTTAATAAGGTAATAATTACATTTCAAATTATGAAATCGTTTGAAAAATATTTTTGGAATACGGGTGCTAATCGAGTAATATAAATATATTACATAAGAATTAATGCATACTGAACTATTTTTACATAATTGATTATCTGAACACAGATAAAAAACTCGATCTGTTTAATTCGAATTATTAAACAATTGTCTATTTACAATTTATTATCTTTTATATAGCCCTGTTTTTTACCTATAAGCTTATAGGTAGAATTTTATTATTCATTTTTATACATAAATGGAGCTTAATTCTATTTGCGTCCGTCACAATTGATCTCAATCCTGCATATTCATTTTTTTCATAAAGAATGTAAGAATTTTTTGATTGAATGCGTTAGTATTACAACTCATGTGAGAAATCAATTACATTTATAGAACATTGAAACTTTCCTAAATTTAATTTTAATATGAGATGAGACACAACAGACGCATTAACGATTTATGCAACTCAGTCTTCAAGAATTCTGACAATTGACAAGAATACTTTCTTGTCATTTAAAAAAGTAGAACTCGTTATATTCACAATTCTGGTAAAGAACTTACAATAAGTCGATATAGTTAAAGTTCAACAAAAAGTCCGTAAAAAGTAAATTGTAAAGCTCACCATTCCCAAATAAGTACGCAAATATTAAGTGTTTACCAGCAATTCAAAATAGCTTAACAAACTAGCTTTCATAGATATTTATTTTTTGCAAGAATAAAGATTTTTAAGTTTAATTTTATAATTTTTAAAAATATACGCTTTAATTTTTCAATAGTTTTATATATTAATAAACAGTTACTTTACTGGATATTTCCGTATTACTTTTCCTTTATAAATATGAAATTATAAGTATAATTTCAAATGATTAATATTGTATTTTTAGCACATTCTTATATGCGTATTACCTATACTAATATTTTTCTACGAATTTAATTTGATGCAATAAACTCAAAAATTGAAGCAGTGCAGTAACAGTTATTAACATTGTTTACATAATTTTGTTGTAAGCTCCTCGGTAAACGGTCTCAATTATGTCTATCATCTCGTGCTTATCCTCGAGCGGCCAGTTGATTTTGTTGTTATTACCTGTACCCAAATCGATCATTATGTGTTGGTTTCTGAAGAAGAACATCACTGTGCATGGATCATACAATTCGTACCTTTAAAAACAAAAAAATTGACATTAGTTGCGAGCTCTTTCCTTACACCGAATTCAACAAAAAGCTTAGGTGATTATATTTTATTGAAGTCTGGAACTTCCGTGATGTCCACCAAGTAGATCACAGCAAAGTTTTTGACTTTTTCTGCAATGTTGTACAGCACTTCGTCCATCTTCATGCACATGGGATCAAAATCGTTACCCAATCTTATCACCTGTGAACCGCGGAAATAGAAAATTAATTTTTCTTGCTTATCGAGGCAAGAGCACATTTTGACAATAGTGCAAGTGTAAAGAAAAAACGAGAGAAGAAAAATGAACTTTAAAGGTTAGCTAACCATAACGCGATCCTCCTCCGACATAATGGCCTGGTCAACTTGCCAGCCGTTATGCAGATGTGATAGCATATAAGACATTTTAATTAGTTGTTATCGCACTTGTTCAATCGTTGTTATCGCACTTACTCAAATTTAGTAGCAGTTTCTGTTCGATCCAAGTATGTAAGGCAGCTTACTCCCTTGATATTTACATAAAATGACTCACAATAAAATCCAACCTATAATCCAATCCATTTGCATGGACATCGGGAGGATCATCAACAAACGGAGCATTTTCCAAGTCTTCTTCGTTATATAATAAATCATTGTCAGGATGATGAATATGAATGTTTAAATTCCATAATACTGCTGTAGCACATATAATCGCAATGGAATTTTCTAGTCGATTTAAACGTTTTCTTTTTAAACATGAAAATTTACTTTTCCTTCTTCCGAATGTTCTTTCTATTAGATTTCATGTACTTTTATGACGTCTATTATAATCTTATTCAAAATCATTCAGTGGTCGTATAATTGGAGTAAGCAAATATGGCTTACACGTATATCCATCGTCTCCCAACAGTAATCCTGAAAATATAATATTATGTATATTAATACTTTAGTTTCAAAGAAAAATAGATTTTAAATAAAAACATTTAATTTTCAACCTCTTATTTCATTTCGCTCAAAATATACTTTTAAAGCACTACGATCAAAGCAAGTGCTATCATGAACACTTCCTGGATGACGTACGTCCAAATATAAAATTTCTCCTTTGGGCCTACAAACAGCCTAAATTGGAAAATAAGTAATTAAAATAAAGTGATTAAAATAAAGTATTTGTCCCCTTAACTTACCAAAACATTTATAGCAAAATATCCCTTCCTACATCGAAATACTTCTCCAACATTTTTCGAAGGGCAAATAATTCTGATCAATGTACCATCGATACATGCTACTATTTCATGAAATTTTCTTATATTATTTAATTGGCCTTCTAGAGTTTGAGGAAAATGAACATAATTACTCATTTTTCTTGAAAATGCTATTGATACGACTTGTATACATCTGTAAATAGAGGACTGTGAAAAACCTCTCAAGTCACCAGCAACTTTCTAGAATTAAAAAAATTATTGAACTAACTGTTAATTATCATTATAAAATGAATGGACTATTTTATACCTGATAATTTCCAGTTGCATAGAAGCGTAACGCGAATAGTAATTGTATAACTGGAGGTATTGGCAACCCTCGATTGTTAACTTTTTCAAGATCTTCTTGAATTATAGGTAGTATTAGATACTGTTACGGATCGTGGGGGTGGACCGAAGGACACGAGACAAGTGTTGGGAGTAACTTTCCGTTTATTGCTCTGATAGTGGAAGAGCTCTGCCCAGTTCGAGGGTCGCCGGGTATCTGCCGATGCTGTCCGCGAGATGCAACTCGTAGACTCGGCGTCTCACGTCCAAGGAGTGCAAGCTTGCACTTTGGCCGTGAGAAGCTCTCGGCCAACGCGTTCCCTGCTGACGATGCATTCGGTGCATCGTCGCCAGCTCCGGTCACCGGACGCTGGAGTCACCCGAGCCTATGGCTCGTACGTGACACGTCCGATGTTGCGGCGGTCATAGCGTCCTTGCGACCGAAAAAAAAAATGATACAAAACCAGAAATATGCGTCGAACTGACGTAATTGAAATACGAAAAAAAATAATAAACTTTTGACGGATTATGCCGACCGAGAGTTGCAGAAGTTTCGTTATATCCAGGTTTTCTAGGCCTAGAATAGAACGGGGAAATGGTAGGTGAAGTGTGATTAGGAATCACGGGATGCCAGCGGGGCGATGCGCCCACGCAGAGGATAGGGATTGGAGACCAAAGGGTCCGTAACAGGGATATGGGGGGGGGGGAGGGTAGCCGCTGCTACCCTTACAAGATATAAGGCAGAGCTCGTACAGTGGCTTAGTACTTATATTCTAATATTATATTTTATTAACAAAATTTCCTTTCCCGACACCTTTATTATATTCATGCGACTTATAAGTAATTGTAATGCAAAGTTAACTATTTTCTCTATTCACTACGAAATCCGCAACGAAGAAGAGGGAAGCGATGCGTCAAAGCGGCAACGCTATTGGATACTCTCCGAGTCTCGTATATGTTTATTTACACAGTCGTCTCACGGACACGCTTTCTTATGTGTGCGTGCGGTAGTAGTGGTTCTTTGTTTTCATTTGCTCACGTACTCAGCCCTATACTGTCAAACTAATCGGATGAGAACGACTGGCGGGTCTGAACTACCTTAAACTGTAGGCTTCCTGCTCTAGCTAAATTTCTACAATGCCTGCACAAAGGCATTTAGTATATTAAAATCAAATTATGCGCATAAGACTGAACCATACTAACTATAGACTATCCACTTCATTCTAAGGAAAGTTACTATAAAAAAGTCCAGTCCGCTATCATATTCGATTCTCAACCTCTGTTCATACTTTATACTAGTCTGAGAGCATGCAACAATAATTTAAGTACAACAAATTGCTCATTAAATGCCAGATCAATAGTATTACCCCAATTGATCCAAATATTACGTTAATTTAAAACTAAAACTTCCGAGACAGTAGCTGACAAAGCCGCATAAATAATAGCTGTGTCACTCGGCCTCTCTCTTCCCCCGCTGTTAACTAGCCGGGGGAAAGGATTATCAAGATGTACACAAATTATAATTGCTCCAATATTTTCCTGATGAGGGCGCCGAAACGTCGTTTTTTATAAAGAAAGGGATTTTGATTTCTTAAACGCTTTCTAAACCACTGCTTTAGAGAGATCGATAAAGTCAACAAAGAATATTAGTACACACTTATCCAAATACATTTAAAACTCAATCATTTATAGCCCAGGAGACCTGGGATTGGGATTGGAAGTTCGTGCCGCTCAAAATTTTATTGTTGGATCTGGTAGGAGTTAGTGCACTGATAATGACCTTAAATTCTCTACCTCATAGCTGCCCCGGAACATCCTCATTATTGCAAAATAAAGTTTAGAAATACATTTTTTTCTTGTTTTTCGTTTGTACTGTTTTTATTATTAACTTTACATTAAAAAGTTGAGCATAAAAAGTGTTCACAATTGAATTTTCTACAAGGTACGTCTATTCCCGGGTGCAAAATTAACTTGTTTCATTGCTAAATTGTTTAAAAAAAAAGTTTTTCCTTCATATTGCCATAGTTTATGCAAAAATCATTATTTTTTATCGAACTTCCACTCAAAATGTCTTGACAGTTGCTACTACATAAAAATTTTTGCCCGATCTTGCTATCTCAAAATGGCGACTTATTGCAAAATTGTTATTCTATGATTTCAAATTGAACTCTAATTGTCGCATATAACAATAAATTGATGCCACCACCTGCAATCAATAGCTTATGGCATACTAATAATAATAATAATAAACATCAAAAAGAATTTTTCTTTGAATTTATATTGAACAACAAATTCAGTTCTCTAGAAGATCATATCTGTCCGAACAGTTGTAGATGCCTTGGTTAAACTAAAACAATTGATGAAAAGGGCGAAATCGGCGAGCGGAGCGGTGCTTGGGGGAGTGCCACTATTGCGGCGGACAGGATTTCGCGAACCTTATTTGTAAATTCATTTTCTCGGCCATTCGTGATCAATCATTCATGATCGAAATATATCGGCACCTCATGCCAATAAAAAGTTACATAAGTTTGGCATGAGGTGCCGATATATTTCGATCATTATTGTCTTTTTACATGTCCTAACGAGTGTAAAAAACCTAGTCCGCTCTGTGTGCTCTCAACATTACTCACTTTTCACTTTTAGACCAAAAAAAGACCAATTCTCCGTAGATATCCTTATATATGGTGTGCGGGCGTAACGATCATAATATTTTTAGATTAAAGATTATGTATATTATGTGTTTAGTAAGAAAAAAAAATTAAATTTTGCGTAAAAACCGACAGTTTTAGGCAATTGTATTGATTTTATAATAATTTAATTAATATAGCAAGAAAAATGAGAAAAAAATATACTAAACGAAAAAAAGAGTATTTCAGTATCAGTTTCAGTGCCGAGAAAATGAATTTATAATTAAGGGTCGGCACATTCTGTCCGCCGCCATAGTGGCGCTCCCACTAGCACCGCGCCCCTTGGCCGGAGAAGTTGCGTGGCCGCGCGCGCTGATTTCGTCCTTTTCATCAATTGTTTTAGTCAACCAAGGCATCTACAACTGTTTGAACAGATATGATCTTCTAGAGTATTTCTTCAACAAGCACTGTGATAAATTTCAGTTAAAAACATCAAGTGGCTTCGGAATGATCGGTGATTGAAAAAATTTGTTATCTCGACTCTTATTTGCCCGATCTGAATAAAGTTCATATGAAAATTCATGGTTTTTTACGTACTTTATGATGCATTTTACCGCGTTTCTCTAACCTTAAAATTGCCCAAAATAAAAACCCAGAAATGGATATTTGTTGCTAAATATGCTGTTAAATATAAATTCGAAGAAAAGTTCTTTCTAAATGAGTTGAATTTCAAATAATAGAATAACAATTTCGCAATAAGTCGCTGTTTTGAGATAGCGAGATCGAGCAAGAATTTTTATATAGTATGAACTATGAAGACATTTTGAGTGAAAATTCGATAAAAAGTAAGTATTTTTGCATAAACTACGGAAATATGAAAAAAAAATTTTTTATTATTTAAACAATTTAGCAATGAAAAAAGTTCATTTTACACTCGGAAACACACGTACTTCGTGGGAAATTTAATCGCGAACAATTTTTATACTCAACTTTTTCATGTAAAGTTAATAATAAAAAACTACAAACAAAAAACAAGAAAAGAATGCATTTTTGAACTTTATTTTGCAATAATGACGGTTTTCCGCGGCAGCTATTAGGTAGAGAATTTAAGGTCATTATCAGTGCAAAATAATTATCTATAATCAAATTATAGATAATTATTTTGCAATAAGCTGCTATTTAGAGATAGCGAAGTCAGACTGGAATTATAATGTTGTATGAACTATACAGAGATATTTGATCATAAATCTGAACAAAAAAGTAATTTTGTTTAAATTATCGCAATATCAAAACTTACAAAAGAATTTTTGTGTTTAACAAGTTAGCGATGAAGAAAGTCAATTGTGCATACGAGAATATATTTAACTTATAGGAAATTAAATTCCAAACAATTTCTGTACTCAATTTTTCAACGTTAATTTTGATATAAGCGAGCCTCTCCGGTTTGGTCGAAAGGGGGCGCTCTGGGCGCGATGACTCGGAGAGATGGCTCCCGCTCAATCTTTTTGAAAAGGGGTTGCCCTGACGAGCGACGTTCGCGTGGGCGAGATAGCTGGCGTGGAGTGCGACTCCTTGGGAGAGCAGCGGAGCGCTCGCTCCTGATCGGACGATCGCTCTGGTACGACGGGAAGGCTTGCGAGCAGGCCCTCTGATGTTGTGCGGAGCGCTCGGACGGTGATCCAGGGGCGTTTCCTCGGAGAGTGGCTGGAACCGGAGGCAGCTGGCAGCGTGGAGACTTCTCCGATGCAGTCACCTCTGACTACGGCTTCTACGCTGCAGGAACGGGCACGGCAGCATCCACGACGTTGGCTCTGGCGGAAGTCTGGGCGGAATCTCCTCGACGAGAGAGAGATCGAGCGGTCCGTGTTAGCTCCGAGAGGTGCTGATTCGGGAGGACCTTGCAAGAAGGACCAGGTGGCGCAGAGCGCCTTTCAAATGTGGCGCTGAAAAGTGCCGATCGGGGGGGGACCTTGCAGGAAGGACCCGGTGGCGTGAATGCCTCGCAAAGAGTTGGCGCTTAGAAGTGCCGGTAGTGGGGGACCTTGCGAGAAGGACCCGGTGGCGTAAACGCCTCGCAAAAGTTGGCGCTGATAAGTGCCGATCAGGAGGGACCTTGCGAGAAGGACCCGGTGGCGTAAACGCCGTACAAAAGGTTGGCGCTGACAAGTGCCGATTAGATGGGACCTTTGCGAGAAGGACCCGGTGGCGTAAACACCGTACAAAAAGGTGGCGCTGCTAAGTGCCGGTAGCCCCGAGAGGGGCTGTTGGTTGGGGAAGGGTTGCGTCGAAATAATAATTCAAACAAGAATTTATTTTCTCAGCACGGCTGACGTTTATTGGTCGCTCGTAGGGAGAGTCGCCAGCAGTCGTGGACAGACCGACCTATGAGACTGAGACCAGTCAGTAGGATGCCTAAGCCCCGGTCGGGCTCGGCCTTATATCCATTTCCCTACGCTACTTCTGTGGTGGATACACGAAAGTAAGGTGCTGGCCGCCTAGCGGCGGCGCGCGGAACTGCCGCGCTGCGAGACTCGCCGGCCGCGCCGCGGGACTTGCTGGCCGCGCCGGCCGGGCTGTCGCGCCGCAGGGGCTCTCGCTTGCGCAGATGTCGCGTCGTGGCTTCCCTGGCTGTGCCCGCCGGGCTGCCGTGCTGCAGGGGCCCTTACTTTTTACTGCGCGGCGAGAGAGTCATTGGGTGGGGTTTAACAATTTAATAATGAAAAGTTACAAAGAATAAACAAAAAAAAAATACATTTTCAAACTTTATTTTGCAATAATAACAACATTCTGGGGTACCTATATTATGGAGACTTTAAGTTCATTTTCAGTGCACTAGTACTTACTAGTTCCAATAATAAAATTGCGTGGAACTCGTGGAAAAAAGTTCAAAAAATTATTCTGTACAGTTCTCTGGAATCCCGACTAAAATAAGAATATGAGTAACTTATTTATTATATGATAAAGTAATCCTATTTGGTCATGCAACATGTATTAATACATTCACACATAAATACAATTTTTTTGATTAAGGAGTTATGACAGGGTTAACGGTCGAATACAAAATTTCTTTTTGGAAAGCTGTAAAAATGTCAATATTTATGCAATTATAATAAAACTGCCTTTTTCTACAAAGTTTGCATTCAGGCCTTTAATTTAAGCTATTGAACTATTAAATGTATTGATTTTTCATCTTACAAATCTATTATTAAGAGGACATTTTTTTACCGAAGTTATATTACGGCGTGCATGGTTTTCAGCGTTTGGGGAAACGAAATTTAATTTTTAATATCTCATTTTACTTTTTAAAACCTGCACTAAAAATTAAGTCGAGTACTTTTTTTATGAAAATTTTTTTTTCGTTTTTTCAAACAAGTGTATGTAACTTTTTATGCAGTAATTAAAACGAATTTTAAAAAGTTAGATAAACTTGTTTGAAAAAATGAAAAAAAATTTTTTATTTAAAAAGTGCTCCTCGTAAGTTTTAGTTTCAAGGTTTGGTTTCAAGGAGTAAAATGAGATATTAAAAATTTAGTTTCGTTGCAGGCCCAAACATTTAGAATTGTACACGCCGCCAAAAAACTTCAGTACAAAATATGTCGTATTAATAATAGATTTATGAGATGAAATATTAATGTTTTTAAGAGTCCAATAGATTAAATTGAAGGCCTTAATACAAACTTTTAAATAAAAGCAGTTCCATTATAATTGCATCAATATTGATATTGGTACAGCTTTCCAAAAAGGAAACTTTTTCCACTGTTTAACCTGTCCTAACCCCTTAATAGTTACATAATAGTAAAATAATATTAGTTATATTTATAATTATAATAAGTTTGTTAGATATATTTTAATATTTTACCTAAATTTATTAGTCGCCAGTTCACCTAATTCATAAAATTTTATTTCTTCTGAAAAAACGTCTAGAGGCACATTAACAGGCCTACGTAAACGACCTCCACTTTGATAATAATATAAAATAGCGTCAAAAGATGGTCGGTTGCGGTCAAAAAAATATTCGTTGCGCAGTGGGTCGAAATAACGTATTCTTCGGGCTGGATCTCCAAGTAATGTATCAGGAAATTGATTTAATGTTCTTAACTGCGTTTCAAAACGTAAGCCACTTACCTGAAAAATTATAAATTTTAATTTTGTTAGTGCTATGGTATGAATACTTAAAATTGATATAATCTTGTTAATCAGACCCCCTCTCCTCAAAAAAGCCACTTTTATTCCCTGAATAGTGGGACTAAAGTAGCTTTTTATTCCCGCGAATTTTTTTTCTCACTAAAAAAATACAAAAAAACATCTGTTTTTAAATTTAAAAGAAAATTGCAACATTTTACTCAAAAATTGACAGTATAAAAAAATATTCCGGAATTGTCCGGAAAAAAATAGATGTAACCCATATTTCCAGGATCACCTCCGAGGGCAGGGGAGGGGTAGAGATGGTTATTTTTTAAGAAACTCCGTCCCGGAAAACAAGAATCCCGGAAAAGTAGGTTACAGCTATATACAGGGTGTCCAAAAAGTATCGAAACACGCCTAAAAAGTTTTCAGAGAACATATTTTTGACCTGGGTCAAGGTCATTTCCGTAGTAACTTTTGACGGTCGATCTAATGGTGACCTTGGATTTGACCTTGGACCTTGCCATCAAGGTCATTTCAAAGTCACTATAATTTGTTTAAATGGGAACACCCTATTTTGACATCGGCAAACGAAAGAGCGGAAAATTTTACGTTCAGATATGTATTAAGGTCCAAGGTCAAGGTCACCTGTGAAGGTCGTAGCAAGGTCAAATTGTATTTGCAGGGAATTCTTGCAGAATTAGCAGTCAGAAGAAAGGTAGATGACCTATGTTTAGCGTTACCCAGGAACAACGACGTGGACGTAATAGGATAATGTTCCCTTTGGGGTGCTTGATTAACGTGAGTCCCCTTGCCTCTCACGATGGGGTGCTTGTTTTACGTAAGTCCCCTTGCCTCTCACGATGGGGTGCTTGTTTTACGTGAGTCCCCTTGCCTCTCACTTTAAATATTTAGCGTAAATGCTCGAATTGTTCACCATTCACTTCTTGACAGTAAGCTAATCGATGGTAAAAAGCATTAACAACATTTTCTATCGCTTCAGGACTAATATTTGCTGATTCTAATTCAATCCTCTCTCGTAGCTCGACTAAATTTGTGGGCTTTGTTTTGTATACTCGATCTTTTAAATAGCCCCAGTAAAAATAATCAAGAGGTGTCAAATCAGGTGATCTGGCTGGCCATTCAATTGTGCCCCTTCGTCCTATCCACCGATTAACAAACACTGCATCTAAAAGATTGCGAACATCACGTGCATAATGAGCTGGTGCGCCGTCTTGTTGGAACCATGTGTTCATAAAGTTGTCTCCTGCTATTCTTCTTATCGCAGGCACGATTTGATTGCGTAGCATTTCTTCATAGTTTTCAGCATTTAAGTTGCCATCAATAAAAAACGGACCTACGATTCTGTTATTGAATATGCCTGCCCATACGTTTAATTTTTCTGGGTATTGTGATTTATCTTCTCGTGCCCAATGTGGGTTTGTTTCTGCCCAATATCTACAATTGTGTCTATTGCAGGTTCCGTCAAGTTGAAATGTCGCCTCATCTGAAAAAACAATATTTGATGGGAAGTTAGGATTTTGCACTATACGTGTCATCATGTCATCACAAAATTCAACGCGACGATCAAAGTCATCTTCATTAAGTTTGTGAATCAGTGTGACTTTGAATGGATGAAAGTTAGCATATTTTAGTATGTTATGAACAGATGACTTACTTATATTGTGCTGTTGTGAAATTCTACGGGTGGAACTATGTGGATCCTCAATGAATGATAACAAAACATCCAGGGAAGTATCATCGTTTGTTGCTGACTTTGTTTTTCCTGATTTTGGCCTATCGTCGATTGTGCCGGTTTGTTCAAACTTTGTAACAAGGTTCCTTGCAGTTGAAATGACAATCCCAGTTCTATCAGCTCTAAAAGTCTCATTAAAAAGATTAATCACTGTGCGGTAAGGTTGCACTGCGGCACCCCAGCCTCTCATCATGAGAAGTGTAATCCTTTCTCTTTTCGTAAGATGTTGCATTTTCAATTAGGTATGAACAGATTTTATTGTTGATCAAACTATGAATACTTAAATATCAATTTAAAGAAATAGATTTTACAACCACTATACTTATTTAAAACTTTATAGGCGTGTTTCGATACTTTTTGGACACCCTGTATATACATACGTACATACATACGTGCATACATACGTACATGCATACGTACATACATACGTACATGCATACGTATATACATACGTACATACATACGTACATACATACATGCACCATTCCATGTATACCCCTGGACAAATTTTTTCGATTTTAGCCGATATTTTTTTATAAACTCCTTTTTTCATCAAAAGAACGTAAAAAATTTCAGATATTTAAATGAATACTGTAAAAGGTTATATATAATTTCAATAATTATAGTTCTTTTGATAATAAAAAATTAATATATGTGTAAAGACCGGATTTACGAGTCAGTAAATACGAACGCGCAGGTTACTAAAATATTTCGATTTAGAACCTAGTCTCGACTCGTGAGTCTTATGTTCTGTAATTGTTATTTATTTAGTTTATATGAAATTCACGAGCAACAGTGCGATCACGCTGACTATAAATGTAGACCCGCTGATCAATAGTGCGGACACTGTTGGCTGTGGTACAAATTTTATCCCGTCCTCTTTCTTACCAGTTGATGGGATGCTGGAACATCCTTGTCCTCGTCTTACTCTTACCTCATTTATTCTTATCTAGAACTCTTTGCTCTAATCTTCTTACGGACTTACTTAATGACTATTGGTATTTCTATAAACGAATACACTCTAGGATATTATGTTGAATTCTATTTATGTTTTATTGAGTCCCAATTTGTGCACTCCAGATTTTACAAAGATTGTTCGTTATAATAATGTTATCTTGTATGGTATTGTTAATCTAATTAGACTTTACACATAATCTTAATTTACTTCAACTGGAGTTATCGCCTAAAGATCTTTATTATAGAAGTTCTTTAAGTTCCCATAATAAGAATATCTAATCTACCTTAGGCTACACGACTTTCCGTGACAAACACATTGGTCCTAATTAAGCTGTGAGTTTAAGTCACTTTCGCCAGATTTATTGGCGGTTCTTCCCTAGCAAACTACTTTGATCGGCTGGACCCTCATAGCCGAGTCTTCAAATAAAAGAGATTCAACTTATCTATACTCACTCTTGTCAATATCCAACGAGACTACTCAACTTGCTAGGGTTGAGCCCTCGTAGCCGAATATGAGAAGATGATGTATAAGTCAGTCAAATGCTTCCATTTACTAACCCAGTAGAACTACCCAAGCGACTATTCGCGCCTTCACTCGGCAAAAGGCCTGGTGCGGCGCATCTTCGGAACTTTTAAAACTCTTAATTTCAACAAAACATGCATCAACACCAGAAATCAGATTACCCAACTCCAGATCATTAGGTCGCAAGGTGTGCTGACGCACAAGTCAGCAACTTGCTTGCCACGCGCTACGGAAGTCGCGATCGGTTTCATGTATTGCAGCAATCAGCCACCGCCCAATGTTAACGCTAATCATACCACAATATAGTCAATAATATCCTCAACGACATAGTCAATTAAGGGGTTATGCCTGAGTTAAATTCGTCAAAAAATCGATTTTTTTTTATTGACTTTTTTCATAGAAAATTATCTATAGAATACGATGCTGAAGTCCCTTTTGCCAAAAAAAAAATTGGGTAGAAAGCTACAGACCAAAAACTGAAGGCGTGCGAATAGCTTATTTTTAAAAAATCGTAATTTTCGCGTTTTTATTTGTCAGTGCTGTGTTACTGAACATGATTATTTTTCGAGCTTTTCATGCTTCTCATGCATAATATTTGTATGTAAAATACAATAAAAATATATATTATGCAATTAAAATTCGTTAAAAGATATTAATAAAATGAGCAAAATTATGCAATATTAAAAATTTGCAAATTGCTTATTTTCACATTTTCCTCTGTTTTGTTTATTTAAATTAATAATATATTTTTAAAAAAGCATTTTATTATTTATTATGCTTTATAAAAAATTAATTAGACGCAAATATTCGTCAATGAATAAAATTATGCAAAAAACGAATTTTGAATTTGGCGCTTACCGACGGGGCCGTGCGATATTCTTTCGAAAAGGCTATTCATGTAGATACTTGTTTTACCGTATGATTGAGAATTCAAGAGCGCAAAAACACTTGTTTTGAATTTTTAAATCTACTTTTATTCTGCATTGCTCAATATTATTAAATAATTTATTTTATAATATTGATAGCATTTGTGGTTAAAAAGTAGAGTAAGTGAGAGTGATTTGTGATCAAGATGAGTCCAGACTCAAGACATAGAGTTCCAGGATCATCTGACAGAAAAAGAAGGTTTGGAAGAAGAAAGAGAAGACCCAAGATTTTTCATCAAAAACAGCAATGGGAAGTTTCGACAATAGCACCAGCACCAGCAGCAGCATCAACATCTATACAAAAAGAACGAGCAACACCAATCACTTCAGCATCACCTACACCTGATACAGTTCCTTCAACGTTCAGGGAATGGAGTTCAAGATCTGCTGCGCAAGCTTTACCAAATACCTCAACATCAGTACAGCCAGAAATTCCTGTGTCTAGGTCTAGACAAAAATTAAAATCAATTTATGTAGAACCGAGTGGAATTTAAAATAGAATCTTTGACATTTATTTGCTTCTGCCAGGATTACAGGAGTTTCTGGCTTGTAAAGCTTGTGGCGGATGCATCAAATTTGATGAAGTTGATGTACGAGGTCTTAGTAGCAAGCTATCCATCACCTGTACATCATGTAACGCAGTTGCTTTCATTGACTCCAGCAGAAAAGTTGGAAAACAAAGTAACGCTTATGAAGTGAACAAGCGTGCAATTATAGCCATGAGAATTCTTGGTCATGGGTACACTGGTTTGAGCACTTTATGTGGAGTAATGGATTTTTCTATTCCAATCTCTCACAGTAATTTTGACAAAATTAATCAAGACTTGAAAGATGCAAGCTTGATTACAGCTAAAGAGTCGATGAAAGCAGCTATGCAGGAAGATTGCAGTACGGAAAATCAAGAAGATGATCGCCAAACTGTATCAGGCGATGGTAGTTGGAGGAAACGAGGACATTCATCCCTTCAAGGCGTTTCAACACTAATACGCCATGCCAATGGAAAGGTGATTGATGTTGCTCCGAAGCAATCCTTTTGCCTAGCCTGCGAGAAACGACCAGAAGAGGATACAGCACAGTACAAGGAATGGTATGAAGCCCACCGAGAAAAGTGTTCTGCCAATCACGAAGGAAGTTCTGGCAAGATGGAAGTGGATGGCATCGTCGAAATGTTCCAGCCATCTGAGTCCATCCATGGTGTAAGGTACGGAAATTACATTGGAGACGGAGATTCAAGAGTCTTCAAAGCACTTTCCGATGCCAAACCCTATCAAGACTTCACCATCACGAAGAAGGAGTGTGTAGGATACGTTCAGGAGAGGATGGGTTCGAGGCTCAGGAACCTGAAGAAAAGCTTGGCCGGCACAAAACTAACAGATGGCTTCGGCATTGGTGGAAGAAACTGTCTAACTGCTCAAAGGATTGACCAGTTGACGAAGTACTATGGCAATGCCATCCGTGGCCATAGTAATTCTGTTGATGAAATGAGAAATGCCATATGGGCAACATTTCATCACAAAAAATCTACAGATGAAGATCCAACTCACCACCTTTGCCCGCAGGGATCAAGATCTTGGTGCAAGTGGCAGAAAGCCAAGGCGAACAACAACTTGAAAAACTTCCACCATGGAGATAGTATTCCTGCTGCCATCATGAACTCAATTGAACCGATTTACGAGGACTTAACGAAGCCAGACTTGCTTGAGAGATGCATTGGAGGCTTCACGCAAAACAGTAATGAAAGTTTCAATCATTCTGTTTGGAAGCTCATCCCCAAGCATAGTTTCAGTGGTCTGACAGTCCTCGAAATTGGTGCCTACATCGCAGTCACTTGCTTCAATGAAGGCAAAGCAGGACTGCTTGAAGTCATGAGGAAGTTCAGCGTGTATCCAGGATCCTCTGCAGTCAACTGGGCCAAGCTTCAGGATCAGGAGCGGCTTCTCTTGTCCGACAGAAGAGAACTACACTCAACACTTGAAGCACGACGAGCCAAAAGAAAGAAAAGTCATCAGGATGACGACTTCTACAGAGATGGTGCTTATTAAACAAACATACACACATAACACAAATACTTATATATCATACACAACCTCACTTGTAAACAAACAACATAATTTACAACACAAACACTAAAAAACACTGAAACACATTCACAATTTTTTTCTTTTTTTTCACTTTTGTTTTCCTTTTTTTTAATTTTTTTCATCAAACACTTTTCACACACACATCACACATGTCACAGCATCAGCTTTGTAGAAAACAGTCTAGCTGAAAAGTAGGTCAGAGAGCAAGCTAAACAGCTGATTGGAGCTGTCTGCTTGCTTTCTGCTTCCTTACTATATCAGCTCACTTGATGGACTATTTTTTCTAACCTTCAACTTAGCACATAATGGTAGTGCAAATAAAAATTAGATGAATTGTATTCGAAAAAGTCCGCAGCACTACAAATTGTGTGCAGGAATAAGTTAACGAAAATGAGACTAGAAGGTTGTAATAACTCAACTACAATTTTTAGTGATTTTGAAAAAACATTAACGAGTTGAAAAGTTCTGGAGCAAAAATAAGTGAAAAAGAAAAAATAGACTATATATTAAACTCATTGCCAAATCAGTACAGTCATGTTGATGATTTATTAGATGCGCTGAAAGAAGAAGATAAAACAGTAGCTTATATAAAGCATAAAATACGGATAGCTGAAATGAAAATTCGTAAGAAAAAAGGAGAAAGAAAATCAAATGTATTTGCCGTTAAAAAAGAGAATTGTTACAAAAGTGGTTAAAATGGAAATTATGCAAATGAATGCAAAAATATCAGTCAAGCAAGTTCAAGCGGCTCAACATGGCGAGGTCCAACACGCGGTCGCGGCCGGGGTCGAGGCAAAACCGGAAGAAGCAAATACAGCAGAGGTAGCGGAACTTATCGACAACGCAACAACAGCAGTAGCACGGTGCTTCACAGGAGCAGAACGACTTACGTGCAAACGCATGGGTAGCAACGATACAAGCAGCTCATTCGAGAAATGTAAAGCTAAGTAATAATATTGAATGGTTACGTGATAACGGCTGTAGCAATAGAACTTGTAAATTCGGTATATATTTATTTAGGTGATAATAGAAGCATTAAAGCGGCAAAATTAGGTAGTGTAATAACTTACTTTGAAGCGTCTGGTAAACTGAATAAAGTTGATATAAAAAATGTATTTCATACACTGGTATACCAAGTAACCTTGAAACGGAGTTTATGAAATGTACAAATTGTATAGAAAATAAAATGCACAATTTAAATTTTCAAAAGAAATGAACAAAAGCTAGTGATGTTTTGCAAATTATACATACTGATGTATGCGGTAGTTTTAGAACCGCGGGAATAAATGAAGAAAAATATTTTGTTTCATTTATCGATGATTCTAGCAAAATTGTAAAAGTGTACTGCATAAAAACGAAAGATGAAGTTTTCAATTGTTTAGTATAATATATAAATAAAGCTGAAAATATAACAGGAAAAAAAATTAAAGTAATTAAGTGTGATATTCGAACTACTTAAACAATCGATTTTATAAATATGCAAAAAGAAAAGGTATTTTCATAAACAATTGTCCTGCATACGTACATGAATTAAATGGTACAGCTGAACGTTTTAATAGGACAATAATGAACATGTGGCGTTGTCTACTTGATGAAGCGATTTTACATAAAAAATATTTTTGTAATATTCTTCAGGAAATACCAAATATCGAACATTTACGCTTATACGGTAGTAAAGTATTTGTAAGAATACCGGAGCAACGAAGGTCGTCTAAATGGGATAGAAAAGCAAACATGTCAATTTTAGTTGGATATAGTGAAGTGGGCTATAAAATTCGTATAAATGGTAAAATAATTATAGCAAGAAATGTAGATTTTGTAGAAGAAAATATTAAACTCATCAATTTTGATACAGATGAATTTACCTCTGATTCCATTTCGACTCTCGAGTCAAATGGGACAGATAAAACTGACTCAGATTGCGAAAATTCTGATGTTTTTGAAAGCGCAGATGAAAATGATAAATTGAAAAATATAACTGCACGTAGATCTACTTGTAAATATAAAAGTACAGTAAGATATCCAGATTTGGAAAATTATAATGTTGCTGCTAATTATTGTAAAGTATAAAATCCTTGTACATTTAAGGAGGCAGTAATGAGTAAAGAATGTAAATATTGGAAAGAAACGATGGATAAAGAAATTGCGATACTTAATGAAAATAAAACGTGGAAATTAGTTGAAAACGTCCAAAACCTAAAGGTTTTTCATGTAAAGTTTTCCAGAGCGAGTCCCGCATCCGACAATATACTTACTTGACCGACGCACGGCGTACTAAGAAGTCTATGTCACACAGCGTATACTAACCATGCTTTTGTATTATATCAAGGGGCGCGGTAGCGCTACGATGGCAAGTATAAGGTACGTCAGTATGTACGCCGCCGCCGGGCATTAGCCAGACCCTATAATCTTCTCATAGGCCCTGTTGGAAACTAAGCATACGGTTTTCTTCGCATTCAGAGCTTAGTTTCTCAATTATGAGCACTCAAATGAAAGCTTGGGATAAAACTTACACAATCATTTCAGAGTCATATTTTGTGAAGTGGCTTCTATCAAATGTTATTGTGAAGTGAAAGTTCGAGATCATGAGCTCCTCAGCGAAAATTCTTCTCCCGGAGAAAATGTTCTCCGCGGAAGTACGTCAAAGTGTGACGTCAGCTTTACGTATACTGTTGTATGAGTAGTAGTATGTGGGTTACTATGGAGAGACGGGGCGGGGCACCTGGGCCCGCGGAGGCGATAAGAGTTAATAGGGTAATAAATCAGTGATAATGAGGTGTTAATGGGCCAGTGTATAGTAGAGCGCCGCTTTATTACTTATTAATTACCTAATTAACCATTATCACCTCTGCTGGTCCAGGTGCCCCGCCCCCCGAGTAGTGTGCAGTGGCGGTGTATAGTGCGCTATAGCAGTCCCGAACGGCTATGTGTAGTGCAGCGCGCTATACCGGACCTGATCGGCTATGTATAGTATAGCGTTACTATACTAGCTCTGGGCTTCTGTAGTCCTGCGCGCCGAGCGAAGCAGCGTGCAACGGCTGTACCAGCCAGCGCGCTATGGTGGTCCACGTGCGCCCCATCTCGCACATGTGCGCGTCGGCGACTGAGAGGACGAGAGAGGAGGGAAAGAGAGAGAGAGAGAGAGAGAGAGAGAGAGAGAGAGAGAGAGAGAGAGAGATGAAATGGACAACTACTAATAAAAAATAATATTCCAATAAAACACTGTTTATTATTAACTTAAAATTACAAAATTTAAGAAAAATATTTTAAATAATAATAATAATTATAATAATAATAATTACGCATAATTACGAAATAAAGGCGGTTTTACACAGTAAAATATTAAAATTAACACGGTAAAGTACAATAATATGCCTCACTAAATATACGGTAGATATTTTGCAACCGGGTCGATCAGCCGCTGCAGCGTCCTAGGACTCGTCCTGGACCTCGTCCTCGCTCGCCTCGGGCGATTATAGGGTGTGGTAGTCGTAGTCGCACGGGCACTGGACCTCTTGGATACTAGGCCAGCACCTGTATCGATGGCAATTTCCGCATCGCCCCCAGAACTCATCGGCCGACCGCGCGGCAGCGCACGAGCAGCACGCTACTTTGGCGCTCGGCTCGTCTTCCTCTCTCTGCAGAGCGAACCACGCCGCGTCTCGCTGGTCGTCCTCGTCCTCTTGGATCTGCATCAGGCGTTGTCGGTGGGCCTCGATCTCCCGACGGATCATGCGGATGCTGGCCGATCTCGTTGCGATATTTATGCGCAGCAATTCGCGAAGTGCGTGATCCTCTTTATCGCACTCGGCGAGGCGGTTACGGCACTGCTCGATTTGGCCGCGTTTTTTTTTCTATAATGCGCCATTTCACGGATATATCGTCGACGAGCTTTGCTTTGAGCTCTGACATTTTCAATGTTGTGTCCTGCACTAGTGGTCAGGCTCGACTAACTGCCCCTCCGATATAGACACACTGATGAGGAGAAATGCTGCCACCGTTTTTTCACAAAAAAAAAGTCCCACGAAAGTACATATGCCCAACTGTAGGCGTGACTTCTCTCGGAGAGACGAATACGGACGAATACGAGAAAAACTTTAGGCGAAAAGTTATAAAATTCGACGAGATAAATTTACGGTAGCCTTCTCGGGTGTAAGCAGTGCTTTACCGAGGCCAGATAACGTACTTTCTCGCGCTCTGCCATCCTCCCTACTCGAGGTAGCTGGGAAAACGTCATCCTCATTATTGGTTTACGAGCTTGCTACAGAGCGGCATTTGAAGTAATTTGAGATTACTCATTGAGATTACTCATATACACCTATAAGAGGCAAAAGAAATTGCCCTCTGACTTTTACGTATTCATTGTGGCGTGAAAGTAAACGAGAGAGGATTGCGACCACTCGAAGCGCTTCAAAAGGGGCAGTGCTATGTTTGACCGATATATAGCATCTGTTTTCCGAAAAGGAAAATACGTTGAGCGCTCTTTAAACGCTCGATGTACGCAAACTAAATGCTGAGATGAGAATCGTGAAAATTCGGTGGCGTAGTTTACGGCTTGGGCGTTTTATCAGTAACTCTTAGCAGCTAGACCTGTGGCTGCGTGAAACTTGAGTATTTTACGGTTAATTTTCTCACATCGGCTTTTTCTCAGCCGTTTACAAATGCCTTAAGGAGGATTTTAAATATACGTGTACCGAAATCATCCCCCTCTACTTTCCTCCACCGGCTACTAATAAAACTCTCCAGCGCGTCTACGCGTGCATTAGTCTTTTTCGAAGCTTCTCGAAAAGATCGAATAGAAAAATATGGAAGTCTCCATGGTAGCCTCCGCGACTGTTCAAGTGCGGGCAGCGGTTTTATGTATAGCCTGTGCGTTAAAGCCGTATGACCGCAGAGTTCGTCATTATTGTGATAGGCAGTGGACCCGTAATGTTCGACGTGCTTCGTTCGCGCAGCTTCGGCGCGAGTTGCGAGTCCTGCTATCCCTGGCGGGGTGCAGACGTGTCGCTAGGATGTACGCGCCAATATTCAGCCGTTCTCCCGCGGTGCTACGGATCGTCGGTGCGTAGGTTATTCAGAGAAATGCGCAACACTACCACCTCTTTTCCAGTATTATGGAAGCGTATTGTAAGTACATTTTTAATTATTTTAATTCCTTAATATTAAATTTATTTAACAATTTTTATGTATTTTATATTAAAATTAAATTAAAATCGAATTGAACTAATTTAACATTGTGAAGTATTTAAATTAAAATTAGGCTAAATTAAAATTAGATTAATATAATATTATTTATTTAAATTAAAATTAACTTTTTAGCGCGTCTCGTACTCCTCGATCCGTTCGATCTAGACGCTACCGACGATGATGGCTGTGACGACGAGGACGACGGCAACGACTCCGATGATGGCGACGCCAATGCCAATGTCAACAACGACGACAACGACGACGACGACAACGACGATGCCGCAGCCGCTAACGACGAGGATCACCGAGAGCCCGACAGCGGTGTCGGAACATCCCCCGAGATGTTCTGCGACACCGACGACGACGATGTCATGGAGGTAGGCGAGGAGCCTCGCGATGAGAGGCATTGGCCGGTTCGCGCGGAAGAAGCGGAAAATGTGCGCCAAGAGGAGGCAGCCAAAGTCGCTGGTGCGTATATTTTTCAATTTTTTATTTAAATTTAATTTGCAATCGAATTCATTTTTATTTAAATTAAATTTTCCATTCAAATTTGTTATTTAAATTTTATTTAAATTAGATCATTATTTAATCTACTAATAAATGAAATTTCTTTTTTAGATGGCGAATATGATAACGATGCGACATTTTTTGATGAAGCGTCTGTGCAAGGCGCAGAGGGCGAGCAAGCTACCGCTGCGCAGGGCTGCGCGCGAGCGGTCAACGAGCAGGCCGACGCGCAAGCGTGCGAGGAGCAGGCAGAGGAAGCTGGCATCGAGCAGGCTGGCGCGCAAGAGGCCTGCGAGATACCGGACAATGAGCAGGCTAGCGCGCAAGAGGCCGGCGATCACGCACCAGCTGTGCACCCCGCAGCGCAAGTACGCGCCGAGCATGGCGGGGAGCGTCTTGTCGCTGCGCAAGATGAAAATGCGGGTGTAGCGCGTCTCATACCGTATGTTGCGGAGCCGCGAGCGCCGCTCGGAGAAATTCGAGTGCAGGAGGCCGTAGCGGAGGGCGAAGACGACGACACCGAGTCTGATATGGCGGTGGACAGCGATAGCGCGGAAGAAGGCGATGACGTTTCCGAGGCTATTTTGAGAACAGAACTGCCAGTGCCTTGGGGGGATGACGATCCCATGGAACGCGTTGAGAGTTTATTAACTCGATTCAATGCCAACGAGCGTCCGCCGCTAGGTATTCCGTCGTGGGGGGCGATGTTTGCGATGTTCTTCACGCATCGACTACCGATCGGCGTCCGAAGCGAACCGCAGCCCCCGTTCGATGAGCACAATACGTTTCATCGGCCCGTCAATGAAAGTAAGTATACTTTATATTTTATTAAATAATAATAAATTTTATAAAACGCTCATACTTATTATTATTGTTTATTAAGTTGTTAGACGTCGCTTAAACTCGAACGAGGGGTTTGACACTCGCCTGCCCGAGGATCAGAATTCAATGCAGGCCCTCTTCATATTGTGTGCTCTGCCGATTCTCGCAAACTCTCGTGCGCGAGAATTTCGGTGGTTGTACAACATGATAGAGAGCGATCCGAATTTTTTTCTGAATATCGAGAGAGATGAACTGGCAGACCTCCTAGTTCGGATTCCCGAGGCATTTAACGGTCAACCAGAGGACTAAAAGAATCATTTGCGCAGGTCGGCTCCCTTCAGAAGATATTGACGCCGAAAATATGTTCACGCCCGACGAGGACTATCGCTTGTCCTCAACCTGCCCTGATTCTACGGTCAGTGACCTCTCGCTGCAGTCAGACACGGTCTGCTCACAAGTGGGCGGTGCTGCAACGCGGCCGACAGTAGCAGCCGGAGAAGAAGAAGAAGATCGCCACGCGCAGCAGCAGCAGCATCTGGCGCCAGCAGGGGGTTCGAGCGGTGCTAGCGAGGACGAGTCGACAGCCGATGACGACCGTGGTGAGCGCTTTACTATTGTGTCAATTACGGGTGATCGCGCAGAGAAATTCCGTATTGACGCTCGTAGGATAACGATAAAAATAAATACTCCTCCGCGTCACGTAAATACGCTCGTCTGGCTCGAGCTCGCGATTCGCGATATACATACATATTTGCGCGCTCAAGTTCCGCGCGATACCGACAAAATTGGCGTCGCGATCTCGAGCGAATGTTTTACGAGCGGGGATGCAGGGCTTTCTTATAGAGCGGCGAGGGATTTCACAGCCGAGGATCTTTGGTTATTAACCGAGGGCCTAGTGCAGAGCAGCGCGAATTTTTGTATCGACGAATCGTTCGTGATATGCGCGACGATCGTTGAAATGCTGATAGGGGAAGGACGCCGTACAGGTATCGACTCTGTGGCGCAAAAATCGATCGTCGGTATTAGAAACGAGGATAATTTGTGCCTACCCAGAGCGATAGCTGTCGAGCTAGTAAATCTAGCGCTTTTGAAAAACGAGACGACGGCTGCCGAGTGGAATCGTGTGCGAGACACGCGTCGCCCCGAGCAGCAAGAGCGCGCCTTACAATTGTGCAGGGACGCTGGCGTTCGCGTACCGCTGCATGGTTGCGGGATAGAGGAACTTCGTCAGTTCCAACATTTTTTAACTCCCCGCGACATCGCCCTTGTAGCATTTGAAGAACAAAACTTAGGAAACGGTGAGGCGCCTTTTTTCGACGGACGCTCCGCACACACAAAATCCGACTCGATCATTTATCTTCTGCACTCCGAAAATCATTACGATTACATAAAAAATATTTTTGGCGCTGCGCAAACAAAATTTTATTGCGCACCTTGTAACCGCTCTTTCTCCTACGTAGAGGACCATAAATGCGATTACAAGTGTCAGTGTTGCGTCGCGCCACCTTGTAATAAAAATCACATTCTGCGAAAATGCGACGCATGTAATCGCAGCTTTTTCGGCGACGAATGTTTCCGTAATCACACGATTGCGGGTACGTACAAAGCCAAAAATAAAAAGCTGTGCGATGTGTTGCAGATTTGCAGGGTGTGCTGCAAATGCATAAATACATTGCGCGGAGCTCACGTATGTGGTCGAAATTGGTGTCGATTGTGCAAAACTGGTCACGGAAACAACGAGCATTGTTTTATGCAATCAATAAAACCGCAAATTGACGCGGTCAAAAAGTATCTGTATGTTTTCTACGACCTAGAAACGCAGCAAAACGTTGCGTATCAAGGCGACGAAAACGTAAAAATGCATATTCCAAATTTGTGCGTCGCTCATCTCGTCTGCTCTGACTGCCTGGAGCAAGACGACATGAGCGTGTGGTGCCCCTCGTGCGGCGTCCGCGAGCATATATTCTCGGAGGATCCGATCACCCAATTACTGCAGCTTGTAGCACGGGACAAGATAGGATTCGCGGAAGTTATTTGTATCGCACACAACGCGCAAGCGTTCGATGCCCAATTTATTTTGCGGTCGCTAGTCGAACGTAAAACAAAAGCGAGCCCTTCGGTAATACTGAAAGGGCAGAAAATAGTGTGCATCCGGTACGGTCGGACTAAATTTATCGATAGCCTTAATTATTTTCACATGAAGCTGAGCAATCTGCCAGCTACATTCGGATTAGGTACGGTTGATAAAAAAGGGTGTTTTCCGCACCCGTTTAATACACCCGAGAACGCCGAGTATATCGTACCTATTCCGGACGCGTGGTATTATTCGCCCGACTCAATGTCGGTAGGCGAGCGGGAGCAATTTTTAGCCTGGCACGCGCAGATGTGTGCTGAAAATTTTATTTTCGATTTCCGAAAGGAAATCATCGATTATTGCCGCATGGACGTGACCATTTTACGTCGCGCATGTCTCGCTTTCAGAAAAATTTTTCTCAAAGTCGGAGACGTCGATCCGTTTGTAGTAGCTACTACAATCGCATCGGCGTGCTCGTACTTGTACCGAAAAAATTTCTTAAATCCCAACACTATCGGGATCGTGCCGACGGTGGGATACAGGCGCGCGGACACCCATTCGCAAAAAGCGGTCGAATGGCTACTGTACTGCGAGCGCGAAATAGGCCGCGAAATCGTACACGTGGGCAGATCGCGGGAGTATAGGCTCCGCGAAAATATTATCGTCGACGGTTATCTAGAGCCCTTAAATCCGGCCGAGAAGGCTATTATTTTCGAATATCAGGGTTGCTATACACACGGCTGCCCTGTATGCTTTAAAAATAATCGCGACAAGCCGACGGCCCGAGGCGCCTCGTTTAACAGGTTATTCGAAAATACGCTAGCTAAAGTTGAGAAAATTAAATCGCTCGGCTACCTAGTCCGCGAGATTTGGGAGTGCGAATTCGACCGGATGAAGCGCGAGCACCCCGAAATCGTGCGGTATCTCGCGAATCACCCGATAATCAGCAAAATAACGCTGAACCCTCGCGATGCATTTTTCGGAGGTCGAACTGAAAATTTCGTCGCGTCGTACGAGGCAAGAGAAGGCGAACACATCGGTTACACGGACGTGTGCTCTCTCTACCCGTACGTATGTAAGATGGGGAAATTTCCAATCGGCCATCCGCGAGTGCTGGTAGGGGCCGAGTCCAATGTGCTGACGGGGGGTGACCCGAACAATCTCTCCGCCGTAGAAGGGCCGGTAAAGTACAGGGTTCTACCGCCCCGCGACTTATACCATCCTCTACTCCCCGTAAAAATGCACGTAAAGCTGCTGTTTTCACTGTGTCGGACGTGTTGCGAAGAGCAGCGGCAGAGCGATTGTTCTCACGAGTCTGTCTGCGAGAGAATATTCGAGGGGACGTGGATCTCGGACGAACTTTGTAAGGCTATCGAGTTAGGTTACCGCATAGTAGAAATTTTAATTATCTGGCAATATGAAATCTCTCGTTACGATCCTCTAACGGGGGAAGGAGGACTATTTGCCGAATATATGAACACGTTTTTAAAATTAAAACAGGAGGTATCCGGTTATCCCTCGTGGTGCGTCGACGACGCCTCGAAGGCGCGGTATATTCGCGAGCACGAGGGGATCTCGCTCGAGCCCGAGAAAATCCGATCGAACCCTGGGTTTAGAAGTTGTGCGAAAATGGCTCTAAACTCGTTGTGGGGTAAACTCGGACAGAGGAATAACCTCCAACAAACCGTAATCGTAAAAAGTCGCAAAGAACTGCTCGAGCTACTTACCGACGAGGAGAAAGAAATTGTCGGTATACTGATTGTCAATCCGGAAGTGCTTTACGTAAATTGGCGCTTTATCGACGACGCGATAGAATCGGCTCCGAATACGAATGTAGTGAAAGCCGCCTACACAACCGCTCAGGCGCGCTTAAAATTATATAGCTATTTGGAGAGGTTAGGTCCGCGCGCGTTGTACTGCGATACCGACTCGTGCATTTTTGTTTGTACAAATAACCCCGGTGAATACAGACCTCCGCTGGGTGCGTTTCTCGGCGATATGACAAACGAGCTCAACGAGGACGTATTTATAACGCATTTTTTATCAGGTGGACCAAAGTTTTATGCCTATAAAACTCTCAACCTCGGTAACGGCGAAGTTAAAGAGTTTTGCAAAATGAAGGGCATAAGGCTTAATTTTACAAACTCTAAAGCGATTAATTTCCGTAGCGTTAAGTTATTATTAGAAAAGTATTTTAACGAACGCGTGAGAGAGAGAGAGAGAAAGAGAGAGAGAGCGAGAGCAGTTGCACGATAACGCTCGAATTCGATAAAATCGGGAGGATACCTGTTCATCGAGTAGTGACAAGAAGGGAAATAAAATCGTGCAGTATTGTACTAAAAAATCGTCGATTTATATCGCCCTCTTTGTCACTACCTTCGGATATCGTTGATAATCTATTGTAAATTTCTGTAAATATAAATTATTATTATTATTATTATTATTATTATTATTGATTATCATTGTGATTATTAGACTCGTTTTATTATATAATTAATACAAAAATAGTAAAATAACAGAATATTTTACAAGAAATATAATACCTTTTACATCTTTTATTTTCATACTTATTGGCTATATCTTTTTTTAATATTTACAATTTGAATCTACTTTACATTTTCATTCCAGATTACACATAAGCTCGGTGCGGAGCGAGGGATGCACATAAAATTGCCCACTTTCGCTACGATTGGCGTATCCGTAGAAGGGGCGGACGCAGCCCGTCAAGGTCGTAATAGCCGAGTGCGTGAGGATAGATTCAGGTAGATATTGGGCTATGTTGCGAGTACTTACCGCTTATTGTAATGATTTTGGGGAAAACCGGGCTAACGGTGCTCTTTCGAAAGCCATACGCTAGTTGTGAGCCGAGCAAGATTTTACCTGCACGGCTTAACTGCATTACGTAGAGGCGTCGTAATTTATTACAGTTATTTGTACGAAATTTCGCACCGCGGTATTCGCAGCAGGATACTCTTGGCGGAATTTTCTTTTTTCTACGATTTTAGCTTGTATAACAGCCAACTACGTGACTAGTATACATATATCTGCTTACGCGTAGATATACGCTACTCCGCGACGCGCGGGCACGTTACCAGCTAACCAGCGGCGCGCGCAGACGGTATACGCTACCCCGCAGCGAGCGAGCGCGAGGTATACGCTATACCGCGGCGCGCGCGCGGTATACGCTTCTCCGCAACCCGTCGCGCGCTCAGGTATACGCTACTCTACCACCGCGAACGCTGTATACGCTACTCCGCGGCGTTCGCAGGGGGGTACAAGCTTAACACCGCGGGCCGCGTTTATATACGCGTATCGATCCGCGCGCGCCGCCGCCGCCGTCCGCTCGAGGCTTTGAAAGTACATATATAATGTATAAAAATACATTTATACATAAACTCTCATTAGTCGAAAAATGGACGCACGATGGCGACATCCGTTTACAGCCTGCATAGCAGGACCAATAGGAGCGGGAAAAACCTAGTTCCTAAAGAGATTTCTCGAGTATTGGCCACAAATGTGCGACGCGCGTTTTGACAGAGCCCTACTATATTACACCGAGTGGCAAGAGGCGTACCGTACGGACTTCAAGGTTGGCGGATCTACTATACCGATCGAATTTCGCGAAGGCTTGCCGCAGCGGAGCGACTACTCCAGCAATACGAGTAAGAAAAAGCTGTTGATTTTGGACGATCTGATGCGCGAGTCGTCCAGTGACATCGTGCTCGACTTATTTTCGCGTTCGTCTCATCATCTCAACTTGTCGGTTTTTCTAGTGACGCAAAATATTTTTCATCTGGGAAAATCGCAACGAGACATTAGTATAAATTCCAAATACTTGGTCATATTCAAAAATCCCCGTGATAGAGCGCAGATCCAACACCTGGCGCGTCAAATTTATCCCGAAGATACAAAATTTCTGCGAGAAGCTTACATCGACGCTACGCGAGGTCCTCATTCCTACCTCTTTCTCGATTTGACTCAAGCTACAGCAGATGATTTTCGAGTACGCACCTGTATATTTCCGAGCGATAAAGTACAGTACGCTTATATTCCAAAGTACGGGAAATCTCGTTAAAAATAAAATAAAAAGCGTACGCAATGAGTCGCTATCGCGTAGTACTCGTAAAGCTATGGCGAGAATAACATCCCTAAGACGCGGACTCTGTTGCGTTCCTGTAGGTAAACATTTCAATAAGAAACGCGTTGCAGTACTGAACGCGCTTTGTCACGCCGACGGTCAACAACGCACGGCTTTGCTGCGCACCGCTGACAAAAAACTCGTTCGCTGCATATGCGAGTGTGCTCTGAATATCTTGCAAGGAGTCGTAAAGATCAATGAATCGCAGAAACGCCGTCTCAAAAAACATAAAATCGTTTTGAGAAAATTGTCCGATATCGGATTTAAGAATAATCGCAAGAACAAATCGGCAGAGTGGGAGAAGAAAAAACGAGTCCTGCTACAGCACGGAGGAGCTTTTTTACCGATTCTTTTGGCACCTATAATAGGCGCGCTGGTCTCGAAATTATTTAAAACCGATTAACAAGAACAACAACAACAACAACATGGATCACGCGAAAAAAATGGTTGTCGTTCCAGAGGACGTATTTTCCAGAATGCAGAACGTTCAGGGGCCAGCGCCCGTGTCCGCCGCGGCCACCGCCGGCGTCGGTAACGAGACATGCGACAACACCGTGCAAACGTGCGGCGACAATCTCTCGAGACTCGACTCTGAAATGCACGCGATTCTACATTCGAACAAATTTGTCGATGAGCGCGAAAAGTGCCAAAATTATTTGCAAGTTTTACGAAGATATCTATTTTTTAAAGACACGGAGCGCTACGCGGGAGAGCGCTACAGCGAACGCGACATTGACGAAGTAGATGCGCCGATGACCGACGATTTCATACTCGACAACATTCCCAAGATTCACGTGCGAAAAGCCCGTCTTTTACTGAGACATTGGAGAGCCGCGGGCGATCGACTCAAGTGGGACGTCACCGGGAGAGTCAGTATAGACGGGCAGCCTATTCAAGATTCGGACATTATAGAATTGATCACCGATGTTGTAGCACGCAAGAAAAAATCGGAGGAAGCCCCCGTCGGACGATTACCGTTTGCCAAATTCGTCAAAACAGTCGATACGCCGATCAATCTCATCGGAAACAGCGAAATTGTGAAAATTGGTAATATTTTAACAGCACCAACGAAAACAAAAGTGAAACGTCGAGTCAATCCACTAGCTGACGAGCGTGCAAAAGTGAAACGCCGAGACAAACCGATAGCCGACGAGCCTACGAAAGCGAAACGCCAGGATAAACCCATAGTCGACGACGAGGGCCGCGAGTGCGACGATCCTATGGATATAAGCCTCAGCTGTACCAAAGTTAAACCGTCGCCTATTTTAACGAGAAACCGCGCGAAAAAGAAGTGGCTGCGTTTAGATTTTAAAAAAAAAATTCAAAGCGAGAGGAAAAATGTCTTACGATAAACAGTACTACGACGTATCGCACGAGGCAGGCTACGCTGGAGCCCGTAATCTCGTGCGCGTAAATCGCAAAGGAAAACTATTGAGCGAAGCTGACAAAAAAGAAAAGAAAAGAATTTACGAATGGCTGAGCAATCAAGATGCTTATACACTTCATAGGCCTGTGCAGCGCAAATTTCCGCGATTAAGCTACAACGTAAGCAATATCGACGACGTGTGGGAATGCGATTTACTTCAATTGACGACTATTAAAGAACACAACGACGGATACTGCTATCTGTTGGTTGTAGTAGACGTGTTGAGTAAGCAAGCATGGGTAGAACCTCTGCGCGACAAGACAGCGACGAATGTTACATCAGCTTTCAAACGTATACTTTCCCGAAGCGAGGGCCGTGTATCCGTCCTCTTGCAATCGGACAAGGGAAAAGAGTTTGTCGCTTCGCAGTTTCAAGATTTTTTAAAGAAGCGCGGTATCAAATTCCGCACAGCGCGGAATCCCGATATCAAAGCTGCTGTTGTCGAGAGGCTGAACGAACCATTCGCGAGCGCATGTGGAGATATTTTACGCACAAAAATACAAAAGGTTACATCGACGTGGTGCAACAAATCATCGACGCGTACAATCATACGAGGCATAGCGGAACTAAGATGCGGCCGTGCGATGTAAACATCTATAACGCTTAAACGGCGCGAGAGAATTTAGAAAAACGCTCCCGATTGCAGACGACTTACAAGTATCGCGAGAAGAGGGCGTCCGAGGCACTGAATAAATACAAGCCCGGCTCTTACGTGCGCATTAGTCGTACGAAAAATACTTTCGAGAAGGGTTACGAGAAAAACTTTAGCGAAGAAGTTTTCAAAGTCAAGCGCGTATCGGTAAGACAGAATCTACCCACGTTCATTCTGGAAGATTTGAACGGTGAAGAGATTGACGGATTTTTTTACATCGAGGAGTTGGCACTCGTCGGCCCTGATCGCATGTCGCATTCTGAGCAATTTCAAATTGAGCGCGTGATTCGTGCAAAAGGCAGCGGCTCCATGAAACAACTATTGGTCAAGTGGGTTGGATATCCCGAAAAATTCAACTCGTGGATTCCGGCCTCGGAAGTGTCCAAAATTTAAAAAATGGATTTCAACGACTTTTACATAGTTTTACCGAGTAACAGTAGCATGTCGTATAACAGCGAGAACACCACGGGTTGTTTTACGACACAGCTCTCCCGCGAGATCAGATTGAGCGGTAATTGGTCGGTCGGTCTAGTCGAGATACACGTTCCGTGTACTGTTAATCACATCCAAGAATCCGACGCATTTTACACCATCAAACAGAGCGCGGACGCCAAGGACGAGCTGCAGTTTTTCTCTCAAGGAAATTACGATAGTGTCGCCCAACTAGCTGAAGAAATAAATAAGACTCGTGTGTTCCACGATCATCTACGTCTCTAGGAGGCGCCTTTTCAAAAGGGCTATTATATACTACAACGAAAATGCTCGTGCGAGGACCCACATTTTATAACATTCAACGAAAAGTTACGTCGTATCTTTGGTTTCGAAAGCCCCGTAATAACTCGTCAAAATGGAACTTTTATAACTCCGGTGCAGGGAAGCGTTGTTGCTCTGGCTGACAGACCGGCATCGCTCTCTCGCGCCATACCCGACCAGCTTTACGTCTACACGGATATTTGCGAACCGCACACCGCAGGTGACACGCAAGCATCTCTTTTGCGAATCGTCTCGATAGATAATTCAAAAAAATATAGGCTCGCCAGTAGCGCCGTGAGACATTTTTCACCAGCTCAATATATACCTCTCTTGCATCTTAGCTTTCACTCGATCGTGATAGATATAAGGGACCAGCACGGGTCTCCAATACCATTTGAATACGGGACGTTGATAGTTACGCTTCATTTTAAGCGTAATCGATGAAATGAGTCATTATATTCGCTACTACGACGAGCAAATTGGCGGTGGCGGAATAAGACACGTTTTTTCCGGATCTACGTATCAGCGCGGTCGTGGTGTAGGCGCTTGGCTAGGCGGTTTATTCCGCCGCATACTTCCCTATATCGCGTCAGGGGCAAAAGCGGTGGGGAAGGAGGCTGTGCGCGCAGGTTTAAACGTTTTGGACGACGTTGCAAACAGTGGTTCCAATTTCAAGGAGGCGTTCAAGTACCGAGCCAAAGAATCGGGTCAGAATTTGAAACGAAAAGCGGCTCAAAAAATTGCAGATATGATGAAAGGCTCAGGTTATAAAACGCGCGCGAAGCGGCGGCCAGGTCAGTCGCGTAAGACACGTACGAGGGGCAATACCGTCAAGAAACGCAAACAGACACGGAGAAAGACGAGGGTTACGAGGTCAAAGAAATCTAGAAAGAGAAGCGCACCGAAGACTTTGAGGAGCGTGACAGATATTTTCGGACCTAGACGAGTATAGTTACGAGCATGGCGTTTTTACATTCTCACTCGTCAGAGTGCATGTCGAGCGAGCTGGATCTTTTTACCTTACCGGCCACTCAGACATCTATAGAGAGCAGCAGTTTTCTTCATTACAAACCTGTGTCGTCTTTGAGCGACGATGTAGACGCGCTGCTGGAATTCGTCATACCGTCCGCTAGCGAGCATTATTTGGATTTAGCACACACTATGCTACATATTCAAGCAAAAATCGTGCCCCAAGATAGCTCAACAGCCGCGAGCGAGGATGTCAAAGTCGCACCGATAAACAATTTTCTACACTCCATGTTCAACCAAGTCGACGTTTATTTCAATCAAAAAATTGTTTCTCCCCCCAACAACGCCTATCCTTACAGAGCGTATATCGAAACGCTCCTCAATTACTCGCTCGTTGCCAAAGGTTCGCATCTTACAGCGAGTCTGTGGTACGCCCGGCGCTTTTTACTCGCTGGCTAACGCTGCAGCTCCAGTGCCCAGAAACGAAGGCCTGACGAATCGTCAAAATTATTCGAGTAACAGACACTACTTTGACATGATTGGTCACATTCATCACGACCTATTCAATCAGGATAAAATGCTTATAAACGGGGTAGAAATGCGCGTATGCCTGGTGAGAAGCAAAGACGCGTTTTGCCTCATGGATGCCACCGCCAACGGAATTTTCAAAGTTCACATAAAAGAAGCCACGCTCATTGTCCGCAGAGTGAAAATAAGCCCCGGTGTTTTATTAGCACACGCGCAAGCTTTGTCAAAAACCACGGCTAAATACCCTATAACGAGAGTCGAAGTAAAGTCGTTTACATTTCACGCAGGTGTAATGGGCGATTCGTTAGATAACGTTATACTCGGCCAACTACCAAAGAGAATAATTATCGGATTTGGAGCGAACCAGGCGTTCAACGGCAACCGCTCCTTGAACCCGTTTAATTTTAACCATTTCTCGATAAATTATCTCTCTCTGTACGTCGATGGTGTACAAATACCGAGTAAACCTTTGCAGCCCAAATTCACGGGCAACGGAAAACTTTTCATCGACACTTTTCAGACTCTCTTTACCGGTACCGGCGTACATTTTCTCAACGAGGGTTTCGGCATCGATCGCTCCAACTATTATCGAGGTAATTTTTTGACGGCTTTCGACCTTACACCCGATTTATCAGCGCACTGCGCCACACATTGGAATCTCGTACGCTCGGGAAGCATACGTGTAGAAGTGCGCTTCGAGACAGCACTTCAAACGGCCATCAATTGTATAATTTATGCAGAGTACGATAACGTTTTGGAAATCGACTCCAACCGTCAAATCGTAACCGACTTTAGCGCCTGAGTGCGCGCGCATCTATCCGACTCGGTCCAACGGCATAAAAGCGCTTGGTCCATGTAGTCCGCCCTCAGTACCTCGACTCGACTTGTTTACGTTCGCACGGTGTGAAGACTATTGCCGCCAAGATGACAGACTACGTGATCGATATTCAAGGCTTCAGGGACGCGAATAAAAAATTTATTCCCAAGGAAGTAGCCGTTATATCTCTGCAAAGTCGCATCGTCGGACACTGGCTTATTCGCGCACCAGGCAGTTTTTCCGATTTACCGAGCGATATTCAACAAACGAATAATTATTGCACTCTCGAGGTACACGGCATCGAGTGGTACGACGGTGACATCTCGATAAAACACGTACGCCGAATTCTGTACAACGTGGCAAAAAACGCTCGCCGTTTATACGCAAAAGGAGAAGAAAAAGTCCGATTATTGGGAGCAGCCGTGGGGCGCCGAGTTATCAATTTGGAAAATTTTAGCGTACCAGCCAATCAGACATTGGGAGAGCGATATCCAAACGTTTTAGTATGTTCTACTCACGGGATCAAGAAATTTGAAGGAAAAAAAGATTTTTACGCTCTGCGAAAAGCCTATCAAATAAGAAGATGGATGCACGCGCTCGTTGTCGATCAGCAAGGCCGCCGGGATGCGTACAATATAAATAGCGAAGCTTTGTACCAAGCTCTTGTAGATCACGACCGACACGAGTTCTATCGAGATCATTCTACAGCGTACAGATTCGTCCGCACAGGATTCGATGTGATCGACGGTGTCGACAACGAGGGCTTAGAGAAAGACGAAGAAGAAGAAGACGAGGTAGACGACGAGGTAGACGGCGAGGAGGTCGACGACGAGGTAGACGGTGAGGAGGACAACGACGACGACGACGACGACGACGACGACGACGACAGCGACGACCGCTTGACCATTATCGCTGCCGGTGAGGACGCCCAAGAGGCCGAGGAGTTTACCGATGCGCAATGAATACGCAAGAAATCATAAGCGCCATCAGAGGATTGAAGGCAGACTCTGTTGGTGTGTACGCAGCAAACCACGTGCCTAGTATTTTATCAGCCCCCTCTGCAATTGTTACAAATTTGGATACGTCGGACAAACCGGGATCGCACTGGGTTGCCATTTACATCGACAAGCATGGATACGGAATATACTTTGACAGCTACGGAGTTGCACCCGTATCAAAGTTTCATATCCATCGATTCAGAAGAAACTGTCGTCGATTCCAATGGAATAAAAAGCAAGTTCAGAGCGTCGATTCTGAAGTATGTGGCGAGCATTGTATCATGTTTCTGTATCACATGTGCAGTGGGGTATCTCTGCGAAAATATCTACGTCTTTTTTCATCAGATTATCGTGAGAATGACGCACTAGCTGTAAAATTCCGTCGTGATCTTGAGAAGAAAATGAAAAGAAGCCGTTATCGTCGTCAAGCTACCTCGTTCCCTCGCACGAGTACTACAGGGCGTGGATTTGGAAATCAAGGGTGTACATCTCTGATTGGTTATTTGGCCTAATCTACAAGTCGTGTACAAGCCAGCCGGGTTCTCACACCTCGAGGGGCGGGGAAGTGGCCGTTATCGTCTAGATAAGAATTTTCCGACCCAAAAGAATAACGGCGGTTTCCACGGCCACGGTTCATTAACCAAAGTCCGTTATCGGTCGAGAAGGTTGGTTTTTCTAATAACGCTCATTCCCACGATTGTGATTCGTAGACGAAAAGCTATAAACGAGATTTTTCGGCCAATCGGCAGTAACCGCTCATAGACTAGACTTAGCGTCTGACGCTGCACGTCCAGTCGCTCGCCAGCATCCTTGCCGATCACAAGTCGCTCTCCAAGCAGCTCAAAGTAAAGTGTCAAGATGGAACAGAAACCCATCACCTGTAATTTGCTGTACACCGACACCTACGCGATCAATAGATCTAACTCGAAGAGGGTCACTACAGGCCTCGAGTATCATGGAGGACTTTATCGTGCAGTGGTCAAAATTTGCACATCCGGATCGCCTGCAAAATACGTTACGTTGGATCCGCACAGCTGGGAGCAGTTGAAAGAAAAAATTGAGATCATGGTGGCCTATCTCGTGAATTCGTACACCTTTTACCAAGATTTTGGTAACCCTACAACTATCTACCTGACCGGCCACGACATCTTATTCACAAACTGCTTTGGGGCAAGAGCGGTTTGCATCAGCGAGAGGCCTAATCCTACAACAGCCAGTACAGATCCGCCAAAGGATGAAGGCCAGAGATTGGACGTCGAACCACAGCAAGAGGCTTCAGAACCACCTACGAAGAAGCAGAAGAAATTTGACAGCCCGCCGAGCGCCGTGATGCATCAGGCGACATTTTTAGGATTAAAACAGGTTAGCGAGTGCATAGATTTAAGATTAAAACAGCTCGAGGAGATTTCCGGTCTAGTTAATCGCGCTGTAGATTATATTTTAGATTATATTAAAAACGAGTTGAAACGCGAAGAAAATGAAACGTGCAAAGGTATTCTTAAAAATATGGCCGCTTTTAAACAGTATTACGCACTACGTAAAAATAAAATCGAGGAAACAGTTAAGGGGTTATGCCTGAGTTAAACCTGAAAAAAAAAATTATTAGTTATTAGGCAAAAAAAAATTATTTATAAGTAATATTTAAAAAATTCTTTCTTCTACTTAAAGTATACATATTAATTGTAATTTTACATATTTTTAAACAATTATATATCTATACTTACTATACAAACAATTCCATGTGTGAAGTATTAAATTTGATCAGATTTTTCCCTTTGCCGTATGAATTCTCAGCATCCGGGAGATGAATATAGACCAAACTGGATAGACAATCTTGTAAATGTCTTTCTCCTCAGCTTGAATGGAAGGGATTACTGAAACATAAAAATTTTAAATATTTAGAAACACATAAGGTCATAATATTCATAATTATAGTGAATTATGCATATGTTCACATGCGTAACATTCTTTAAACTTACCTTAGCCAATTTCCCTCCGTTCAAGCAGTGAAGAAGGGCTTCCTGGAGTTCTCTAAAAAATTTCAGCTTGATCGGTCCCATAGTTGTTGAGAAATCCTGCGGCAACTGACCTAAAATCACAAAAATTCAAAACTTGAGAAAACTGCATTTAAAGTTTATACATGAAGCTTATTTCCATTTATCGGGTAGAACTTACAGACTGCTTGGCATATTTTTTTGTGTTTTGGCATAAAATATCCCTGTATTAAGGGATATATTAAGACCCGGGTGCCACACATATTGATATACTAGTATCAAAAGCTGAAATTGAAATATAAATTTTTATACGCATTCACAGTCAGTATGTTTCATATGAATATAATTGTTGGTATTGCTTACCCATGACTTTCTAGGATTGTTAATAGTTACAGCCAACTTCCACAACATCTAACCTTGCATCGAACACAGAAGTACCTTATCGTTCACATGCCATTGACAGCTTATATACCTAAAAATAAAGAACACACTCACAAAGAACAAGTTCTTCACAAATAATGTGTTATTTAGAGTCCAAAATACTTATCTAAATTTAAACAGCACTGACACTCAGAAGTTTTCACTTCAGATCAAAATTCACAACATCAAGCTTGCACTAGACTGCAGATCAAGCAGACGAAAGAGCTGTCTGATAGCAAACTTAACTAGGTTGGTAAAACAGTGATTGGCTTTTCCATATGCTGTATGGTACCATGTTTTTAGGTGGTAATTTATAAAAATATTTTAGTTTGCACGCATGCTTATTATTTTATTAAAAAGATTAAATTAATGAAACAGATAAATTTATTTTATTTTTAACATTCACAATAAAAAAATCTATGCTTTTATCAGAATGAGCTATTTACTATATGCAATAATTCATAAATAAATAATTTGTGTTATTTTTAATAAAACTGTCTTTTATCAAAAGGAGTTTGTATGCACATTTAACGTTAAATTTTCTATAAAAATGTAATGGCTTTGAATAAACAAAAGTGCTATAGAATAAAATATGAAAAATACTTAATTTTGACAAATTATATATTTTTAGTATTTTGCCTATAATTTTGTAACGAAATTTTTTCGGGCAAAAGGAGTTTCAACAGTATATTCTACAGTAAATTTGCTATTAAAAAATCAAATAAAAAAAAATTTGATTTTTTTGAATTTTAACTCAGGCATAACCCCTTAAGGTAAATTTAACTTTTGCGAACCTTAGCAGCGATGTATTAGACATGGTTTTGACCGAAATTTACGCGTTTGCACTCGATAAAATAGCTAGCAACATCTACGATGTTATGTTTTCAGTATAGGTTAAATTCAATTTTACTGTACTAGCTTTAAGATTTAGATTTAATTTTTATATTCAAATTTTATTATGCTAGTGTTAACGTGTAAATATACACTAGTTTTAAGATATCAATATTTTGTAATTACTCAATAAATCAAGGGGCGCGGTAGCGCCACGATGGCAAGTATAAGGTACGTGAGTACGTACGCCGCCGTCGGGCGCTAGCCAGACCCTATATACATCTCATAGGCATTGTTGGAAACTCGACTTACGGTTTTCTTTACTTTGACAGTATTATTTGTCACATAGAAATACTCAAACGAAAGCTTGAGACGACACTAACAAAATCACATCAGGGTCACATTTTCTGAAAATGCTTCTATCAACAGATATTGTAAAGTGAAAGTTCGAGCCCCTCGATTCTCATCCAGAGAGAAGAATGAAAACTGAACAATTCTTCCGGTTACGTCAGCCCTACGTATTTCCGTAAAAATATATAGAACACCATGCATCAATATAGATCTACTTGTACATACTGAGCAGATGCAGACGATGTTTCATGGTGAAACATTGTTTATGTTTATAATAATCAACGTAAATATTTTAATTAATAATTTAACATATTATTATAAAATATTGTGATAGTGCGAAATATATCATAAGTTTAATATTTTAAAACAGTGTCATTTAAAAACAGTGAGAAATAAGTCAATTTCGTTCATAATGATCGACATGATTAATAGTGTATAATTAGATTAGATAAGTATTTAGTGTTATGATTGTGATTTATTAATATACAATATAAATCAAGGTTTCGTGAACTGATACTTTGTTTAAATGTTCTCTTTTCTTTTTCAGATACTTTTGGGAGGTTATATTGCCATTGAAAAAAGTTTGAATTATAAATATTTATGATTTGCAGTATTTACTATGCTGTGAAGTAAGAATATTTATTAAGTTAGCAGAATATCTGGTGCAAGCGGAAGATTTTTATTTTGATAATAAGTAATTCATCTACTAGTGTGAAGGATTATATTTTATGGAGGACCGTCTCCTTATGGAGGACTGTCCACCTCTTGCTGTGAATTATAGACTTTTTCTCTATCCAGATCGGATGGAATGTACCATAAAAAAGTGTTAAAAAGTGAACTTATTATAAGTTGTATACAGAAAGTGATTGTGTTATTTTAAACGAGAATAAAATTATGAAAAGTATTATCCAAACAATTATTATGTGAAGTTGAAAAAAGTGCTAAAAAGTAAATGTCTAAAATTAAAATTATAATATTGAAACTTTTGAAAAACCAAATACAGCTGCCGAGGTAAACTGTTAAACTTTCATTCATAAATAGCATAATCTTTTTTTGCTACTTACGAAGAATAGTGATAGTGTCTTTTTATATTCAAAATGTTGATATGTTCACAAGATTAAATTGAAAGATAGTTCAAGTTTAATAGATTACAGCGTAACTCAGCATAGTGATTAGTGATATAAATTCTAAATTAAAGCTATGTGTGAGGATTGTTTCGAATGCAATCCATTACTAAATGATTTTTAGTGTTGTATTGGTGATAATTTGTGTATTAAATTATTTGAACAGGTTATGCCGTTTAATCTGTATATTATAATAATAATACCTGTAAACTTTGTGAAAATCAGGAAAAATGTAAGACTCGTGGTTTAAAGCCCAGCTATCTTAATACTTAGACGGACATTTAGTTGAAAAAATAAGGAAAATTGTGAGACTCGTGGTCTGAAGCCCAGCTATCAATATACTTAGACGGACATTTAGTTGAAAAAATATGTATGCAGAAAGTGATTGTGTTATTTTAAACGAGAATAAACTTATGAAAAGTATTATCCAAACAATTATTATGTGAAGTTGAAAAAAGTGCTAAAAAGTAAATGTCTAAAATTATATACAATACATGAAAGATTCATGAACTGATTCTTTGTTAAAATATATCCTTTTATTTTTCAGGTTTTTTTACTATTAGATTATATAAAGAAATAACTATTCTGTGATGTGGCAGCTAGTAAAGTGTTAAGAATTCATCTTTCAAGAAAGTTTACGTTGTTGAAGTGAATATGTAACTTTTTCTATCGTTTCCTGGGTTCACCTTTCAAGCAAGTTTCTACATTCTTGAAGTGGATGTGTAATTTTTTCTATTGTCTCCTGGGAGGTAGACTCTCAGGCTATTCGTCGAAAGGGATCCTGATGAGAAGCTAGTGAAAGTGTTGTATTTTCATTATCCAAGAATCAAAGAAAATTTATACAGAATTTCCAGATTATATAATTTTCTTGTGATGTGACAAGTTGGTTAAGTGTTAGGATTATATTCGAAGCTAGTGAAGTGTGAAGAATATGCATCGCTCATGCATGAAAGTTTCTAAGTTGTTTACGTGTATATGAATAATTCATAACTTTTCCTATCGTCTCCTGGGAGATAGACTCTGAGGCTGTACGTCGATAAGAATTCTTATGAATAGATAGTAAAAGTGTTTTATTTTCTTGATTCAGAGAATATTCAGTTTATATAAGGAAAAAATTGTCTTGTATTGTGAGAAGCTAGTGAAGTGTCAAGAATATGCATCGCTCATGCATGAAAGTTTCTAAGTTGTTTAAGTGTATATGAATAGTTCATAACTTTTCCTATCGTCTCCTGGGAGGTAGACTTTCAGGCTGTTCGTCGAAAGGGATCCTGATGAGAAGCTAGTGAAAGTGTTGTATTTTCATCGTCCAAGAATCAAAGAAAATTTATACAGAATTTCCTGTTTATATAATTTTCTTGTGATGTGACAAGTTGGTTGATTGTTACGATTATATTCAATCCTCCACGCAAGAAAGTTTCTACAATTGTGGAAATGCTTATGTTAACTTTTCCTATCGTCTCCTGGGAGATAGACTCTGAGGCTGTATGTCGAAAAGAATTCTTATGAATAGATAGTAAAAGTGTTTTATTTTCTTGGTTCAGAGAATATTCAGTTTATATAAGGAAAAAATTGTCTTGTATTGTGAGAAGCTAGTGAAGTGTCAAGAATATGCATCGCTCATGCATGAAAGTTTCTAAGTTGTTTAAGTGTATATGAATAGTTCATAACTTTTCCTATCGTCTCCTGGGAGGTAGACTTTCAGGCTGTTCGTCGAAAGGGATTCTTATGAATAGCTAGTGAAAGTGTTTTATTTTGTTGGATTTTAGAGATTATTCAGTTTGTATAATAGAGAATATTCTTGCTTGATGCAACAGTAATGTTTTATACAATAATCAGCATGTATATATTATATACTTACTCCATCGATTTCATGACTTTAGGGTCTAAATTGTCAGGTGCATAACTATAAAAATCAAAACTATAAGTTCTTAGATAAACTCAATTGTATTGTTTTAGCATGTTAAAACAAGCTTTTATAGCTATAACAGACTTTAAATCAGGCGAAGACCGAAATATTTAAAATGTAGCTTACTTATTTCAATTATATTCTTTGCTCTCATTTCTATATGTAGTCATTATTATAGTAGTGATTAAAATCTATGGATATTTTACATACATTTTTTAGTACCTTAATACAGTAGTTATTATATATAAGCTCTGGTCTTTGTAAACATGTATTTTTTGCAGATATTTATTCCATTTTTAATGGGACCAAATGGAAGTTGATATTATATATATATATATATATTATACTTTCTTTGATATTATGGTTTAGCAGTAAATTCAGTATATATAAGTTTTATGACTGTGATGAATAAATATTTAACGATGATAGTAAATTAGGTTGTCAGCTATAATACAGAGTGTAAATAATAATAGAAAACATTGAACGTAATTCAACACAGTGTACCAAGATAAAAGACGTTGAAAGATTCACAGTTTGCACTTCCAATGCCTTTTTCACATACCCCAAACTCAATATAAATAGTTTAACGTACCACAGAGTAGTTTAGCATAGGAGTCTGTCAAATAACAAAACAAGCAAATAGTTAACTTAATAGACAGGCACCCCAAAAGCATTATTAATATCCCATATTGGACCCACAAATAAAACTTTCAAACTATAATTTAAAAAAATTAAAGCAACGCACTTGCACGAAGCACTGAGTTCAGAAGTATTCCTCTATTCATGCACAAACAAAACTTAGTCGGCAAAAGTCATTATCAATTCCATAGGCAATAAAACAAATAATTAAGCCAACACACAAACTAAATTCAATGTGCACAATTATTGAGACCCACTATTTACACATCAAAACTTAGTCGAACCCAGGAAGAGCAATCTGAAAGAGACGGCCTTTGCTCCAAAAGACGAACTCAATCAGATAGGTCTGACATAAACAGACACCAATAAGTCCATTAAAATCCAGGGAAACAGAGCCAAACAACACAAAACACTTTAACATAAATTAAATTATTATGTGAATTATCATATACACTATGTGAATTATATTATCATGTGAATTATTATTAAATTATTATGTGTAGGAAAAAGTGAAAATAACTATACCATTTTTTGCTTGTTCTCGACAAATCACACTTGAGATCCACAAATTCACACAATAATTATTGAAAAACACCATAGTGATTTACACTTATTCACACATATACATAATTTAAAAACTACAAATGTAAATTAATTAAATATGTTTATTAAAACACTCTACAACACTGTTGCACTTCTCACTACAAAAAACTTTAGCGAAAACTTGTGCACTAGCTTCGGCATGCCATTCCAGGGGAGACGTCAAAATCTTCTTAAGACGTAACACACAAATTTCGAAGCAGCATTGACCCAGTGACGTGAAAACAAAAGGACAAAATTCTTTTAACAAAGCACCGGTGCTTTAAATCAACAAAAAGTCTCAATAATTTAAATAAAAAAAATAACTTATCTGACTCCAAACAGCAATGATCGACCAAGGGAAAGCACAAGTTTCCCATCACCACAGTGTACAAGTCCCAAAAGAAATCACTCCTCGGATTAGCTGACCATCCATAGTTGCTCCTGAGTACGAGTTTCGATCCCGTAGCAACAATTTTAAAATACTTTAGCAGCGACAAAGTTAATCACGCGAGAGGTTAAACACTGACGGTATAGCACACGTAACGTCGATAACCCCAGGACTACAGAGTGACTTACCGACGCCACAGACTGAGCACGCGCGCACACTTTTAGAACTAGGGCGCTAGTGACAAATACTAGTACCACTGCCGCGGCCATCTTCAGTGAGCATATACACATTAATTTTTAAATTTATAACTTATTCAGTTGATGTTAACTATTCTTTGTAATTTAGGTATTACATACTTTTTAAAAGTAGTGAAATCTCCCCCCCCCCCAAAAAAAAAACCTTTTCAAGGTAAAAGGCTGGCAAGTATAAGGTCGTTTCTTCATGTAAAACTTGAAGATTAATTTTGCAACTCTTGATATCTCAATGTCACAAAAATTCTAAGTGTTTTCTCTATCTATACAGTTATTTCATTATATTAATCAAAGTTAATTTTTCAACTCTCGATATCCCTTATGTGGTGAAAATTCAGAGTGCTTATTCTAAAAGTCTATCATTATGTAAATCTTTCGTTATGTAAATTAAAGTCAAACTTTCAATAATAATGTAAATAATATTCTAGCAGGTTTATTGTGTACGTTTATTACTTTTCCCTTAGTAAAGATTGATAAGAAATGTGATTAAAATGCAATGATTAAAAAGGTATTTCTAATTAGTTCAATAAACAATTATGTTAATATATGTTTCTTCTTTTACCTCGTAAATGAGTGAATCACAGACACTGAAAGAACATGATGCTTATACATGCAGCTGAATAACTTGAAATTTTCATCTATCTACATCAATATGAATGCGTAAACATCTTTGCTTGAAGGATCTGTTGGACAGATTACCATTTCTTTAGTGTTTCTTCTTTATACCGTCGATTTTACATAAATTTCAATTTTAATATAGCAAAAGAAAGTTATGATATCAATAAAGAAATTGGCAAGATTTTGTTATAAGAAGCAATTGAGTTGATATAAATAAATAATTGTTTAAATCGGAGAAGGATTATAAATATATATGTATTCATCATTATAAACACTCGACCAAATTGTGACATGTGAAAAGGTGGATAGCCTGTGAAAAGATACTGTCGGTAGAATTGTGGGAATAACTGCGATTGCCGCCACGTCCTGTGCATTCCAGCTGACGTTTAATGACTGATCACTCTTACGCCGTATTTAGTGTGGGAGGTTAGGTCACCGTACTTTCGGTAAATAGAGCGTTCCGTGACCGGTCACAAACATGCGCAAAGCATAGCACTAATTCGATATTATTCAAAGTTCAATAGTATCCGAGTGTACATATAGGAATGATGTTCTTACATGACATTATCACATGAAAAATGTGCCCATAATATATTACAGGATTGTTTCACATTATGAAAACTTTTTCGATTATTTATGGAAGCAACGAGCGGATGTACAATTTACTCTACTTAGTAATTCAGTAAATTGCTATCCTTATTTCAAGAAAAATCTATGTCCAAGACGATCATTTGCAATTAAATATAAGATTTAATTCATACAAAAAATCGATCCCACATTTAAAAAAAACAGTAACAAATTCTAGCATGTAGAACGCAATTTTTTTTATGGAAAAACTTGCCGTCCCGTCCTATAATAGATACCGATGGATACTATCTTAAAATTGTACATGGTTATCCAAAGTAATTTGTTGTTAACAAAACACTATTAGAAAATCTCGTATCGGATTTTTCATTCTACATGTATTTACTACTATTCTTAACCAATTTTTGAAGAATTCAAACTTCATCTTGTAATCATTGTAAACACAATTTTTGGTTATTTGTATTTGTATGCATGTTTCACAAAAGTATGTTATTATTATCGAATGGTTACAAGATGTTCAATAAAAATAATTATTATTATGTATTACAAATTGTTATAAAATAGATTTCTATGATTAAAGTTCGGAAATCAATCAAGCTAACAAATATTAAATTAACATTTATGTTTATATTTTAGTTTTATATCCATACTTAATAAAAAAAATAGAACTACAATTTTTATTTGAGGCTATCGTTCTCACAGTTTAACATAATATTATATTATACATAAATATTATATATAAACATATATTATAAGTATATTAAAAATTTTATGAGATTGTTGATTACACTGACATTTAGTAGTCCATCGGTATCTATTATGGGACGGGACGGCAAGTTTTTCCATAAAAAAAATTGCGTTCTACATGCTAGAATTTGTTACTGTTTTTTTTAAATGTGGGATCGATTTTTTGTATGAATTAAATCTTATATTTAATTGCAAATGATCGTCTTGGACATAGATTTTTCTTGAAATAAGGATAGAAATTTACTGAATTACTAAGTAGAGTAGATTGTACATCCGCTCGTTGCTTCCATAAATAATCGAAAAAGTTTTCATAATGTGAAACAATCCTGTAATATATTATGGGCACATTTTTCATGTGATAATGTCATGTAAGAACATCATTCCTATATGTACACTCGGATACTATTGAACTTTGAATAATATCGAATTAGTGCTATGCTTTGCGCATGTTTGTGACCGGTCACGGAACGCTCTATTTACCGAAAGTACGGTGACCTAACCTCCCACACTAAATACGGCGTAAGAGTGATCAGTCATTAAACGTCAGCTGGAATGCGCAGGACGTGGCGGCAATCGCAGTTATTCCCACAATTCTACCGACAGTATCTTTTCACAGGCTATCCACCTTTTCACATGTCACAATTTGGTCGAGTGTTTATAATGATGAATACATATATATTTATAATCCTTCTCCGATTTAAACAATTATTTATTTATATCAACTCAATTGCTTCTTATAACAAAAACTTGCCAATTTCTTTATTGATATCATAACTTTCTTTTGCTATATTAAAATTGAAATTTATGTAAAATCGACGGTATAAAGAAGAAACACTAAAGAAATGGTAGTCTGTCCAACAGATCCTTCAAGCAAAGATGTTTACGCATTCATATTGATGTAGATAGATGAAAATTTCAAGTTATTCAGCTTCATGTATAAGCATCATGTTCTTTCAGTGTCTGTGATTCACTCATTTACGAGGTAAAAGAAGACACATATATTAACATAATTATTTGTTGAACTAATTAGAAATACCTTTTTAATCATTGCATTATAATCACATTTCTTATCAATCTTTACTAAGGGAAAAGTAATAAACGTACACAATAAATCTGCTAGAATATTATTTACATTATTATTGAAAGTTTGACTTTAATTTACATAATGAAAATAGACTTTTAGAATAAGCACTCTGAATTTTCACCACATAAGGGATATCGAGAGTTGAAAAATTAACTTTGATTAATATAATGAAATAACTGTATAGATAGAGAAAACACTTAGAATTTTTGTGACATTGAGATATCAAGAGTTGCAAAATTAATCTTCAAGTTTTACATGAAGAAACGACCTTATACTTGCCAGCCTTTTATATAAAAACTCTGTACGTGCAAAAAAAAAGTGTTTATTTTTTCATAAGAAACCTCATTGCTTTGATAAACCCCAAAGCCGAAATTTAGAGTAGGCTTTGCGGCACCGTGTAGTAGGGCATATATTCACATACTCATCTCGTCAGCCTCATTCTCAGCGCGGACGTCGAAGAGTACACTACCAGGATGAGTAAGAATAAAAGCGAAGATAAAGAACCGCTCTTGAGCGGTGAATACTCGCGGTCCAGTGTGAAAAATCCATTTTCATACAAGTATTCCCCCAACATGAAATCTGTTCCGGAAAAACAGGGGTATACGCCAATGACGGAAAAAGTATCGTATACGAAGGACGGTTATAAATCCTGCTTGTACAGAACCAAAGAAGACAAAAAATAATTTATACATTAAATTTTAAAAATCGGCCCTTTTCAGGGCCACATATTTGTCAAACGTAGAACATAACTTTTTAATAGCAGCTCTGCACCTAGCGCTAGTAACTATATCCGCTATACACCTACTCTTACGCTCTGCACTATGCACAAGTCGCCCGTTATACGCTGCAGGCCTGGTATAGCGCGGGGCGCGCCCATTATACACTGCAGGTCTGGTATAGCGCGGGGCTAGCGCTCTACTATTCACCAAGTCTCTAATACCGAGAGCATCTGGTATAGCGCGGGGGCGGGGCACCTGGACCAGCGTGATAATGGTTAATTAGGTAATTAATAAGTAATAAAGAGGCGCTCTACTATACACTGGGCCATTATCACCTCATTATCACTGATTTATTACCCTATTAACTCTTATCGCCTCCGCGGGCCCAGGTGCCCCGCCCCGTCTCTCCATAGTAGCCCACATACTACTAACACGTAATCGATGGACCGGCAAAGTCGCGGGCCGGAATACGCGTGCTCTCTCTCTCTAAATATCGGCCTAATATAGGCATTCTCTCGCTCTCTCTGTCTTTCTCGTAGAGTAGTGTCCGCTGGTGGTCGCTAGAACAAGAAATGTATTAGTACAAGTAATACGGTATACGCCCGGAGAGGCGATAACGTGCGTATTATATATGCGACCGTTATAGTATTCATTGCAAAGCAATATATTTTAAAAGTGAAGAAACAGGGAGAAAACAATACACAAATTGTTGTAGTAAAGGAAAAGTAGTTTTGCCAAACGAACATTCTTACCCAGAAAGTTTTAAAGAATTAATTATAAATAATACATCTGAAAGCAAACAATTTAAACAACATGTAAGATAAATTTAAATTTCATTTTCGATTCTCGATAACCTTTATATAGCCAAAATCCTAAGTATCTTATTTTGACCGTCATTTCATTATATAAATTAAAGATTTAGATTAGATGATTGAGGCTCTATTGTATGCGGTTATTAATACTTCCCTTACTAAAGAGCGATAACAATAGTGTTTATAAAACAGTGATTAAGAAGGTATTTATAATTAGTATAAAAAATAATTATGTTATATGCGTAAAGATCTTTGCGCTAAGGGTCTATTGGACAGAATACCATTTCCTTTGGTTCAATTCTCTATAATTTACCCATTTTATAAATTTTAATTTGAATTTTAACAAAAGAAAGCTGTGATATCAATAAATAAATTGGCAAGTATGTTTATAAAAAGCAATAGTTTTGAAAAAAATAAATGAGCGTTTAAATGGGGGAAGGAATATCAATGGTAATATCATGTGTTTGTCCGAATTTAAAATGTAATATAACTAGATTGTTTCGCTTCATGAAAAATCAGAATTATAAAATTAATCAATTTTCATTATTTCCTTTTTCTGTTGTCACTTGTGGAAGCACCAAGCGGATGTACACTATACTCTAGTTAGTAATACAGTAAATGTGCTGTTACTCTTATTCCATCAAAATGTATAACATGTTTTCAGGACGATTACTTATAATTAAATATGAGATTTAAATATTCTGTTATTAACTTATTAGGTATCATCCTCTTCATTAAAAAAAGGAATAATTTTCCATACGACAAATATATCTCACATGTTTAAAAATAAGGAACAATTTCTATAATGTAGAACACAATTTTTTTTATGGAAAAACTTGCCGTCCCGTCCTATCTACGATAGATATCATCCTCAAGTTACGCATGGTTAACCAAAGTAATTCACAGTTAACGAAACATCATTGCAAATTCTTAAGTAACCGATATTTCATTCATTATATGTTCACTAACATTCTTATTAAATTTTTTAAGAAATGAAACTTAATTTCGTGATAATTGAAATATATACAAATACTAAATTTTGAGTATTTGTACATATGTTTGACAATAATTAGTTATTATTAACAAAAGATTACAGGAAAACATGTAACGAAATTAATTTCTATTTCTAAAGTTGGGAAATAAATGAAGCTGAAAAATATTTTTTCAGTTTATAAATTTGGTTTTAAATGTACACTTAATTAAGAAATAAAATTGCAACTATCATTTCTGGCAATTCTGACAATTTAACAGAAATATTTTGAACAGCAGCGATTATAGGATAATAGGAAGATTAATTGACTGCATTAAATAATTACAATATTGCTGATTGCACTGACATTTAGTAATTTATCGATTATCTGCGATAGGACGGGACGGCAAGTTTTTCCATAAAAAAAATTGTGTTCTACATGATAGAACTTGTTCCTGATTTTTTAAACATGTGAGATAGATATGTTGTATGGAAAATTATGCTTTTTTTAATGAGAAGGATGATACCTAATAATTTAATAAGAGAATATTTAAATCTCATATTAAGTATAAATAATCGTCCTGAAAACATGTTATACATTTTGATGGAATAAGAATAACAACACATTTACTGTATCACTAACTAGAGTATAGTGTACATCCGCTTGGTGCTTCCACAAGTGACAACAGAAAAAGGAAATAATAAAAATTAATTAATTTTATAATTCTGATTTTCCATGAAGCGAAACAATCTTGTTATATAACATTATAAATTCGGACAAACATATGATATTACCACCTATTATTAGCACCTTTATCATGTCATAAAATTATTTAAGAACATCATTTTTTATGAAAATGAGAACATGAATAAACTTATATTTTTGTATTATATGTATTATTTTATATAACATGTCTTGTGTTTGCTTAAATAAAAATAATAATTAACGTATTTACGAATATTATCTAGTAGTGTACATTGCAGTCATATATATATACATATATATATATTCATTGATATTCCTTCCCCCATTTAAACGCTCATTTATTTTTTTCAAATCTATTGCTTTTTATAAAGATACTTGCCAAATTATTTATTGATATCACAAATACAAGATAAATACCTTCTTAATCACTGTTTTATAAACACTATTGTTATCACTCTTTAGTAAGGAAAGTATTAATAACCGTATACAATAAAGCCTCAATTATCTAATCTAAATCTTCAATGTATATAATGAAATGACGGTCAGAATAAGATACTTAGGATTTTGGCTATAAAAAGGTTATCGAGAGTTGAAAATGAAATTTAAATTTACATAATGAAATAGATATATAGAAAAAACACTTTCAGTTTTGACCACATATGGGTTATTGAGAGTTCGAAAATTAACTTTATGTTATTAAGAGTTTTAAATTTATTTTGAATTTTTACCTAAAGAAACAACCTTATACTTGCCAGCCATTTACCTTGAAAAGGTTTTTTGTGGAGGGGGGGGGTAGATTTCACTACTTTTGAAATGTATCTAATAATAAATGACATATATAATACTTTTATTCAACGTAAACTATTCAGACTGGTATTATTACTGCTATTACAGCCATTTTCAGTAGTATCCTATCACCTGAAATAAAATTATTTAGTATAGTGTACGAGTGAGACATTACCGAATATTTATAATTATAATTAAATTCACTTTTATTTTTCAGCACTTTATTTCATCTGAAATTACACATTCAAATTTTTGCGCGGTTATGAGGCTTACTTTCGAGACAACTGGTGCCAACCCACTTTGGTGCTATAATTATGTCCAACTTGAAATATCGGTCAACTGATGATTTCGGCTAGCTCTTATCCTTCGCGTGGGTACTCCAAGTTTAAGATAAATTTTATTATTTAAAACGCGCTAAAAGCAGATAATACTCATACTACGCGTGTGCAATAGTGTTTAATCTCGAACCTTCAAAAAGTTTCAAGTGCAAAAATTCAATTACAAAAAAGATGTATAAGGATATTGTTGGAGTGGTGGAAAATTAGTGAGGTTGTTTTTAATAATAAGTAACTTTATTACAATGTGTGATGTGTCGTCGGACACGACTGTCTCCTTCCGAGACTTACAAGCGAGAGAGAGAATGAGCGCGAGTACAGTATATGCGAGCGCTCTTCTCTATAGTGTATATCTATATATGTGTGTTTACATACTCGCGTATTCGCGTTTTCGGAGTCGCGCTTGCCTCGATGTACAAAATCATATATATATACAAGAGATGGCGCGACCAGTATTAATTCGTAGAACAACAAGCAAAGAGTATAATATTTATACAATATTCAACACGCCTCCTTAAATTTATATTCTTTGCTTTTACATTCAGTCTTGTCGCTTTTGCAATTTTCAAGTATATTTAATGCTTTTCTGTGTTTTGTGAACTTTTCTCTATTCAAACATTTTGTTAATATATCAGCTAGATTTAACTCTGAATTTATTTTTATAATATCGATTATTCCATTTTCATAATATTCATTAATGTAGTAATATTGTACTTCGATGTGCTTTGAATTCTTTGTATAATTTCCAAACTTTGCAATCGCTATTGCACCTGAATTGTCTTCGTATATGTTCATTCTTCCATTGAATTTTTCTTTAAACATTTCACTTAGCAGATTTCTTACAAATATTACTTCGGTTACTGCATCTGACATATATTCTGCAAAGGTTGAACATTTCGTTACATTTTTTTGTTTATTTGTTTTCCAATAAATCAGATTTCCATAATATCTTATAATATATCCAGTTTTGGATTTTCTATCTATATTGTCTCCGGCAAAATCTGAGTCTACCATGCAATCTAGTGTATCACGTTTTAAATTATTAAAATATGTTAATTTTAGATCTTTGGTATTCACTAGATATTTTAATACTCTCATAGCATATTTGAAATGAGTTTCATTATAACAACTTTGGAATCTACTCAAGTAGTTTACACTATATGAGATATCTGGTCTCGTACCAGTACTTATATAAAGTTATTCTCCTATTAAGTTTCTATACTTTATTGACTCATTTTGTTCAGTTGCTTTTTCTAATTTTAGACTCGTCTCCATAGGAGTGTTATACAATTTTGCATTTTCTAGATTATACTTTGCAGCTAAAGATTCAATGTATTTTGTTTGGCTTAGTGTCATTTTGCCTTCATTCTTATTATAATCAATGTTTATTCCTATGTATTGGTTGACTTTTCCTAAGTCTTTCATTTCAAAATTTTCCATTAATTTTGATTTTATATCATTTATTTTATTTCTATTTTTACAACAGATTAATAAATCATCTACGAAAACTAGTATATATATTGAATCTCTGCTTGCATTATTTACATATAAACAATAATCATGTTTCCTTCTCACGAAATTTAATTTTTCCATGTACTTATGAAAACAATTATACCAAGCTCTTGGGCTTTCTCGTAAACCATATAATGCTTTTTGCAATTTACAGACTTTGTTATTTCCTACTTCATAGCCTTCTGGTTGATTTACATAAACCTCTGATATTACTTCACCGTTCAGAAAAGCTGTTTCTACATCCATTTGATCAATAAACAAATCATTTTTACAACAATATGATAATAATATTTTAAGTGTTTGCATTTTTCCTACGGGTGAGTAAACGTTTTCTATATGTTGTCGTTGTTGAAAGCCGCGATCTACCAATCTGGCTTTATAGGTATTATCGTTTTTTCGTCTAAATACCCATTTGACATCCATGATTTTTTTGTTTAATGGCTTATCTACTAATTTCCAAGTTTTATTTTTCTTTAAACTTTCGATTTCTGAATTCATTGCAATTTTCCACTGTTTTGATTCGCTCGAATTTATCGCCTCCTCGAATTTATGAGGTACATTTGCATCGATGTTATTAATATAAATAAAATGCGCTATAGGATCACCGTATCTATTTACAGGACTTTTCTTTCTTTTTGACCTTCTCGGTTCTTTCAAATTAATTTCGTTTTCATTTTCACTATTTATATCATTTTCATTGATTTCTGTAATTAAATTATCTCTACTTTTCTCGAGAGAATAAGTAGGGATAAATAAATTTTTGTTTGTGTTGCTGACAAAACTATCATATTCTTCTGAATCGCTTTCAGAATTTTCCGATTCACAACTTTCATGCTTTTCATCTGATTCGTTAAGACAAATTATTTTTGTGTCTTCTTCGACAACCTGTACATGTCTCGTGTTAATAACTTTGTTAATTACTAAAACTCTGTAACCGTTTTCTGTATAACCTACAAATATTCCTACTGTTGCCTTGTCATCCCATTTACTTTGTCTTTTGACCTCTGGGATTCGGACAAAAACTTTACTACCATAAATTTTCAAATGATTAACGTTTGGCTTTGTGCCAAAGAATATTTCGTAAGGAGTTTTATTTTCTACAGTATTTGCTATAGTGCGGTTTTTCAAGTAAGCTGCCGTTTTAATAATTTCAGGCCAATATCGCCTATTTATATTTGCTTCTCTTTGTAAGCATCTGCCTATGTTCATTGCTGATCTATTATATCTTTCCGCTACACCATTCAATTCATGCGTGTACGGTGGACATGGTAATAATTCTATTCCCTTATACTTAATAAAATTGTAAATCTCCTTATTCAAATATTCTTTGCAATTATCGCACTGTATTTTCTTAACCCTTTTGTTAAACTTATTTTCAACTAAATTTACAAATTCTATAAAACAACTTGCAGTTTCAGACTTATGTTTAATACAAAATATTCGCGTGCATTTACTGTAATCATCGACAAAAGTTAAGAAATATTTTTCTCCACCACAACCAGTCGTTTGATGCGGTCCATTTAAATCAGTATGAATTAATTCTAAAATTTCAGAAGTTTTTGTTCGATTATTTTGAAATGGTACATTTGCCATTTTACTTTGAATACAATTTGCACATTTCATATCAGTGTTTTCAATTTTATCTGGCAATCCATCAACTAATTTTTCTTTAACTAATTTATTTAAGTATTGAAAATTAACATGACCTAATGCTCTGTGCCATTTTTCTTTCGCGGTTATTTTTACTGCATTTATACATTTTTCTTTCTGTTCATTCACTAGAAAACCTTTTATATAATATAAATTATTTACTTTATTTGCAACTAGAATTAATTCTCTATTATTGTTATAAATTTTCGCGCTATAATTTCTAGCTACTATCGTATTACTTGCAGTTATTTTTGAAAAACTTAATATGTTCGGCTTTATGTCTTTTGCAAAATAAACATTGTTTAGATTTACATATTTTTTACTATAATAATTTTCAAAATAAATTTGTATATTTCCTACTTTTGTAGCTTTGAGCGTTTTACCGTCAGGTAATTTGACATCTATCGGTTTTTTCAAAATAACAGAATTTTCAAAATAATTATCATCGCGTACAATGTGATCGGTACAACCGCTATCTAATAACCAAAAGATTTTCTTTCGATTTTCGCTACCGTTACAATCACTTTCTAAATTTACCTTATTTGTCTCTGGTGTATATACTTGCGTTGACCATGACTCGCTCGCGTAATCTTCGTGTTGCTCTTTCGTGCTGTGCGATGAATGTTGTCCTCTGCCTCGACCTCTGCCTCTGAAGCCTCTGTTGCTGCCTCTGTGACTACCTCTTCCTCGCTGATTTCGACTTGGTTGAGTGCTGCTGCTTTGACCTTGCTGTTGTCCAGTCCAACAGTCTTTTTACGCGTGGCCATATTTTCCGCAATTATAGCAATTTCCCTTTATTTTCGTGTTGAAAGTGCTTACATTGCTTTTGCTATCACTTTTGTTATTGTCTATGTTCTGTAAATTTTTTTCTTTTATTTTCGATGTCACATAATCGACCGTATGTTGTTCTTTGGGTATCACATCAAGAAAATCACCAATATAACTGTAGGTTGATGGTAGTGCTCGAAGTAAATAGTTTATCTTTTCTGCTTCTGTTATCTTACCGCCAGCACTTTTAAAATCATTTACGACTTTTTCGAAGTCTACGAAAAATTCTTCGATTTCTCTATAACTTTTAAGTTTGATTTCTTCTATTTTATTTCTTCGCAACATTTGTAAGGCTGTTGACTGTGTTATATACATTTTGTCAAACCTTCTTATCATCTCACACGCTGTTATGCATTCACTTACATATTCAAGCTGCTTATCTGAGATAGCACTTGTTATAATTGCACGTGCTTTGAGATCTTTTTTCTTCCAATCAGCTTCTGTGTCTGAGGCAATTCTTTCTCTTTTTATTTGCTCTTGACATTCTTTATATTCAAGCAAGATCATTAATCTTGTTTTCCAACTGGTATAATTTATACCGTCAAAAATTGGTATAATTATATCTTCAACTTTTGCTTGAGCCATTTCGTATTCACTTATTTTTGTGTAAATTTCGTTTCTCAAAACACAAACTTCTTTGGTTATTTTTATAACTTTTCTCAAAATTGTTTTTCTAATTTTTTCACTTATTGTTTCCTTATTTTCTTCGATCATTAATTATTTGTGCAAATTCATAAAATTTTTCATGTGCTCTATCACGTCACTTAAACACGTTTTATGTGTGCCGACCGTAATCTCTTCGCATCACACTTTTTTCTTCAATTTTTTACAAAAATGTTTTTATCAGTCTCTTCTAGACTACTTTTATTTGTTATTATCACTTATATTTCTTTTTGAACTCTTCTTAGTTCAATTATTTTTCACTGGAACACTTTTGTATTTTCCACGTGGCTCTCACACCTCACTAGCACATTTTAATATGTCTTACTGCACTTTTTTAAAAAAAAGTGACAGTATGGCATAAAGAATTTCCAACCACGCTCTGCTACCATGTTGGAGTGGTGGAAAATTAGTGAAGTTGTTTTTAATACTAAGTAACTTTATTACAATGTGTGATGTGTCGTCGGACACGACTGTCTCCTTCCGAGACTTACAAGCGAGAGAGAGAATGAGCGCGAGTACAGTATATGCGAGCGCTCTTCTCTATAGTGTGTATCTATATATGTGTGTTTACATACTCGTATATTCGCGTTTTCGGAGTCGCGCTTGTCTCGATGTACAAAATCGTATATATACAAGAGATGGCGCGACCAGTATTAATTCGTAGAACAACAAGCAAAGAGTATAATATTTATACAATATTCAACAGATATAAATATACTGTCAATGGATCTCACTATATCTGATCCGTATACTTCAATTATCTTTCATTAAATTAACTTTAAAATAAAAGAAGATAATTCTTTGTTTTAAAATAATTTATTCCTTCTCTGTTACAGGTGATTCGACGTACTTAGGATAAAAAATCAACGTATGATCAACAGAGGTTACTGTGGTAGCCTTGTTTACCACTATAATTATTATTTTTAATGTGTGAAAGAGGTTTGATCCGCTGAGTAGATAAAATAAGATGTGTAATATATAATGCATTACTGATAAATTAACTACATATGTTCTTTTCCTGATGGAAAAGAATATCAAAAATGTTAGACGATTAATCAAATATAACATAAGGTAATGCATGCAAACAATAAATTAAATTAAAATATTAGAGGATTTTAATTAATTAAAAAAAGATTTGAAATTATTTAGTAGTTTGTAAGGGTTTATGGTGTTAAATAATAAAATTGCTGAGACACGTATCTTCTGATTAAGAGTAAAGAAAGTGCACAAATACATCTGAAATATAGTATAAAAAGTTAGCTCGTTGTTATAAGTCAAATCCATTAATGCAATTGTATGGGTAATATTATTACTGGGAATATTTTGCTTTAGGTCATATATTTTTTAATTAAAATCTTTGATCATCTACTATCTTAATATATATGTTGTCCCATGATATCGAATGTACAAGAAAAAATTATGCGATTATTATGATAGAATAATTAGCTGTTACAATATAAATGAATTACTTAAACATAAAAATCTGAAAAATAAAAGTTAATTTAAACACAGAATGCAACAGTACGTGTGTACTGTGCACACACGCAGTGCCACAAGGCCACGGCGGCCTTGCCCCGCACCATAACACACGAGCATACGCGTACGTTACGTCGCGTTTTACCTCGGGTGTTCGCCTTCCGGGAATCGTAGACGCCTGCTCTCACGCCTGTGACGTCAGAAGCGAGCATTCCGATCTCCCACGGGACTCGCTACTAATACGCGTGGACCGGCGATCGTACGTATTAAAGATTGCTATGGTGAGTGTATTGTCGCCCAGCCAATCGTTAGGTAAACCTGCTCGTGCGCATGGGTTTTTTTTTCACCGCTTTTCGGCGCTGCGATGAGCGGAGCTCATTCATGCGCGCAGCAGGGCCATTCGCACCTTGGAGACCGCCTGCAGTACACTTCTCTACTCAGCACCAAGGTACGGGTCACCAAGGAGATATTCATCATCGTTTGCCATCGCATTGGCCGCCGTCGTCGTCAACCCACCGCATTCATCCGTGCGCTAGCCTGGAGCCACGCAGCTACCCAGCCGTGACTCGGGCCGAAGACCGCGCGTGTTGTGTGTGTGTGTGTGTGTGTGTCGCGCGACAATTCGTATAACGAGGGGATACCTCTCACGCGACGTAAATCTTTACCATTTGCCGTAGGGACGAAGGGCAGCACGAGAAGGCCACTTGTGCCGTAAATGCTGGAGGCTTCGCAAGAAGCCTAGCACGTCCCTGTAAATATTCGCGATTATCATTATTGGTTTAAACAAATTTTAATTATCCATGGGTGCGTGATTTCTTTTGCGCGCGCCGTGTCAAATATTTATGTGCGCGATCAAATTCGTTCGGCCGTCGTGTGGAAAGTGCATCGTTTCCGAGAATACGCGCGCGTACAACGGTCCTCACGCGCACTTCCGCGGTAATTCTCCCACGCACGTGAGCCTTGCAGTGAGCATCTACACGTGCAATTCCGCGACTCGCATACGTATACGGGCAATTCCACAACTTGCTCATCGACACGGGCAATTCCGCGACTTTCGTATGTACATAAAAGAAAATCTAATAAAAAAAACAAATGAAATCTACTCATTTCTCGCCTAACTTACTTAAACCTTGTTGTGGTTAGCACCGCAAGGAGTGTCAACGGGAGGTGAGTGGGGAGTACCCACTCTAGCCTTGCGCTCTCGAGACCGGCCGGCAACGCCAAGCGTTGGACTCAAGCATCCCGGACACAGCGCGCAGATCCGCATAGGTCGCGACGGGCGTAACAGTTTCAAACCCAACGTTAATAAAACTATTTTTTTTTACGCGTTGTACTGACGCGCGTGGCTTCGCTTCACGATAGGCGACTACGTACTCGTACATAACTCATTGCCGCCATTAGGGCAACACGCCGCGTAATAACGCCATCCATTGCGACCCGCCACTACGCGCGCGTGTGTTCGTATTCTCGGCTATGACCACTAGTCACAATCGTAAGGTGTGACTAGTCACTTTGTTTTAACTTCATCTTCTTATACTTAACCCTGTCACCCGTGGAGCATCTCCATTGGCCCCCGATGGGTTTGCCAACCTGCGGTGGCATTTAGCAGACGTAGGGGGCTGGTGTCGGCGCTCATTTTTGTGTGTTAATTCTCCACCCTACAATTTCTACTAGGGCCTGCAATCAACATACGTCCACCAGGAGGGCAACGAGGCGCCACGTATCCGCGTTTATTATCCCCACAATATTATTTCCTTGTTTTCATTTACTTAGTTTATAGGTCAAGCCGAGCGGAGCACCGCTCAATCGTGGGCACATTTCTCCTCACAGTTACCACTGTTATTTAGTATATCAAAATAAATATACAACCAAGCCACTGTGCACCTATACATAGTGTTATTTATTTATCACCCTGTGTATCCTCCCTAGCTTTTCACCATGATACCTAGGGGTCATATTTAGATGTATGAGAGCACTCCTCGTAGCATCAGCTTGTTAAATATCGCACCTTTTATTTATCTTGTAATTTTTTATTTCGATTATAATTCACGGTATTGCGAGGCCGATCTTGAATTACCTAAATACTTAGAGTGCTCTCGGCAAATATGAACAACCTCGCAAGAATAAGTTCTCTCTGACTAATTTACTTACTGAAAATTTAGTTCTTTTCAATTTCCAGAGAGCACGAAGGACAACCAGCTTCTATAATGTGGATTAGCGATACTTTTTTTCAAGGGAAGTATACCTTCTGCTATCTAAAAGGAAAAGGAACATATAAGTTGTTAAACCCATCACTTAAGGGGTTATGACGGTGTTAAAATTTTGAAAATATCCATTTTTTAATTCACTTTTTCACAGTTAGTAGTCCGTAGGATATGAACCTTAAAGCCGTTTTTTGATAAAAAAATTTGCATCGAAGATATCGACAAAAAACTGATAAATCTGTTTTAAGTAAATTTTTTAAAAATCGTGATTTTTAAATATTTTAATTAGGCGAAACTTGTGGAAAAGATTGTTCTACCACACTTTTTACAGAGTAATTTGATCAGAAATCTTACTGAAAATACGACTTAAAATCTGTTTTACAAACTTTTTTTCTCAAGAGTTATGACTTTATTTCCGTAAAATAAATAAAATCCGTAAAATTAATTTTTCTATGTGTCATTTTATGTTACTAAACTCAATGTGTTAAAGTAAAGGCATTCAAAAAATTTGAATTTGCCACTCGATCAGGTTGTGGCTCACAGCGTCCAGTCGAGAATGAAGATTACTGTTTGATCGGTATAGTAGAATTTTCTATAAAACAGCAGAAAGCAGCGAAACAGCTGTTTTTCATTCAAGACACTAGATGAGTGCAGTTAGTCTGCTAGCTGCTGTAACAATGTTTATTATTATATCGCAGTGGTGTTGTAAAAGTGCAAGAGCTTCTGTAGAGTACAAATATTATTCAGATAAGTATTGGAAACTGATTTGTAATAATTGTGTTCATAATGAGCTTTTTCTTTGTTGGTTTATTTTTTGCTTTTAGGTGTACGGGTGCAAGCCAGCAAGATGGGAGTTTATAATGACTGTCTGGAGTATTATTTGGCATACTTTTTAACACATTGAAGTCTATTTAATAATGGTAAGTATTGCATGTAACTGTAATTGATAAACATTACTTGATTATGAATAGCTAACGATAATTTTTATTTTATTTCCAGCTTCTAAATGCTATTATCACACAGCATGATATGCGCATACCACCAAATATACTTTATTGTATGTATATTTGAGTACGCAAATAGTTAAACGACATAGTTTCCGTAAGTATAACTGAGTTCATTTGTATGATTTAGATTATAAACCTTAAATGTCTTTTACTCAAATTTAGTTTCTTCATGCTTTTTGTCTACTTGCCGCAGCTTTCGGAAGGAACCGTACCATCAATCCTGATGAACCAAAGAGAAAAACCTTCCTTATGAGTATGGTCACAAACTAAGTGGAGCAGAATTGGCAAAAATAAGTTCAAAGTGAATGTTACGTATGTTTATATATGTTGTAACGTGGAATTTTCCCGCCCGCACGGGAATTCCAGTTAGTATACAATTATTTATATTTGCACGGCTATCTTCCTTTCTCCAACTCGTGGTGTTCCTGCAGATGGTAGAAAACGGGAAAGTGGTGGCAATTAGGTTTACAAATTATTAACTCCAATATTTAAGAATAATAAAACACAAATATATTGTAATTCCTCTCTATACATTTATATGCGGCAAACAAAGTTGATAATGATTCGACTTATAAAAACATGGGCACGCGGCCAAATTACTAACTCCACAGCCGCTCGGAGAAAACCTGAAAAGGACCACGAAAATTTCCTCTACGGATGATTTTAATTAGAGAAACTCTAAGAAAAAAAGGAAACGCCATCCGCTGAAAAAACGCGCGAAAATATCCACTATGCCACACGACCCGAGTTCCACAACGTCCTGAATATTCCCTTATTAAATCAATTTCATTATCTATATTTTCAACTTCTCACCAATACAAATTTCCGCTACCCACAAATTTCCTCTAGCTTCCTCCAAACCTCCAAAAATCCTCCACGATTCCAAAATGGATGAAACGGCACGCCTGGTTACCTCCAAGATGGCTTCTGGATTACCAAGGGAAAAAACTATCACTGCTGAAATACGACTGACTCGATCAGGCACCAGGAACGGAATGGCCGAGGCCAACGCTCCGATCGAGGAAGGATGCCGCGTTTTCCCACTCGACCTCCTTCTTCACGGAAGCGCAAGCCCGGCCTCCAAAATTACATCATTGGTCCTCTTTCCTAGAAAAATCCCCTATTGGCCATTAATATACCACCACTAATTTATTCCTCTATCCGTGAGTTTCCTCCAGCGCCCTCTTTTCCAAATCCAATTTTATCATTGGTTAGAAAATCAATTAACGTCCTCTACTATTTCCTTTAATATGCAAATTCGCGCCCCCTTTATGGATATCGATCAATCAATCAATCATGTCGATATCCATCCAGTGGCTCCACCTATAGATAATCTGTAAGCCGCGCGACATTCAAAAACCCTCTATCATCCTCGAGTAAACCATAGGATACATATATCGAGTCCTAGCCCGTATATTCCTCTATACGTCTCTATGACGTCCGCGAGTTAACGTAAAGTCAACTCTGAGCGCTCCAAACGCCGTCAACTTCGCGCCACTATATCCCTCTCACTCTCTCTCAAGCGCGCACTATCTCTCTCTCTCCCTCTCTCGCTCACACTCACACTCGCGCTCTCCCCTCTACACACCGCCGCATGCATGTAACCGCGTGCGCGCGGCTGCCGGCTCGCTTCCTGCCATGCCCCCTCCCGAGCGCCAACGCGCTGCGCAGGTGGGACTAGGGAGCTCACATCCTGCGCTCCGCACGCGGCCGGTCAGAGGCAACTCCTGCGAGCGCCACCGAGCGCTGGCTCCGCTCCAGGAGCTGTCAACTCGCCGAGTGTGAGTCAGCTGGCCGTGCAAAAACGTTCACGACGCAGCAATAATTATTGCTACGTCGCAATGTAAAATTCACTATAATTACTATTATTGTAAATATATGTTTAATCAATTACATTAATTTTGTGTTTTTGAGGAATCTGTTCCACTTAGTCTGAGACCAGACTCATAAGGAAGATTTGGCACTTTGATTCATCAAGATTGATGGTACGGTTCCATCAGAAACATGCGGCAAGCAAACAAAAGTGATGAAAATGATGTTTTTTGGTAAGTAAATACCTTTAATTGTTGTTAAATGTTATACTCACTTAATGCATATTTTTAATTCATAAAAGTGATGTATAATACTTATATTTGAAAGGAAAAATTTAATTTTTGGAGCACCTATATATATTCCTTTTTTACAGCATTCATAATTTTTCTTTTTTTTCAGGTTTTCACACTGTCATAACCCCTTAAAAGGATACTATGAAAAATTTTAGGTTGACACCATTGACTAGTTTTGAATATTCTAATTTTAATACTTTTAAATGTTGATATTTTGAAACTGGTTAATGGCAACAATTTAAAATTTATCATGGTATCTTTTCGACAAATGGACTTGACAACTCATATACTCTTTTTACCTTCTAGATAGCAAAAGGTATATTTCCTTTAAAATAAAGGCACGCTAATTCATATTTTGAAAGCTGATTGTACTGCTTTCTCTCTTACAATTGAAAAGAACTAATGTTTCAGTTAGTAAATTAGTCAAAGGTATTCCGTAACAACTTTCATGTCTATTGGTTGGACGAACTTGGAGTTTTAAAATTTTGAAAGCTTTTAAAATTTTATAAGTCAAATCCATTAATGAAATTGTATGGGTAATGTTATTACTGGGAATATTATGCTTTAGGTCATATATTTTTTAATTAAAATCTTTGATTATCTACTATCTTAATATATATGTTGTAACGGTCCGGTCCCGTCCTATGTAAATAGTGCGTGTTATTTGATATATGGCGTTAGGAAGATTCGCGCCTTTTCTAGAATTATATTCGTTGGTCTACCGTATGTGTGCGCTGGATGTATAGAGAGAGAGTGGGAGAGTGCGTGAGTGCAAATCAATGTGTGATTGATTTGTTTCACGGTGTGTTATACGTGTTTTTGTATATAAGCGGCGATAAGACTCGTGCGAGATTATTCGACCGCTGACTTATTTATTAGCGAGTCGTGATAAATAAAGCCTGGGTACGTAACAGCATAAACGAACCTGTATATTTATTTTTCTCTCCTTATTCCTCTCTATCCTGATCTAAAAAAACGAACCCTTACATTGGCGATCCTGCCAGGATAGAGAGAAAGAGAGATACAAGTTTATACACGGATTCGTTTAAATGGTGCCTGTATTTTTTCCGGTGAGTTTTCCGTGGCCCGGAGAAGAGCTCGTAAATCATCCGGAAAATCCGGTTTATGATTTCGGAGAGAGGGTACATGAACTGGCCTCAGAAAATTATCAGCTGGGAGAGTTGATATTTTTATTAGAGGAGAGAGTGTATTGTCTTGAGCAATTGAATTTAAAGTTGGCGCTAGAACGGTTAGATGTATTAGAGAAAACCGTTAAGCTGAGGAACGTTGAAGTCGACGCTCGTCTGAAGAAGGTCGAAGAGGAAATCGACTTTTTGACAGTAAAAATGTCTAACCTTTCTATCTAAAAGTGTTTTTTTTATTCAAAAATTGTCAATGTAGCATTAGTGTATCAATAGTATTTTATTTCCGTAAAAAAAAAAAAAAAAAAAAAAAATTTATCATAAAAGCAACAGTTATTTATATATCAGCAGTAGAATCTCGGGTTTTTTTATTATAGTATATTTCAATAAAAGTTCATATTCATGGTTAAATTTGTTTAATGCACAATATTGTCAATGACTAATAAATATTACAATATGGTGTAGGAGACAAAAAGCCGATAGAGTGTGAACTAATGAAATATACGAATTTCGAAAAAATAATATCCGAAAGGAGTTATAATAAAATTCGCTTAAAATTTACAATTGAAATTTTTGTAAATTGTAAAGGAGAATTTTATTAATTCACATGAAAAAACAGTAATTTCGGAAAAAAAAAATTTTTCGACTTAAGCGAGATTCGAACTCTGATCGGAGAGTTTGAAGGCGGGAGCTTTACCTCTGAGCCATCTAACTCTTAGTAGACCAGCGGTGTTATATACTATCTGTGCCGAGTACACTACAGTATGATGGTGAAAACACGCAGTTCTAAACTCCTTGAGAAGAATCAAGGTAGTTTGCAGGGAAAAAGAGATGCTTTGAATGAATCTCTTGCTAAATTAAAAGACGATACACACATTGACAATGCTCTTGAAGATGAAGTAATGGCTTTCAATGAGCAAGTTAATGAGAATATGCAAAATATACTTTTGTATATAGAAGAAAATGAAGTTGCTTTGCAAGATTTGACAAACAATGTTCAAACTTCCGAAGAAAATTATCAAGAAGCTCTTAGACAATTAAAAGAACTTGAATTGAAATTAAATACAAGTGAGAAGGAGCTTGAAAAACGATGCCAAAAACGAGATTTTGAGCATCGTGATAATTGTAATGAGGCATCTAGGGGTGTTGAATTGATTAATACAAAAATTCAACAACTCACCACAGATGTAAACGATATAAAAACATATGCTGAGAATATAAGTGAAGATGCGGATAAATTACGCATTTATATGTCTCAAGATATAACTCCAGAGTCAGCCATAAATGAAGGAGCAGTGGAGCATATAATTCAAAAGTATTTCGAACAATACGAGAGACAGAGAAACTTGAGGGATAATTCTCAAGTAAAATCTCTAGAGGAGCGCATTGTTTTTTTGGAAAATGCCAATAAACATTTGCTATCCAGATTGACCAAAGCTGAAAATTCGAATAAAAATTATAGCGCTCTAATAACAGAGATGCAGGACGTAATAATCGATCAAGATCAGCAATTCAGCGATTTAAGAACATTTAAGTTAAACGCTGAGAATGAAATAGACATTCTGCAAAGCAGATTAAGCACTCATGAGCTTAGCGTTGATAAGCATAGTGAGCAGCTCTACGATCTCATGAGAATGACGAAAAATGTCAAAGATCATGAGATTGAAAATGAACAGAAAATTGATCTATTCAAAATTCGGATCAATAAAGATAATGAAAAATCGAGAGTTACTCGAAATAACTCAATAAAATGGTCAGATGATGAAATAAGAGATAGGAGAGCTTCGACTAGACGATTATCCAATAGTAGTCGATCTCCTTCGCCCATGAGACCAATAAAAGACAGGCTAAGAGAAAATATCATTAAGCCTAGTTTAATTTTGTCTCCGGACAGGAGTACAAGAGTAAATCAGAGTTTCTTAAATACGAGTCGCTCTGCTTTTCGGAGAGAAAAAATGTCTGCTCCTATTTTCAAGGCTGATTTATCTGATAAGCCTATGAAATTTTTAAGGGAGATTAAAAGATATATGGGATCGGAGGACTTGCCTCTAGACGATGTCAAGTATATTTTGGCACGTTCTTTGAGAGGTACAGCAGGTAGTTGGTGGGATATGATAGAAAATTCTATCTCATCATTCGATAAATTCGAAAAAGAATTCAAACAGAGATTTTGGAATTCTGATATCACTGACCAAATCAAAAGAAAAATTGAATATGGTACATACAGTGATATGGAGAAAAAGACTCGAGTAGAATATACTACTGAATTAATGAGTCAAGCTGTAGACATAGGAGAAATGTCTGAAAAAGAGCTTGTAAGAAAACTTGCGGATCATCATGGATTCGAAGTAAGATTTGCAGTTTCTACACAGAAAATAGAAACTAAATCAGGTTTGCTTGATTTATTATCTTGCAAAGATATTGGAATGCAGAGAGAAAAGGAGAGTAAATCTGTATTATCCAATAAATCTACGGATTCTGGTGCTACTAATTCGACAGTACAGAATTCTCAGAAAAATTTTAAACCTTGGAACAATCAAAGATTTAATAATAACAACAGTAACAATCTGAATAGTCAAAGTAAATCCGAGGAGAGCTCTGAGACTAATAAAATTCAAGCTAAATCCGGAGAAGATGCGACTAGTCAGAAAACTTCTGGTGGACAGAGTATATTTAAGAAAATGCCACAGAAGAGTACTGGTACTAAATCGAAAAATGGACATGATATTTACTCTTTAGATAGAGAAATTTTAAAAAATCCGTTAGAGGCATGCGGAATGTCGGGAAACTAACGACAGTCGCAGCATGTGCCCCGGATTTTATCTCAAATAGAGAGAGTAATGAGGCGACTGATTTTAGAAAAGGATATATTCAAACGATTTTTGAAGATCCTAGAGGAGCCTTGTTAGATGATCCGGAGGAGAGAATTCAGAAATGCCAAAACACAGAGTGTTCTGTGATTAAAATAAATTTGCAAGATGTCGAGGTAGAAGCTCTCATCGATACAGGCAGTCCTATCACGTGCATTTCTGATGAATTTTACAGATTGCATGTTGATAAATTTAATAAATGTCCAACGTTACCTATTATAGGACAAGTTATTAAAGGGGCTATTGGAGCTCAATCTGTCCGTCTAAAGATTCAATTTTTTGCGGAAGTAACTATTGGAAAAACAAGCAAAAATCTTAATATCATTGTAATTCCGAGATTATCTAGGGATTGCATAATTGGAGTTGATGCTATGGGAAGTTTTGATATGACTATCAAATTTCGTATGGGCACAGTGGAGTTAAGAGAATCAAAAGATAATATGGAATGGTTAATTTATAAAACCTCTCCATTCAGTATAGAAGAGATAAATCATCGTTGCATTGAGGCAATTGAAGATTTTGGAGAAGTTGAGGATTATTGGAGTCAGGAGGAACAAGCCGAATTAAATGCAGGTCGGACTTTTCTCTCTGAACTCAATAAAAATTACTCAGAGTTGCATGGAACTCAATGCGAGGCATCTCTGGTAATTAATAATTTGTCATCAGATGACACAGATCTGTATGACATTACAGTGCAAGAAGTAGAAGAGAAACTTCAGAATTGTCTCTGTAAAAATCCGAAAACTATCGACAGTCTCAGAAATCTCATCTGGAGATATAAAAAGGTTTTTTGTAAAAAACCAGGATTATTAAAGAATTTTGAATATAAAATCAAGATTAAAGATGATTCTACATTTTATGTTGCTCCATATCCTATTGCAATTAACAATAGAGAAATTGTTAGAGCAATGATAAAAAAGATGTTAGACTGGAAAGTGATTAGAAGGTCGAACAGTCAATACATTAGTCCATTGGTGACTCCAGTAAAAAAAGACGGAACGGTGAGACCGTGTCTGGATGCTAGACAGGCAAATAAGCGCTTTGTAAAAGATTATGAGTCTCCTAGAAATGTAGAGGAATTATTGCAAATTTGTGATGAAATTGCAGTGATGACAAGTCTTGATTTAACGAGTAGTTTTTGGCAGATACCGTTAGCCGAAGAAAGCAAAAAATATACTGGTTTTATGCACGAAGACAAAGTATATGAATTTAACGTTTGTCCTTTTGGCACCAGTGTAAGTACCTCAGCATTAGTGAGAGGCTTAGATTTTGCTATCAGAGGACTCGGTAAAAACATAATAAATTTTGTAGATGATTTATTATGTATCTCCGGATCAGAAGTAGCTCATTTAGTGCATCTTGAAAAATTGTTTAAAAGACTAGAAGAGTATAATTTCACTCTTAGTCTTAAAAAGACACATTTCTTTAGACAAGAAATTGATTTTCTTGGCTTTACGCTTACTCCTGAAGGAATAAAAGCTCAGGAAGCAAAGCTTGAATTAATAAGAGAATTTCCAATACCTAGAAACCATAGACAATTAAAAGGTTTTCTTGGTTTGGTAAATTTTTATGGTAGAATGGTTGATAAGTTTGCATATGCAATGGAACCATTATTTAGATTACTAAGAGTAAAAAAGTGGGGATGGGGGGACAAAGAGAATAAAGCATTTCAAAATGTTAAACAGTTATTTTTGGAAAATGCTACTTTGTCTCATCCTGATCCTACGAAACCTTATATATTGAGAACAGATAGTAGTGATTTTGCAATATCAGGTGCTCTGTCTCAATTAGATGAAAATGGAGTGGAAAAAGTCATAAAGTTCGTTAGTCGTACTTTAAAAGGCAGCGAATTGGCTTATTTCACTACTGAAAAAGAACTTCTTGCAATTGTTTTTTGTATAATGAAGTTAGATGATTATTTAAGAATGGCGAAAGTGCAGGTGAAAACTGATCACCAAGCACTGATTTATATGTTTAATTGCCGATTTACCAGTGCGAGAATACGCAGATGGGTAATGGCAATACAAGACTACGATCTTCATTTTGAACATGTAAAAGGGAAAGACAATGTCGTGCCTGATTTATTATCAAGGCATCCCGATTACATGAGCACGGTAAGAAACAAGCCTGGAGAGATTGTAATCTCGGCTGTTAATAGAAGAAGAAAACTGAGTAAAGAAATGATTTCAGTTTTTAAGAATTTTAAAACTCATCAAGAAGAAGATGAGAAAATTCAGCAAATGAAAGCTAAAGCTGTACCAGTTTTAGACAAAATTCCAAATAAAAATCTTAAAATGCCGACTTATATTGTGAGAGATGATTTGACTTATAAAAAAAATCGTTTTGAGCAGTATTTGTTGGTGATGCCAGAAAAGTTCGTAAGTAAATTCATTATAGAATTACATGAATTTTATGGTCATATTGGATCTAGGAAATTACAAAAAATGATACAAGAAGATTTTTATGTGAATAATTTAAAACATAAAATTTCTTACTTGTTATCTACCTGTGACTCGTGTCAAAGAAACAAAATTTCGACGAGGCCGAGCACTGCTAAAAGACAAACAATCATTCCAGAGAAGCCCGGTGATTTATTATCTGTGGATTTTTATGGTCCATTACCGACTTCTACTGCAGGGATGAAGTATATTTTTGCAACAATTGATGTTTTTAGCAAACTGGTAGTTTTATACCCGATAAAAAAAGCCAATACGTCTACTGTATTGAGAAAAATTTTTGATCATTATATCAAAAATTTTGGAAAGCCAAAGAGAATCATGTGTGATCATGGTACTCAATTTACTTCTAAAAAATGGCAGCAAAAATTAGAAGAAGAAAATATACAATTAGTATACTCTTCTGTGCGCCATCCACAAGGAAATGTGGTAGAAAGAGTAAATCGAGAGCTTGGTCGATTTTTCAGAACGTTCGTTAGTGATAAACATACAGGATGGGCTCCGTATGTTAATATCATTCAATCAATAATTAACGAAACGTATCACGAAACGACTGAGTACACGCCTCTGGAGTTACATTTAAATATAAAACCTAGTAGGGTGTGGAAAGTATGGATAAAAACTAATATCCATGCAGAGGATTTAATACATGAAGAAAAAATATTCTTGGCAAGAGAAAGAATTAGAAAAAAGGGTGAAAAACGCAATGAAAAATTCAATAAGGAAAAAAAACGTTTTTTCACGAAATATGAAATTGGAGATGAAGTACTTGTACGTGCAAATAATGTCTCAGATGCAGAGAATAGACAAATATCTAAATTTTTCTCTGTATATGAGGGGCCGTACGAAGTACAAAGGAAAATAGGTGAAGATACCTATTTTTTAATCGATAGGGAGACACAAAATGAGAGAGGAAGATTTCACGCGGACGACTTGAAAAAGTACAAGCGTCGCGTAGAAATTTAAATGGCAAGAGTCTTCTATGAGTTCCATGAGTTGAAGAGAGAGAGAAAAATAACAAACTGGCGCTCTCACTTGCTCGCATTGTAAAGCTATCACCTGTTTGTATACACACAATCAGGTGATTAGTTTGGTTTTTTTTTTCCTCTATTCGTGGCGATATGCATGAGAGAGGAGAGATTCATAGATTTAAATATTAGACGTTTAAAATTTAGATAATTTATTTAAACCAGGTCTTGATTTATTTATGGGATGGTTTAAATGATTAGATGTTAAAAACTAGAGAATAGTAAAGATTTTAAATGTTAGATGTAAGATGTTGAATTTTAAAAATAATTTAGATGTTTTAATAAAATATACACTCTAGTCTTGATTTATACATAAGGCTAGAGTGTATTATAAATAAATGAGATGTTTTATTTTAATTAGAATTATTTATTTAGAGGAAACAGAGTAACTTTGTTAGAAGTGCTCTGATTTTGATTTTAAAAAATGATAAAAAATCGATTAAATTTTGCTTGAAATTGCAAAATTTTAATTTATTTCAATTTATTATAATTACTAATTGTTGGAAAGTAGCAACAATTAGTAATTTTAGATGAAAAAAATTCTTTCCCCTAGGTGGGATCGAACCGGCGACTTTCGGGTTCGAAGGCACGCACGCTGGCGCGATGCCATCATGCCATATACTTGTACTCGGAAAAATTAGAGTCAAGTATTATATGGCTATGAAGTTTTTTTTCTTCTGTAAAAACTCCTGAAAGCGTTGACGGAGTAATTTTTTTATATACACATAGGGCATAAATATGCCTATGTTGTATATTTATTTCCCAAAAGCGTTGCGGGAAAAATCACGCAGCATGTGTGGTTTTGCTGTTGTGAGCAAAGGTATAACTGAGTTCACTGATCGGGAGTAGAGAGGTCAGTGACTCAGGGATGTTTACACGAGACAGTTTCGGGGCTGGTAGCTGGAAAATAGATTAGTTACGAACTTCTCGTGTACCAGGAAGCATGTCTGAGGACGAATTGATTCTGACGGTTCAGGACTATGATAGAGTTTTGGACAGTCCAAAAGAGGAGTGGAACGACCTCTTGGAAGAAATGGAGGTTCTGGTGGCTGTTGGAAGAGAGGAGAAGGCGACGCAGACTGGGCAGGAGCTGGAGGAAAGCCTGGGCGATAGAATCGTTTGGCCTTCGGGGAAATATGCGAGAAGGAGAGTGAGATGGAGGCCACCGAAAGGAAGAGCGACTCAAACGGTAGATGTTCTCGAGTCGAAGGAAGGTGAGCATTCGACCGTAAAGATTAGCCAGGTGCTGACTGAGATGGAGCAGGATGTTTATGATGACGAGAGTTATCATAGATATTCTGTGGAGTATCTTAAAAAGCAGCTGGAGGAATTTGCGGTCGAATGGGAGCCAGAAACGAAGAGGGCATTTTATCCAGCGACTCCACCAATAAAGCTGATATACGACCCGGAGGGAAGAAGTGAGTGGTTGGTGGGGAGTTTTTTTTTTTTGAAGAGAATTTGAGGTTTTTGTTTGTTTTTTTTTACAGAACAAAAAAGGCGATATACTCCATATTAAAATTTGGAAAAAAAGTTAAAATTATTGTTTGTTTTTTTAAAAAAATAAATGATTTTAGTTCTGAGGAATAGGAAGTGTTTTTATTTATATTTGTATTTTATGTGTGTGACAAGGTGGGGATTTCTGTTAATTTATTATTATTTACAATAATAATAAATTAACAGAAGGGGACTATGTAACGGTCCGGTCCCTTCCTATGTAAATAGTGCGTGTTATTTGATATATGGCGTTAGGAAGATTCGCGCCTTTTCTAGAATTATATTCGTTGGTCTACCGTATGTGTGCGCTGGATGTATAGAGAGAGAGTGGGAGAGTGCGTGAGTGCAAATCAATGTGTGATTGATTTGTTTCACGGTGTGTTATACGTGTTTTTGTATATAAGCGGCGATAAGACTCGTGCGAGATTATTCGACCGCTGACTTATTTATTAGCGAGTCGTGATAAATAAAGCCTGGGTACGTAACAGCATAAACGAACCTGTATATTTATTTTTCTCTCCTTATTCCTCTCTATCCTGATATAAAAAAACGAACCCTTACAATGTTGCCCCATGATATCGTGTATACAAGAAAAAATTATGCGATTATTATGATAGAATAATTAGCCGTTGCAATATAAATGCATTACTTAAACATAAAATTCTGAAAAATAAAAGTTAATTTAAACACAGAATAAGTTTATGAAATTGTATATATTCATTGGATGACTTTTGAAATAATCAAGGATTAAAGCTTTCATAATTTAAAAACTTAAAGCTCGTCCAATGGATAAATCTGAAAGTTGTCATGGAATCTCTGTGACTAATTTACTTACTGAAAATTTAGTTCTTTTCAATTTCCAGAGAGCACGAAGGACAACCAGCTTCCAGAATGTGGATTAGCGATACTTTCTTTCAAGGGAACTATACCTTCGCTATCTAAAAGGAAAAAGAACATATAAATTGTTAAGCCCATCTCTCAAAAGGATACTATGAAAAATTTTAAGTTGACACCACTGACTAGTTTTGAATATTCTAATTTTAATACTTTTAAATGTTGATATTTTAAAACTGGTTAATGGCAACAATTTAAAATTTATCATGGTATCTTTTCGACAAATGGGCTTGACAACTCATATACTCTTTTTACCTTCTAGATAGCAAAAGGTATTCTTCCTTTGAAAAAAAGGCAGGCTAATTCATATTTTGAAAGCTGATTGTACTTCTTTCTCTCTTACAACTGAAAAGAACTAATTTTTCAGTTAGTAAATTAGTCAAAGGAATTCTATAACAACTTTCATGTCTACTGGTTGGACGAACTTGGAGTTTTAAAATTTTGAAAGCTTTAATCTGATTATTTTAAGCGCCTAATCTTAATCATTATTAAACATTGTCCTACAGGTAGTACGAACATTTGCGATTGTTATATTTTTTAATTTTTAATTTTGTAATTTTATAATACGTAACCATAATAAATTTTATGACAGAAACACTTTTTAAACATAAAATTTGATTACACTGGGTAAAAGTTGTTAAAGTTCATATATTCAGTGATCCATTACTAAATGGATGCATTTACTGTTCTTGTCAATTGAGTTCTTCCAGCAATTTTTTATAAATAATTTAGTAGTACGTAATTATAATAAATGTTGCTGGTTTAAACGTGATAAATATTCCAGCTAGGTCTAGTTCATTATAAATTGCTTGAAATACATGCAATTAACCTTGTTTACGAACTTATAATTTAGACTTTCATATAAATACTTACACCGTTAACTTCATGCCTTTAGTGTCTAAATTTTCAGGTACGTAACAATATGAAAATCAGAACTATAAGTTCTTGGATAAAGTTAATTGCATGTATTGTTTTAATATGTTGAAACAAACTTGTGTTCCAAATTTCACCCCTCTAGCTGTTAGCCCCTATAGATATTAAATGAGTGCGAAGAATATAATTGAAATAAGTAATCATCCACTAGTTACGATAGCTACATTTTGAATATTTCGGTGTTCGCCTGATTTAAAATCTGTTATAGCTAGAAGGCTGAAATTTGGTATAAAAGCTTCTTTCAACATGTTAAAACAATACATGCAATTGAGTTTATCTAAGAACTTATAGTTTTGATTTTTCTAGTTATGCACCTGACAATTTAGATCCTAAAGCCATGAAATCGATGGAGTAAGTATATCTATATGAAAAGTATCTATATATGAAAAGTAATTATATCTATATTAAAACAAATTTGGATACCAAATTTCAACTCTCTAACTATGATAGATATTAAATGAGTGCTAGGAAGATAGGTGAAATAAGTAGCTATCCACTTGTTATGATAGCATTTTCATTATTATCGTCTGTGCCTCATTTAAAATCTATTACAGCTAGAAGGCTGAAATTTGGTATACAAATTTGTTTTAACATTTTAAAAAAATACGTGCAATTAACTGTATCTAAAAACTGATAATATTGATTTTCATATTGATACTTATAATTATACATTTCAGTATAGACAGTTAAACTAAAACTACCAATGCAATCTCTTTTTCATTTTTTAAGCAGACATTTGTCTAACGAATAAACATTTTAAAGTTATGAGGCATTCAAAATTAATTAATCCCTATGATTAATTGAACCAATCACGTTACCTTAATAATGATCAAATCTTGTGGCGTAGGTAGCATAATCTTTGAATCAAAATAAGAACATGCTTACTCTGAACCAGTTATTATTCTAATCTTAAAAATAAATTTTCCTTTGATAAAATACTTTTCACTTCACCAGCTTGTCACAGGAATTCCAATCGTATATAACCTGACAGTTGCGTAACCTCCCAATAGAAATAGGAAAACATCGACTGCAAATTCTGTAAAAACTTTCTCCGATACTTAAACGATGTAAATAAAACACTTTCACTAGCTTGTCACATAGAAAAATAGAAACTTTCCTGCATGAAAAATCATTAAAACTTTACGCTTCACTAGCTTGTCATCACGAGAAAATTCTTTCCTTGTATCCTGATAGTTGTATATGCCTTCCAATCTAATAAAACCTGAAAAATAAAAGAGAACATTTTAACAAAGAATCTGTTCACAAATCCTTTATTTGTATTGTATATTTATATAAATCAAAATCAAACTAAATACTTATCTAAAAATAAACTATTAGTTTATGATTGCTTTTCAATTGTGTACAAAAGAATTTAACACTGTTTTAAAATATATATTTAGGTTAAATATATTTAACACTGATTTATAATTATTAACAAACGCGCCCCTTGATAAAATTTCTTACTTATCTATTATCTATACTTTAGCACTGTGTTATATTGTAATCGTCGTCTGCACCACATATCTCTATAAAAGTATATATCTATGTCACACACGATGACGTATGGCGGAAAATATTTTCTCAGGGAGAAGAATTTTTTTGACGAGAATTCATGAGCCAGAACTTTCACTTCAGAATAACATTTAATGGAAGCCATTTTACAAAATATGACCTTGACGTGATTTTGATAGTTTTGTTGCAAGCTTTAATTTGAGTGCTTATATGTCAGAGATAAAGCTGTCAATGCGGAGAAAATCATACGCCTAGTTTCCAACAAGGCCTATGAGAAGTATATAAGGGTCTGGCTAGCGCCCGACGGCGGCGTACGTACTGAACGTACCTTATATTTGTCATCGTGGCGCTACCGCGCCCCTTGATAATAATTTACTTGCATTTGCAAGTTTCGAGGGAAAGTTTGATGCATTATTTAACAGAGGACCTCAAGTAATACGAATATGTGGGCAAATTTATCATAATGCTTATTCATTACATCCTAAAGAAAATGATGATAGAAAGTTTGGCCAATTATATATTCTCGATAATGAAATGGCAACACAATCACGATACAAAAATAATATGTTATGTACCCTGCATTTGTTGAAAGAATTAGACAATTTTTTACGTGAAAATGACATTTATGCAAGTTCATATAAAATGATGCATAAGGTAGAAAAGGAAGAACAAAATCGTCAAGATAATAGTAAATCAATGAATAATACAACTGAAATTAGAATGTTTATAACTCGGAATTCTAATCTTGATAAAAACGTGTATAATAAAGCAAGGTACAATGAAGTTGCTGCAGTTTATGTTGGTGAAGAAGGTCAACCTCCAACAGATCGAGATATTTGCATGTATTCAAAAAATACAGAACCTAGAAGAATACCTTATAATAGTAAACATGTTGACCCGATGACATATCCAGTTATGTTTCCTAATGGTGGATTTGGATGGATGCCTAAGATGAAAGACACTACTAATAAAAAAAATATTTCAATGTTGGAATTTTATAATTATCAATTTAGTATTAGAAATGATTTTAACCCATTTCTTAATTTAGGAAAATTAACTCAGTAGTTTATTGTTGATGCTTACATTAAAGTTGAAGGATCAAGATTACATTATTTATAAAAAAATCAACATTTATTAAGAACAGATTTATACAAAGGCGTAATAGATTACATAAATAAAAAAGATCAAGAAATTGTAAGAATAGGAAATATGATGATTTTACCATCATCATTTTCTGGAAGTCCTCGAGCATTGAAACAAAATTTTTTAGATTCAATCACATTAGTACAAAAACATGGTAAACCAGATTATTTTATTACAATGACTTGTAATCCCAAATGGATAGAAATTACAGATAATATAAAGCATTCTGAAACAGTAATAGATAGACCAGATATTGTTGCCAGAGTTTTTAATGAAAAAGTCAAAGCTTTTTTAGATGATGTTACTAAAACAGGAATTTTCGGAAAATGCATTGCATTTACACATATGATAGAATTTCAAAAAAGAGGTTTACCACAGCTATATATGTTATTGTTTGTTGAAATAAATTACAAAATATGTAATCCAGATTTTATAGATACAGTTATTTGTGCAGAAATTCCTTATCAACTTAAATATCCAAGTTTAAATGAAATTGTTAAAAAATCTATGATACCTGGACCATGTGGAAAGTATAATGTTCATTCACCATGCACAGACAAAGAAAAAGGTAAATGTACTAAAATTTTCGTAAAATATTTAATGAAACCGATTCCCGGTCATTTTTCCGAATCCAAATCTCCGCATGGACAGTTTTCCGAACAACCTTAATTCCGAAAAGTAATTCTCCGCATCCAATATTCCGAATGCGAAAAAATCCGAATGAATATAATATAACAATTTAATTTAGAGAAATGTAAATATTATAGCTATGACACGAAGAAACTCCAGCTCTTTGCCGTCTGTTTTATATACATCGTAGTCGTGCACAATGACCTGCAGCCTACCCTGTGAATCCAGCCCTTTCTTTTTTGGTGCAGTACGAACTTTTCGTCGAAGACTTATTTCTGCTGCAGTAACATCAGAATCCGCTTGTTCTTTCTGTAATTCCTTAATGGCGGAATATAAATCTGGATGATGTTTTTCAACGACGCACTGGAATCTATTGTGCCATCCTTCATTAACGTTATTTGTTTTATGAGAATCATCCAGAGCAGCGGCACATTGGTTCCAGATTTCTGACGGATATCGAGGTGTAAGTCGTTTTCTTCAACCTCTACCTCGCTTCTCGATAACATATACTTCTCCAAAGTAATCAATAATCGGGAGAACATCATCATCTGCATCATCGCGTAGCAGAGAAAATACGTGGGTAATGTTACGCATGGGAATATAAGCCAAAGCTAGTATCATGTGTACTTGTAATCGCATACGTCTGTCAGGATTACAGTATTCCACTGCTAATCCTTCTGCTTGCACGTGGCGATACACAAATTGGCCAAGGTGAAAGAAGCAGCAGGCAATAGTTGCATCCGGGTATTTTTCAGTACATGAATTTATGATTGCCATCTCGAAGTCCCTCATAACTTTCGTAGGCTTACGATTCGGTATTCGGTATTCAGCAGCAGCCGCATCGACAGCAGAGAATACGGACGTATATTGAGTTTGCGTTTTTGAAGACAACAGTGCGTAGACGAAAGGCAGGGCAACTATGTCGTCTTTGTTTCGACCAACAGTTCCTAATATTGTAAACACCTGTGTAAAAATAGTCGGAGCAACCTAAAAAATAAGAAAAAGTGAGGTACTGTAAGTTATAGTAATGTAGATAGTAACGCACCTTGAATGTGCCATAAACTAGTTCGAACTTCTGCTAAGGCGTTTTAAATTGCTTCTTGCAGCAGAAACAATAACTCTGCCTTCTTCAAAAATACCTGAATCGTGAATGAGGAATTGATCTTCCTGCAGAGTCCGTTAAAAAGCTTCGGGTACTTCCTCGAAATCATTTAAATTGGTAGGGTTCGGCGGTAGATTTTGACGGCGTTTTCGTCGAATCATTTTTTTTTAATTTTCACGCTCCGGTAAATGCATTAGAATACCTGCATGCTATGATTGTTTTATTTATATTTTTTTATTGGTTAAATTCATTTATTTATATATCTACCATCATCAAGGCCAGCTAACTCTGTACGCAGCAGTTGTGATGGAGGTCGTTCGGGATGATCGTCGGCTTTCCTTTTCATTGAAGAATCATGGAAGGATCCAGGAAATCATGATTTGGGGGGTGAGAATGCTCAGATTGTGCAGGACCTTTGAAGACGTGGAGAGTGCTGCCGAGTGAAGGATCGTTAGTTATTGCTCTTGCTTTGCAATCCTTGTTTAAACGCAATTGGCCACATTCCCAATAAATTTTACCCTTATGAGATTTAGTCCGAAAATACACGAAACCTTGTAGTAAGAGTTTCTTATCGACAATTTGAGACGACATGATTTTGATGGTCAGAAATGTCAAAATAAACGAGCAGAATAACAACAAGAAAATGTAATTAAGAGTCTCCATAGCAACGTTGACAAAACTAAAAAAAGGGATGTTCGAAAAATTCGATACGGTTAAACGGCATACGGAGAAATGGCATTCGGAATATTGGATGCGGAGAATTACTGTTCGAAATTAAGGTTATTCGGAAAAGTGTCCGTGTGAAATTTTGGATTCGGAGAAATGACCGGGTACCAATGAAACCACTAATATCAACACTAATGGATATCCAAATTATAGACGAAGAAACAATGGAAGAGAAATTATATTCAATAACACGAGAAAAGCAGATAATAGATTTGTAGTTTCATATAATCCATTTTTACTATTAAAGTATAATTGTCATATAAACGTAGAAATTTGTTCCACAGTTCAGTGCGTAAAATATTTATTGAAATATTGCTTTAAAGGTCCTGATTCTGCTTTTGTTGGAATGAATAACATCCAAAAAGAAGACGATAATGTTAACTATGATTATGACGAAATAAAACAATTCATAAATACAAGCTACGTAAGTCCACCAGAAGCAATGTATCGATTATTAAAATTTTCTATGTATATCTTATTTCATGTAATATACAGATTAGCAGTACATTTAGAAAATCAACAATTTGTTTACTTTTTAGAAGGTTGTGAAAATGAATTGTTAAAGAAAAATTTAAATACAACTGTAACAGCATGGTTTGAACTTAATAAAAACCATCCAAATGCTAGAAAATATTTATACTTTGAAATTCCATATTACTACGTTTTTAATGAGCAACGGAAAGAATGGACTCAAAGAAAAAAACAAAGTAAACCTATTTTAAGTAGAATGTCTTTTGTAAATCCGAAAGACAGAAAAATATTACTTACGATAGTTATTATTACATGTTAAAGGAGCTCAATCGTTTGAAGATTTAAGAACAATTGAAAAAAAAAATCTGCTCAATATATTATGAAGTAGCTCTAGCTAGAAATTTAATAACTACTGATGAAGAATGGGATAAGTGTTTGCAAGAAGCATTTGAAATTTAATTTCCTAAAGCATTGTTTAATTTATTTGCTTACATTTGTACATTTCACAATCCGCCAAATGCAAGAGTTTTGTATGATAAATTTAAAGAATACTTTTATAGACCAAAATATTCAAAGGAAGAAGTTGAAATAATAGCCTTAAAAATGATTATTTCTGTGTTATTAATAAATGGTAGCTCATTAAATGACTTCAATTTACCAAACATTAATGAAGAATATACTTTTCATAGTTATAAATTCGAAGAATTTCTCGCATCGGGCGATGTAATGGGAAAAGATTTGTTTAATTTGGAATCTTTAACACATAAACAACGTTTAATTTTTGATGCCATTATAAACAGTATTAATACCATCGACTTTAACAATAAATGTTTTTTTATTGATGGACCTGGAGGAAGCCGAAAAAGTTATTTACTAATTTCAATAATCAGTTATTGGAAGGCATACAATATTAATGTACTACCCGTAGCATGGATTGGTATAGCTGCAAACTTATTATTAAATGGAATAACTTCACATGTAACATTTAAATTACCACTAAATATTGTTGATAATATAACTTGCAATGTAACACCAAACTCAGAATATGGGAAAATGCTGCAAAATATTCAAATTATTATCTGGGATGAAATAACAATGACATTAAAACATGCATTTGAAGCTGTAGACAAATTATTTAAAGATTTGTATCAAAATACTTTTACATTCAGAGGTAAAGTAATGGTTGTTTCTGGAGATTTCCGACAAACATTACCAGTTGTAAAACATAACGATAGAACAAAAATTATTGAAAACTGTAAAAAATAGTAAAATATGGAGAAATGTACAACATAAGCCTTTAAAAGAAAATCTTAGAGTTAATAATAATGACATCGAATTTAAACCATGGCTTCTTAATGTTGGAGATGGTAAAGTCAATACTAATTTTGAAATGAAGAATGATTTGATGAAAATTCCAAATGAACTTTTAACAAATAGAGAAATGATTATGGAAATTTTTGGTAGTAGTTTTAATAATATTACTGAATTTCATAAGAAAGTTATCTTAGCCCCACGAAACATTGATGTACAAATGATAAATGATGAAATTATAAGCAAAGTTTGTGGAGAAATCAAAGAGTATTATAGTATTGATACAGCTTCAGATAACGAAGATAATAATTTACAAAATGTATTTCCACAGGAATTTTTTAATTCATTAACATCAAACGGATTACCTCCGCATATACTACGTTTAAAAAAAGGAGCCATTGTAATTCTTTTAAGACATGTTAATTTAAATGAAGGCCTTTGTAATGGTACTCGATTAATTGTAATGGATTACAGTATTAGTGCCAAAATAATTAGTGGTTCCATATCTGGAACTATTACAGTAATACCACGTATTGATTTAACATCATCTAACGAAGAATTGCCATTTATATTAAGGGGTTATGACAGGATTAGAATTATGAAAATATCAGTTTTTTTTTATTCACTTTTTTCACAGTTAACAGTCTGTAGAATGGGGTCCTCAAAGCCGTTTTTTGCTAAAAACATTTTCCTCGAAGATATACACAAAAAACTGATAAGTATGTTTCAAGTAAATTTTTGAAAAATCGTGATTTTTGATGAGTGCAGTTAGTCTGCTAGCTGCTGTAACAATGCTTATAACCTCAGTGGTGTAAGGTATTGTAAAAGTGCAAGAGCTTTTGCAGAGTACAAAAATTATTCAGATAAGTATTGGAAATTAATTAGTAATAATTGTGTCCATAATGAGCTTTTTCTTTGTTGATTTATTTTTTGCTTTTAGGTATACGGGTATACGTCAGCAAGATGGGAGTTTACATTAACTATCTGGAGAATTATTTTGCATGCTTTTCAACAACTTGAAGTGTATTTAATAATCGTAAGTATTCCATGTAACTAGAATTTATCAGCATAACTTGATTATGAATATGTAACGAACATTTTATTTTATTTTCAGCTTCTAAATACTACTAGCACACAGTATGATATGCGCGTACCACCAAATATACTATATTGTATATATATTTGTGTACCAAAACCAAATCAAATCATGCCTGATAGTTTCTTTAAGTATATGTGAGTTCATTTGTATGATTTATATTATAAACTTTCAATGCCTTTCACTCAAATTTAGTTTTTTTATGCTTTTTGTGTGCTTGCCGTAGCTTTCTGAAGGAACCTGTAACGGTCCGGTCCCTTCCTATGTAAATAGTGCGTGTTGTCTAATGTATAGCGTTGGGAAGATTCGCGCCTTTTCTCGAATTATATTCGTTTGTCTACCGTATGTGTGCGCTGGATGTATAGAGAGAGAGTGGGAGAGTACGTGAGTGCAAATCAATGTGTGATTGATTTGTTTCACGGTGTATTATACGTGTTTTTGTATATAAGCGGCGATAAGACTCGTGCGAGGGATATTTGACCGCTGACTTATTTATTAGCGAGTCGTGATAAATAAAGCCTAGGTACGTAACAGCATAAACGAACCTGTATATTTATTTTTCTCTCCTTATTCCTCTCTATCCTGATCTAAAAAAACGAACCCTTACATTGGCGATCCTGCCAGGATAGAGAGAAAGAGAGATACAAGTTTATACACGGATTCGTTTAAATGGTGCCTGTATTTTTTCCGGTGAATTTTCCGTGGCCCGGAGAAGAGCTCGTAAATCATCCGGAAAATCCGGTTTATGATTTCGGAGAGAGGGTACATGAACTGGCCTCAGAAAATTATCAGCTGGGAGAGTTGATATGTTTATTAGAGGAGAGAGTGTATTGTCTTGAGCAATTGAATTTAAAGTTGGCGCTAGAACGGTTAGATGTATTAGAGAAAACCGTTAAGCTGAGGAACGTTGAAGTCGACGCTCGTCTGAAGAAGGTCGAAGAGGAAATCGACTTTTTGACAGTAAAAATGTCTAACCTTTCTATCTAAAAGTGTTTTTATTCCAAAATTGTCAGTGTAGCATAGTGTATCAATAGTATTTTATTTCCGTAAAAAATTTATCATAAAAACAATAGTTATTAAAATATCAGTAGTAGAATCTCGGGTTTTTTTATTATAGTATATTTCAATAAAGTTCATATTCATGGTTAAATTTGTTTAATGCACAATATTGTCAATGACTAATAAATATTACAATATTGTGTAGGAGACAAAAAGCCGATAGAGTGTGAACTAATGAAATATACGAATTTCGAAAAAAATAATATCCGAAAGGAGTTATAATAAAATTCGCTTAAAATTTACAATTGAAATTTTTGTAAATTGTAAAGGAGAATTTTATTAATTCACATGAAAAAACAGTAATTTCGGAAGAAAAAAATTTTTCGACTTAAGCGAGATTCGAACTCTGATCGGAGAGTTTGAAGGCGGGAGCTTTACCTCTGAGCCATCTAACTCTTAGTAGACCAGCGGTGTTATATACTATCTGTGCCGAGTACACTACAGTATGATGGTGAAAACACGCAGTTCTAAGCTCCTTGAGAAGAATCAAGGTAGTTTGCAGGGAAAAAGAGATGCTTTGAATGAATCTCTTGCTAAATTAAAAGACGATACACACATTGACAATGCTCTTGAAGATGAAGTAATGGCTTTCAATGAGCAAGTTAATGAGAATATGCAAAATATACTTTTGTATATAGAAGAAAATGAAGTTGCTTTGCAAGATTTGACAAACAATGTTCAAACTTCCGAAGAAAATTATCAAGAAGCTCTTAGACAAATAAAAGAACTTGAATTGAAATTAAATACAAGTGAAAAGGAGCTTGAAAAACGATGCCAAAAACGAGATTTTGAGCATCGTGATAATTGTAATGAGGCATCTAGGGGTGTTGAATTGATTAATACAAAAATTCAACAACTCACCACAGATGTAAACGATATAAAAACATATGCTGAGAATATAAGTGAAGATGCGGATAAATTACGCATTTATATGTCTCAAGATATAACTCCAGAGTCAGCCATAAATGAAGGAGCTGTGGAGCATATAATTCAAAGATATTTCGAACAATACGAGAGACAGAGAAACTTGAGGGATAATTCTCAAGTAAAATCTTTAGAGGAGCGCATTGTTTTTTTGGAAAATGCCAATAAACATTTGCTATCCAGATTGACAAAAGCTGAAAATTCGAATAAAAATTATAGCCCTCTAATAACAGAGATGCAGGACGTAATAATCGAGCAAGATCAGCAATTCAGCGATTTAAGAATATTTAAGTTAAACGCTGAGAATGAAATAGACATTCTGCAAAGCAGATTAAGCACTCATGAGCTTAGCGTTGATAAGCATAATGAGCAGCTCTACGATCTCATGAGAATGACGAAAAATGTCAAAGATCATGAGATTGAAAATGAACAGAAAATTGATCTATTCAAAATTCGGATCAATAAAGATAATGAAAAATCGAGAGTTACTCGAAATAACTCAATAAAATGGTCAGATGATGAAATAAGAGATAGGAGAGCTTCGACTAGACGATTATCCAATAGTAGTCGATCTCCTTCGCCCATGAGACCAATAAAAGACAGGCTAAGAGAAAATATCATTAAGCCTAGTTTAATTTTGTCTCCGGATAGGAGTACGAGAGTAAATCAGAGTTTCTTAAATACGAGTCGCTCTGCTTTTCGGAGAGAAAAAATGTCTGCTCCTATTTTCAAGGCTGATTTATCTGATAAGCCTATGAAATTTTTAAGGGAGATTAAAAGGTATATGGGATCGGAGGACTTGCCTCTAGACGATGTCAAATATATTTTGGCACGTTCTTTGAGAGGTACAGCAGGTAGTTGGTGGGATATGATAGAAAATTCTATCTCATCATTCGATAAATTCGAAAAAGAATTCAAACAGAGATTTTGGAATTCTGATATCACTGACCAAATCAAAAGAAAAATTGAATATGGTACATACAGTGATATGGAGAAAAAGACTCGAGTAGAATATACTACTGAATTAATGAGTCAAGCTGTAGACATAGGAGAAATGTCTGAAAAAGAGCTTGTAAGGAAACTTGCGGATCATCATGGATTCGAAGTAAGATTTGCAGTTTCTACACAGAAAATAGAAACTAAAGCAGGTTTGCTTGATTTATTATCTTGCAAAGATATTGGAATGCAGAGGGAAAAAGAGAGTAAATCTGTGTTATCCAATAAATCTACGGATTCTGGTGCTAGTACTAATTCGACAGTACAGAATTCTCAGAAAAACTTTAAACCTTGGAACAATCAAAGGTTTAATAATAACAACAGTAACAATCTGAATAGTCAAAGTAAATCCGAGGAAAGCTCTGAGACTAATAAAATTCAAGCTAAATCCGGAGAAGCTGCGACTAGTCAGAAAACTTCTGGTGGACAGAGTATATTTAAAAAAATGCCACAGAAGAGTACTGGTACTAAACCGAAAAATGGACATGATATTTACTCTTTAGATAGAGAAATTTTAAAAAATCCGTTAGAGGCATGCGGAATGTCGGGAAACTAACGAAAGTCGCAGCATGTGCCCCGGATTTTATCTCAAATAGAGAGAGTAATGAGGCGACTGATTCTAGAAAAGGATATATTCAAACGATTTTTGAAGATCCTAGAGGAGCCTTATTAGATGATTCGGAGGAGAGAATTCAGAAATGCCAAAACACAGAGTGTCCTGTGATTAAAATAAATTTGCAAGATGTCGAGGTAGAAGCTCTCATCGATACAGGCAGCCCTATCACGTGCATTTCTGATGAATTTTACAGATTGCATGTTGATAAATTTAATAAATGTCCAACGTTACCTATTATAGGACAAGTTATTAAAGGGGCTATTGGAGCTCAATCTGTCCGTCTAAAGATTCAATTTTTTGCGGAAGTTACTATTGGAAAAACAAGCAAAAATCTTAATATCATTGTAATTCCGAGATTATCTAGGGATTGCATAATTGGAGTTGATGCTATGGGAAGTTTTGATATGTCTATCAAATTTCGTATGGGCACAGTGGAGTTAAGAGAATCAAAAGATAATATGGAATGGTTAATTTATAAAACCTCTCCATTGAGGATAGAAGAGATAAATCATCGTTGCATTGAGGCAATCGAAGATTTTGGAGAAGTTGAGGATTATTGGAGTCAGGAGGAACAAGCCGAATTAAATGCAGGTCGGACTTTTCTCTCTGAACTCAATAAAAATTACTCAGAGTTGCATGGAACTCAATGCGAGGCATCTCTGGTAATTAATAATCTGTCATCAGATGACACAGATCTGTATGATATTACAGTGCAAGAAGTAGAAGAGAAACTTCAGAATTGCCTCTGTAAAAATCCGAAAACTATCGACAGTCTCAGAAATCTCATCTGGAGATATAAAAAGGTTTTTTGTAAAAAACCAGGATTATTAAAGAATTTTGAATATAAAATCAAGATTAAAGATGATTCTACATTTTATGTTGCTCCATATCCTATTGCAATTAACAATAGAGAAATTGTTAGAGCAATGATAAAAAAGATGCTAGACTGGAAAGTGATTAGAAGGTCAAACAGTCAATACATCAGTCCATTAGTGACTCCAGTAAAAAAAGACGGAACGGTGAGGCCGTGTCTGGATGCTAGAGAGGCAAATAAGCGCTTTGTAAAAGATTATGAGTCTCCTAGAAATGTAGAGGAATTATTGCAAATTTGTGATGAAATTGCAGTGATGACAAGTCTCGATTTAACGAGTAGTTTTTGGCAGATACCGTTAGCCGAAGAAAGCAAAAAATATACTGGTTTTATGCACGAAGGCAAAGTATATGAATTTAACGTTTGTCCTTTTGGCACCAGTGTAAGTACCTCAGCATTAGTGAGAGGCTTAGATTTTGCTATCAGAGGGCTCGGTAAAAACATAATAAATTTTGTGGATGATTTATTATGTATCTCCGGATCAGAAGAAGCTCATTTAGTGCATCTTGAAAAATTGTTTAAAAGACTAGAAGAGTATAATTTCACTCTTAGTCTTAAAAAGACACATTTCTTTAGACAAGAAATTGATTTTCTTGGCTTTACGCTTACTCCTGAAGGAATAAAAGCTCAGGAAGCAAAGCTTGAATTAATAAGAGAATTTCCAATACCTAGAAACCATAGACAATTAAAAGGTTTTCTTGGTTTGGTAAATTTTTATGGTAGAATGGTTGATAAGTTTGCATATGCAATGGAACCATTATTTAGATTACTAAGAGTAAAAAAGTGGGGATGGGGGGACAAAGAGAATAAAGCATTTCAAAATGTTAAACAGTTATTTTTGGAAAATGCTACTTTGTCTCATCCTGATCCTACGAAACCTTATATATTGAGAACAGATAGTAGTGATTTTGCAATATCAGGTGCTCTGTCTCAATTAGATGAAAATGGAGTGGAAAAAGTCATAAAGTTCGTTAGTCGTACTTTAAAAGGCAGCGAATTGGCTTATTTCACTACTGAAAAAGAACTTCTTGCAATTGTTTTTTGCATAATGAAGTTAGATGATTATTTAAGAATGGCGAAAGTGCAGGTGAAAACTGATCACCAAGCACTGATTTATATGTTTAATTGCCGATTTACCAGTGCGAGAATACGCAGATGGGTAATGGCAATACAAGACTACGATCTTCATTTTGAACATGTAAAAGGGAAAGACAATGTCGTGCCTGATTTATTATCAAGGCATCCCGATTACATGAGCACGGTAAGGAACAAGCCTGGAGAGATTGTAATCTCGGCTGTTAATAGAAGAAGGAAACTGAGTAAAGAAATGATTTCAGTTCTTAAGAATTTTAAAACTCATCAAGAAGAAGATGAGAAAATTCAGCAAATGAAAGCTAAAGCTGTACCAGTTTTAGACAAAATTCCAAATAAAAATCTTAAAATGCCGACTTATATTGTGAGAGATGATTTGACTTATAAAAAAAATCGTTTTGAGCAGTATTTGTTGGTGATGCCAGAAAAGTTCGTAAGTAAATTCATTATAGAATTACATGAATTTTATGGTCATATTGGATCTAGGAAATTACAAAAAATGATACAAGAAGATTTTTATGTGAATAATTTGAAACATAAAATTTCTTACTTGTTATCTACCTGTGACTCGTGTCAAAGAAATAAAATTTCGACGAGGCCGAGCACTGCTAAAAGACAAACAATCATTCCAGAGAAGCCCGGTGATTTATTATCTGTGGATTTTTATGGTCCATTACCGACTTCTACTGCAGGGATGAAGTATATCTTCGCAACGATAGATGTTTTTAGTAAATTGGTAGTTTTATACCCGATAAAAAAAGCCAATACGTCTACTGTATTGAGAAAAATTTTTGATCATTATATCAAAAATTTTGGAAAGCCAAAGAGAATCATGTGTGATCATGGTACTCAATTTACTTCTAAAAAATGGCAGCAAAAATTAGAAGAAGAAAATATACAATTGGTATACTCTTCTGTGCGCCGTCCACAAGGAAACGTGGTAGAAAGAGTAAATCGAGAGCTTGGTCGATTTTTCAGAACGTTCGTTAGTGATAAACATACAGGATGGGCTCCGTATGTTAATATCATTCAATCAATAATTAACGAAACGTATCACGAAACGACTGAGTACACGCCTCTGGAGTTACATTTAAATATAAAACCTAGTAGGGTGTGGAAAGTATGGATAAAAACTAATATCCATGCAGAGGATTTAATACATGAAGAAAAAATATTCTTGGCAAGAGAAAGAATTAGAAAAAAGGGTGAAAAACGCAATGAAAAATTCAATAAGGAAAAAAAACGTTTTTTCACGAAATATGAAATTGGAGAGGAAGTACTTGTACGTGCAAATAATGTCTCAGATGCAGAGAATAGACAAATATCTAAATTTTTCTCTGTATATGAGGGGCCGTACGAAGTACAAAGGAAAATAGGTGAAGATACCTATTTTTTAATCGACAGGGAGACACAAAATGAGAGAGGAAGATTTCACGCGGACGACTTGAAAAAGTACAAGCGTCGCGTAGAAATTTAAATGGCAAGAGTCTTCTATGAGTTGCATGAGTTGAAGAGAGAGAGAAAAATAACAAACTGGCGCTCTCACTCGCTCGTATTGTAAACTGTCACCTGTTTGTATACATACAATCAGGTGATCAGTTTGGTTTTTTTTATTCCTCTATTCGTGGTGATTTGCACGAGAGAGGAGAGATTCATAGATTTAAATATTAGACGTTTAAAATTTAGATAATTTATTTAAACCAGGTCCTGATTTATTTATGGGATGGTTTAAATCATTAGATGTTAAAAACTAGAGAATAGTAAAGATTTTAAATGTTAGATGTAAGAAGTTGAATTTTAAAAATAATTTAGATGTTTTAAACACTCTAGTCTTGATTTATACATAAGGCTAGAGTGTATTATAAATAAATGAGATGTTTTATTTTAATTAGAATTATTTATTTAGAGGAAACAGAGTAACTTTGTTAGAAGTGCTCTGATTTTGATTTTAAAAAATGATAAAAAATCGATTAAATTTTGCTTGAAATTGCAAAATTTTAATTTATTTCAATTTATTATAATTACTAATTGTTGGAAGTAGCAACAATTAGTAATTTTAGATGAAAAAAATTCTTTCCCCGAGGTGGGATCGAACCAGCAACCTTTGGGTTCGAAGGCAAGCACGCTGGCGCGATGCCACCATGCCAGATACTTGCACTCGGAAAAATTAGAGTCAAGTATTATATGGCTATGAAGAGTTTTTTTCTTCTGTAAAAACTCCTGAAAGCGTTGACGGAGTAATTTTTTTATACACATAGGGCACAAATATGCCTATGTTGTATATTTAGTTCCCAAAAGCGTTGCGGGAAAAATCACGCAGCATGTGTGAAATCACGCAGGAATTTGCAATCGAATTGGAGCCAGAAGCGGCGAGGGTGTTCTATCTAGTGAATCCACCAATACGGCTGCTGATGGATGACCCGGAAGGAAGCAGTACAAGGATAGACAGAAAGAAGTGTGATTTTTATTTTATTTCTGTATATTTGTATTTTGTGACAAAGTGGGGATTTCTGATAATTTATTATTATTTACAATAATAATAAATTAACAGAAGGGGACTATGTAACGGTCCGGTCCCTTCCTATGTAAATAGTGCGTGTTGTCTAATGTATAGCGTTGGGAAGATTCGCGCCTTTTCTCGAATTATATTCGTTTGTCTACCGTATGTGTGCGCTGGATGTATAGAGAGAGAGTGGGAGAGTACGTGAGTGCAAATCAATGTGTGATTGATTTGTTTCACGGTGTATTATACGTGTTTTTGTATATAAGCGGCGATAAGACTCGTGCGAGGGATATTTGACCGCTGACTTATTTATTAGCGAGTCGTGATAAATAAAGCCTAGGTACGTAACAGCATAAACGAACCTGTATATTTATTTTTCTCTCCTTATTCCTCTCTATCCTGATCTAAAAAAACGAACCCTTACAAACCGTACCATCAATCCTGATGAACCAAATTGGAGAACCTTTCTTATGAGTATGGTTACAAACTGAGTGGAGCAGAATTGGCAAAGATAAGTTCAAAGTGAACGTTACGTATGTTTACATATGTAATATTCACTATAATTATTAATATTGTGAATATATGTTTAATTAATTATATTAATTTTGTGTTTTTTAGGAATCTGTTCCACTTAGTCTGAGACCAGACTCATAAGGAAGATTTGGCACTTTGATTCATCAGAATTGATGGTACGGTTCCATCAGAAACATGCGGCAAGCAAACAAAACTGATGAAAATGATGTTTTTTGGTAAGTAAATACCTTTAATTATTGTTAAATGTTATACTCACTTAATGCATATTTTTAATTCATAAAAGTGATGTATAATACTTATATTTGAAAGGAAAAATTTAGTTTTTGGAGCATCTATATATATTACTTTTTTTCAGCACTAATAATTTTTCTTTTTTATCAGGTTTTAACCCTATCATAACCCCTTAAAGCGAAGACAATTTCCATTAAGATTAGGATATGCTATGCCCATTAATAAATCGCAATGTCAAACATTTAACAAAGTTCGAGTATACTTACCAAATTCAGTTTTCAGCCATGGAGAATTGTACGTTGCACTTTCAAGGGTTACGTCAAAATCTGATTTAAAAATTGTACTAACTAATAGTTCATCATTCATAAATGAGCATGAAAAAGATGATGAAAAAATTGTATACACTAAAAACATAGTGTATCAGGAAATTTTACTTTAAAACATTTATCAAACAAATATGCGCTGTGATTCTATATCATCGGCCGCAATGAAATATGCGCTGTGATGTTAAATCATCGGCTGCAAATAGATATGCGATGTGATTGCATATCACCGGCTGCAAATAAATATGCGCTGTGATTGCATATCATCGGCAGCAAATAAATATGCGCTGTGGTCGCATATCATCGGCAGCAAATAAATTTGCACTGTGGTTGCATATCATCGGCAGCAAATAAATATGCGATGTGACATGCATATCATCGGCAGCAAATAAATATGCTCTGTGATTCTAAATCATCGACAGCAAAGAAATATGCGCTCTAATTCTACATCATTAGCAGCAAAGAAATATATACTATGATTGTTTTTACTTTAACGAAATCATTTTTTTTATAAAGCTGTGCTGCGTCTAAGACAGGGTTCGACAGAAGGAAAACTATCAAATATTATTTTTTAGTAATTCTTTTGTTGTTATTAAAAAAATTAAAACTCCTTTCTTTTAAAAAACTTTTTAAAAGAAAGGAGTTTTAATTTTTTTAAAAACCCTTTCAAAACCATTGCCTCGGAGGGATCGATAATAACAACAAAAGAATTATAACAAACTACCGAGGGATAAAATCATATTAGATAGTGTATACACACTCATCTAAATACATTAAATTATTTTTTAGTATTTTAAATTCTAATATTCACTTTCTGTCATGACTTTTCCTTCAATAATTTTTTGTCTTACTGAATAGTCCAATTAAAACACCTGGGACGAAACGCAAAAGAACTAACATACAGAAACATTATGATTATATATCACCTCCAGGATGACGGGAACTCATCCTCGAGTACACTCTCTAAGTACATAATAATATTTCCTTAAAAAACTAAAAATTACCTGGAGACGATGTGCAGGTGTCAGGGTGACCTCCAGGATGACGGAAAATCATCCTTGAGACGGTGCACTAGGTGTTCATACAAATATGTGGGTGCAGATAAAGCGTTACCTTTAAAAAAAGGATTAAGTAATTGTAAAAGAAGAGGTCACATGGGACACGGGACACCGGACACGGTACACCAGAAACGGTCGCCGCTTAATATAATATAAGATTTATAAAAAAGTAAAACTAAAGAAAATGACCCGCAGGTCTCAAAGGCTAAATAGGGTGGCAACGCACGAAGTTGAAGAAGAGGCTGAGGTAACAAATCAAGAAAATCATAATGAAAATTAATAAAAAAATATGTAAAAGGTACTAAACCCAAGTCTTTGATTATTTTTTTACCTCTTCAACAAATAAATTTTGAGATCTTTAAAGAAAAATTTTAATACTACTTAATTTCTAATTATACGTAAAGTTATGAAATAAGAGTAACTTAATGACTTAAATTTTTATTATGTATAAAGAAAAATATGCAAAGATATACGTATTCATGTTTTGCATGTGACATTAATCTCTAATTATTATGATAAGAAATATAAAAAATCAAAATCAAAAACTTACTCCTGCTCTACTCCAATTGTTGGTCTAAACTTAATAAATATTCCAGCTATTTTCCTAGTTGGTTAATAAGCACAAAGAATGAGGCCGATAGAAAATATTAGACACACACAGGAACTTTTTTGTTTTCCAATATTCCCTCCAAGTATATAACCTCACATGAGAAATAATAACTTATAAATATCTGAAAAAATAAAATAACATTTAAACAAAGAACAAGTTCGTAAAATTATATATATATATATATATATATATATATATATATAATATAATTAAAAAATAACTCTGTATGAAAACACCGTATGTCGTCTGCGTAAAAATAACGTATACTAAATTTAAAGATAATGAATTTATCGCTAGAGAATAATTCTATTAAATGAAGAATTTATCTGTCACTTCGAGCCAAAGAAATTAAAATTAAAAAAGTTAAATTTACTGATTTTCAAAAAAAAGAAAAAACTTAATATTAGTGCGTTTCGTCCCAGACTACCCGTTGGGCTCATCAGTAAGATGACGTGTAGTCCTATCTTAGACGCAACATGATATACCAGAATAGGTGTTATTTTTGGGAAAATGTTGGAAATTAAGCTGATGGGTCACGAAAATTGTGATCCATCTAGCGGAATAAAAAGTAACATGAAAAAGACTCTAAATATATTTATATCTACAAGTTTCTGTGCGGAATAAGGAAATGGGGTACCCATTCTCATACTTACTCCCGACACTGACTTGGTGGACAAAATTATAAAAAGACTTTTAGTGGCATAAGTCCGTTTCAATGTAAAGATAATGAATTTATCGCTCGAGAATAATTCTGCTAAATTAAGAATTTATCTGTCACTTCTAGCCAAAGAAATTAAAATTAAAAAGGTTAAATTTACTGATTTTCAACAAAAAAACTTAATATTAGTGAACGAGTAGTCTGGGGCGAAACGCACCTCATACAGTGTTATTTTTTATCAACGTGGAATTTCTTTTGCTGTTTTTTATTGCTAAATAGTGTTAAATAATCACATAAATACAGATTTTAAAACAGCTGTGTCAAATATCAAGGTACGCGGTACTTTTGTCTTTACACGGTTATGGAAAAAATGAATTACAAGAACACAATCATTAAGAGAACACAATCAGATAAGTATTTCGTTTCATATTACATTTAAATATATCATATTTATTGAGACAATAGCCGAAAGAGCCGGAACAACAACATTGACTGTTTCTGGTAATATTCGCTCCTCCTTCCCCCGCCTAACACTGGCTGGGGAAGAATAACATCTAGTATTCATCGTTACGTGCCTCTACTTTTTCCTGAAGAGGGTGACAATGTTCACCGAAATGTTGAATAAGGAAAAAATGGTGCAAATTTATTTTTCACCTTTTCCCTACACACTTTGCCTCGGAGAGATCGACAGATTCATTAAACAATTATTGAAAAACACCGAGGGATAAAGCCAAAGAAATAGAGTTCACACTTATTCACATACTTATATCATATATATATAATTTTACGAACTTGTTCTTTGTTTAAATGTTATTTTATTTTTTCAGATATTTATAAGTTATTATTTCTCATGTGAGGTTATATACTTGGAGGGAATATTGGAAAACAAAAAAGTTCCTGTGTGTGTCTAATATTTTCTATCGGCCTCATTCTTTATGCTTATTAACAAACTAGGAAAATAGCTGGAATATTTATTAAGTTTAGACCAGCAATTGGAGTAGAGCAGGAGTAAGTTATTTATTTTGATTTTGTATATTGTAACGTGGAATTTTCCCGCCCGCACGGGAATTCCAGTTATTTACAAAGTATTTATTTAACACACGGCTTTCTTCTTTTTCCCTGGCTCGTGGTATCCCTGCAATGAATGGAAAGCGGGAAATGTGATGGCAATCAGGTCAAAATTGTTGAACACAAATAAATTGGTTAAGGAAGTACGGATATATTCTATTTTTGGTTATACAATCAGTTCTTTTGGCAAACAAACTCGAACTCGAAATAATATCATGGGCCCGCGGCCAAATTACTGAATCCAAGGCTGCTCCATAGTGCTAAATAGAAAAAGGGCCGCGAAATTTCCTCTACGTTTGCTTCTAAATAAGCCAAAGGGAAAACCGCCATCCGCCGAAACGAGCGAAATATTTCCTCTACCGGATGTGGCACGTATTCCTCGGTAACTATAAATTTTCCTCTGTATGTTCTCCCGTATATTAAATATCACTCCAAACTGTGAAGAAAGTTTTACAGAATTTCTATTGGGAGGTTACACAACTGTCACGTTATGAAGGGAAGGAATTCCTGTGAGAAGCTAGTGATGTGAAAAATGTTTTTTCAAGATTTATAATTATTATACAATTTCAGAAGACAAGTGGTTTAGAAGTTTTTCCCAATTTTGAGAGAGCAGTTTTCAGACGTAATGAGACTTTTCCCAAGGGAAAAGAATGTTTTGTTTTATGCACGGTAACGAGAACTTATGAGTTGTCAAGCCAGTCACTCAGAGGGATAGGATATGAATTTTCAAGTTAATAAGGCCCAGTAAAAATTGAATTTTTTAATTTTGAAATTTCTAATCTATGATTATCTCAATAGTACCTAACTGTACCATCTTAAAAGTTCTTATACTATTCCTCTAAGCTGTGGGCTTAACAACTACTTGTATGGTCTATTTGCTTTTTAGAAAGCAGAACATGTATTTCTATTGTGAAAAGAGACGTTCAACCCATATTGTGGAAACTGCTTGTACTTCGGGCACTCTAAGAATTGAAAATAACTAAGTTTTCATTAAAAATTTAAACATACCAATCAAACGGATATCATGAGAAATTTCAAGTTTATCGTATCTACCAATTTCGAATTAATTACCATATAAGGTATTCAAAATTGAACAGCTCAAAATTGGTTTAGACGATTAACTTGAACTTTCATATGCTAACCCTCTGATTGATTTGCTTAATGAAAAAATAGTTATTTTCAATCTTCATAGTGCCCGGAGTACAGACAGTTTCCGGAATGTGGGTTGAGCGTCTCTTTTCCCAATAGAAATGTATGTTCTGCTTTCTAAAAGGCAAAAGATCATACAAGTTTTCAAGCCCACTGCGTAGAGGGATAGTATAAGTATTTTGACGATGGTATAGTTGAGCAGTATTGAGATAATCAGAGATTAGAAATTTCGAAATTCAATAATTCAAAACTTCTGAGCCGTATCAACTTGAAAATTTTTATATTATTCCTCTAATTGACTGGCTTGACAACTTGTAAGTTCTCGTTACCTTACACAACAGAAAACATGCTCTTCCCTTGGGAAAAGTTTCATTATATCCATGATCTAGAAAATGAGTATACTTCGTACTCTTTTCAATTTGAGAAAAACTTATTTTCTATCTAGGAATCCAACTCTACTCCAAACTACTCTTCACATATATAACACATCGAAATGATTCAAATGTTGTTGTAACGTAGAAGAGTTATACTTTTTAAATCACTATAAATCGATACACATCGAATTATATGTGAATAATAAATCGAGTGTTGATTAGAGGCGAGGCGCGCAGCGATACCCGTCGGCTGAGTTGGGGTGACCGCGAGCTCGCAGCCCGAAACTGAAAATCTTATTTCAAATCGGAGCGCTCGGAAAAAAGACCGTAAATCAGTCAAATATGATCCGATTGTGCTCTTTTTTTTAATTCGGTGTAGCATAATTAAAAAACACGATTGGTGATGTCAGATTTTTTGTTGACATTATTGATCGTATACATTTTGTAAGTATTCTTTTGTTTTGTATGTAATCTATAACGGTTTTATGATCTATAATTTAAAAGAAAATTGGTTTGATGGCGAAGTTAATGTTTCAAATGAAGTTTGTGAGGAGAAGCGTCGGCCCCCGCAGGCACCAGATGCTGTTGCGTACTGGAAATACGCTAATGCTGCCGATTCTTGCAGGGAGAACGCGATACACAGCTGCACATCCGGGAGAGAGAAAGACAAAGAGCATAGCCGCGTGTGAGCCACGCCAACAGCACACAGCCGCATGACGTCACGGCAGCTGAGAGCTGTGAGAGAGCGCGCGGAGTGGAAGAGCGCCACGGTTGCCGATCATCAGAGACGCGCCGAGCCAGGCGCCGCGCTACGGGACACAGTTGCCTCCATGACCCCTCAGCGAGCTACGAGGCGACAGCAGCAATATACGCATGGCACACAGTAGCGAGCGGCGCGGCACGCACCCGCATGTATGTATGAACAGCATACCAGTGTGTGTACGCACAGCGATGATGAATACGATTTAAAGAGAAAAAGAAAGCGATTGTAAAATTCAATTAAGTAATGTAAATTTCTTGCTAAAATAAATTTTAGTACCTAACAGAAAAAGTATTAAATTATATATTCATTTGGAACATTCACTTTACCATCAATCCTAGTTTATATTATAGATCAAAAACGTTTATAGATTACATACAATTCAAAAGAATACCTACTATAATGTATACTATCAATAATGTCAACAAACAATCTAACACCATCAATTGTATTTTTAAATTATGCTACTCCAAATTGAAAAACAGAGCACAATCGGATCATATTTGACTGATTTACGGTCTTTTTTCCGAGCGCTCCGATTTGAAATAAGATTTTCAGCTTCGAGCTGCGAGCTCGCGGTCATCCCCACTCAGCCGTCGGGTATCGCTGCGCGCCTCGCCTCTAATCAACACTCGATTTATTATTCGCATTTAATTCGATGCGTATCGACTTAAAGTGATTTAAAAAGTACAACTCTTCTACGTTACAGCAACATTTGAATTATTTCGATATGTTGCATATTTATGGAGTAGTAGCTTATTAAATAAAAAGTATCTCGGCTCCTAAGTATCGTATGATTATAAAACATTTTGATCAAATTTTAACGTTGACTATAGTACAATCATTAATGAACTGCTTTTCAAGCAAATGCATCTTGGAGCTGACCTAATTAAAATTTTGCAATTCCGCAAAAAGTTTTGCAAAATATAACTCTTCAAAATTGCTCATGAACAAGAGGTATAAATATAAACGATTTGTAACGTTTTGCCAGTAACATAGAGGCTTCAAATTTTAAGCACTAGTTTTTGAGTACAGCACTGTCACGAAATATTAGTGTGAAATTTTTATTTTTATAAATATTATTAACTATTTTCGATTTTAAACCATTTCGCCGTTCTTATCGATTTCCGAATAAATTAAAGGTGATAGAGGGGTGCTATCACTGTGCTTTTATAGGAAATTTACTAAGGAATAACTTTTATCTTTAACATTTTTCGATACACCCAATACTTTTCAATACGCAACGTGAGATCTCAAAAAAAATGCAAAAATGTAATTTAAATTGTTAATTGTTTATTAAGTTCGCGGCATTCACTATTGTCGAACTCATTACATTATTATATGCACTCCTCCGAACAATTTAAGCCCTTAACCTGTCACGTCGGAATTAATGTCTCCTCAAAATCTAATTTGACTGGACCATAATATATTGTTTTAGTTTGTATAATTTTGGTTGAAAATCTTTGACAAACTGTATTTCCTATGTATACCCCTCCATCCTGTTTTATACACCCTAAAAATAATTGAACGGATATCATGAAATACAATTACTAGCTATTACACAATAAATTAAATATTTAAAACTACATTTATTTATGTAGAAAGAGATTGAACACGTATTCTACAACCACCTTTATCGAGATGATAGTTATTGTCGATAGAAAGAATTTGAGATTTTAAAGTTCCAATTTGCCACCTCCGAAGCCCCCCAGATATATGCAATTGTTTATAAACTGCAATTTATTAATAAACAAATAATATGCTTTATATATAGACATAAAAGAATCATTTTGAATACTAAAATATACCTAAGAGAGAGCTATCTGTTTAGATTTGCCCGAAAAGCTTTTATATGGAAATGAAAAATCAGTTTCATATATTAATTTTGCATGATCAAAAAAAACTTTAATTATTGAAATTATTTATAACTTGTTACCACATTAATTTAAAAAACTGAAAATTTTTTTACATTGTTTTGAGGAAAAAAGAAGTTTATAGAAAAATTTTGGCCGAAATCTAAATATATTATCCAGGGGTTGACGTGGAATTTCTTTTATATATATATACACACACACACACACACACACACACACACACACATATATATATATATATATAAATATATGAGTGTAAAAAGCCTAGTCCGGTCAGTGTGCCCTCAAAAAATATATATATATATATATATATATATATATGAGGAATTCTACGGAGAGTTGAACTCTTTTTTTATCAAAAGTGGAAACTGGGTAATTTTGAGGGCACACTGACCGGACTAGGCTTTTTACACTCATTAGGACATACGAAAAAAGATGTATGGGTATACAACATCGGTACCCTATGCCAATAGAAATTTACGGGCAAAAACAAAAAATATGCGTCAATTTTGCGTTTATTTTCATTGTCCTGCAAGTTTAAGAATCAGTCCATATATTAAATCAAATTTCCAATCAATCAGAATATAGTGCATGAAAAGACCTTTCATTTCGGTATAAATTTGTCTAAATCGGATGTACTGATCGAAAGTTTCGCATTTTAGAAGACGACGAAATTGGATTCAGGTTTTTACGAAAATAGTCGATTTTACCTTTTTTTCTTAAAATCCTTTGAACTTTTGATTCAAGCATCCATTTTTTAATTACTTGAAACATTTTTTCTTTTCGATTATGATGAGCTATATATAGCACACTACGAAATAAATTATAAATTTAGACTAAATAGCACAAAAATAGAAGTAAGCAGTTTTAATTGAAACTATTAAACTTTGAAAACGTTTCGTTGGATCGCAAATCATGAAATTTTAAATAAAAAAAGAAAAACGATTGTTCTAACGTTTTCTTGCATGTAAATGCTTGACAAAATCCAGAGAATTTAACGTTTCTTTAAATCCTTCTCAATTTTGATCCATATGTGCAGTTTCAACGTTTAGTACCTTAATTAAAGTTCTTTTCTTCTACTTTCATTTCAGTGTATCAAAATCAAAATCCCCTTATCTGATGAACCATATATATATACTTCTCAAGTTGATCGATTTTAACTGATTTTGAGAAGCATATATATAACGTATGGCATGAGAAATTTAAAATTTAGATAATTTAGAAAATAAGTTGAAGATGAGAGCTTTAATTTGAGCTGTTAAACTTTGAAAACTTTGGTCAGTTGGATTGGAAGGTACGAAGATTTGAAAAAAGGAAAATTTCGCTTTTTTACATGAAATCAATCGATTTTCGAAAATCCGGAGATTTTTCCCTTTCTTCAAATGCTACTAACTTTTTAAATCCAATCGTGCATTTTTAAAGTTTAATAGCTTAAATTAAAGCTGTTTTCTTCTACTTTTGATCTATTTAGTCTAAATTTTCAATTTATTTCGTAGTGTGCTATATATATATGCTTTCAAAAAACGATTTATTTGAGAAGCATATATTTAGCTCGTCATAATCGAAAAGAAAAAATGCTTCGAGTAATTAAAAAGTAAAAAAGTAGCTTTAATTTGACCTATTGAACATTGCAAATGGATGCTTGGATCAAAAGTTCCAAGGATTTTAAGACAAAAAGGTAAAATCGACTATTTTCGTAAAAGGCTGAATCCAACTTCGTCGCCCTCTAAAATGAGAAACTTTTGATCAGTGTATCCGATTCATACAAATTGATACCCAAATGGAAGGTATTTTCAAGTACTTTATTTTCGTTGATTTGCAATTCGATTTAACATACGGCCTACTTCTTAAACTTGCAAGAGTGAACTACAAAAAACTGACGCATTTTTTTAGGCTTTTGCCTGTAACTTTTTATTGGCATAGGGTGCCATTGTTCTACACCTATACATATTTTTTCGTATGCCCTAACGAGTTTTAAAAGCCTAGTCCGCTCAGTGTGCCCTTAAAATTGCCCAGTTTCCACTTTTGAGCAAAAAAGAGATTTTCCGTAGATTTCATTATATACGACTTTTAAAGTATTTTCAAACTTTCTACGCAAATTTCCTTTAAAAACCTGTTTATATATCCGAAGTGAAAAATACTTTCCTGAAGAGCTACATATGAATAGAAATTGTGAAAAATTGAGAAATGCTTAAAATGCCAACTTTGGTCCTCTGGAGCTCGAAGAAACGGGTCACAGACATATCTGTTTTTCTGCCTCTTGATTTTACAGAGAACTATGTATATACATAATATATCTTTTTACATTAATATATTCTTTTCAAAGCAATTTGATTAATTTTTATTCAAGAATAATTAGCATCAAAAGGCTAGACTTTTGAATAAATCTGAATCCTTTCCAATCTCAATGAAATTATTTGTAAATAGTTGTAGTTTTACTTTTGATTCAAAAAGCTGCTTTTGAGGACCTATTTAAGTTTTGCTTTTGTAAGTTTTGTAAGTTTTGGTTCAAGTAGATATTTTTTTCTGTGTACATATTTAATCATTATTTTATTTGATTCTAGAACAGTTTTATAAATTATTGGAAATTCCTATAACTCACACGATGCAAATTTGGTACCCATAATAAAAAATCGCCAGTTGTTTTGATAGTTGCTCCAATATTTTTTTTTATATTATGAATACAGACATTTTAAAATACTGGTTCAAAAGAGGTTATGAATTACGTGTTGATAGAAATATATTTTTAATTTGTTCGAGTAAAAATATATATATATGAATGAATACTAAATTAACTTAGAAAATATGTTTTATTAATGATCAATTAACAAAATTTTTGAATTGATTACTAAATATTTGCGTTTGATAAACGACAAGTTAAGCCAATACGTAGTGACACGTGTCTTCCTATCGATCTGTTTATATGCTCAAATCTTTCGCGCAGCATTCTCGATCACTGTAAAATAAATTAAATTAATCATTTTATTAATTGTTTATTTTTATTCGAATTCTTAGAAATACTTTAATCTATATCTTATTCATTATTTCTTATTTATAATTCGGTGAATAAATATAATATTATCTATGAATGATTTAGAAAAAAATTGGTAACTCGAAAAAAACGTTACGAAAGCAATTGATAGTGATTTCTTATTATCTAAGGTATAACAAGAGCTAGATTATTTAGAAAATGTTACAACTGGTACTAAAGTCTTTCCCATCAGATTTGAATAGGGGTATCTCATGAGTTGCCACGGATGTGACATTCACGGAGGTGACATTTTGTCACTAATTGTTATGGTGTGAAGGGCCATTACAAGATAAACAAATCTCCTTTTACATACTTATTTACGTTTATATTTACAATATTATTACAATATTTAAGTAATAAATAAATTAACTTTCCACCACAATAACTAGAGCCATGGAGGTGTCATTTTTTTTTAATATGAATTCGGGTTCGCAAAGATTCAAAATCATTAAATCCGATGGTTTCATAGTGATCAGCTTGGTAATACTAGCTGGATATATGCGGAAAATTCAAAGTCCGAAAATTAAATCTGTAAAATAACAGAAATCAGATAAGGAGGAATATATATATGCGTATTCTTTGTGAAATCGAATGATCAAAATTAAAATTTTTTACTGTTGCATGTGATGATGTTGCAACTACGTTATAATACATTTATGCCTTAATAGTAGCGAAAGTGAAAGTTCACTCTGGACTACGACTACCAAAAAATTCCTGAAGATACCTTTTTTCAGTAGCAAACTGCCTATTAAACTCCTTGAACAAGATGGAGCTACACTGATAAGCTAAAAATAAAAATATCACTTGTCAGAACCAAACAATTGGATTTTCTATCTAAAAAAATATATTTAAATATCAAAAAAAATTCTAAGACAGTGTTCTTGATTTTTCTTAATTTTGCTTCGTTTTTAAGAAAAATCTAAGAATACTTTTTGTAACAACATAAAACTACAATCTTATAAAATAAAGCAATGATAAAGAAGATTCAGTTCTGTTTTATCGATACAGTACTTCCCTAGCCTAGGAAACAGCTGTTTGAATATTTTGATCCAGTCTTCAATTCACCATGTGGTGATGCATTTGTCTACTGTTATACTTATAACCTGTTATTAGTGTGGATAGAAAGTTCAAAAACTTCTACAACAAGAACTCAGATAAGTATTGTAAACTAGTAAATAGTAGTTGTATTTATAAAGATTTAGTTCTTTCTGTTTTTTTTGTTCATAAGTAAATATAGATTGATTGGCTTTCATATTGTATTTGAAGAATTTCATTTGACATGTTTACAAGAACCTTTAAAGAATATGTTAATGGTAAATAGCAAACATAATTGTAAACATTATAATATTTGGATTATAAATTGGTATTGACAACTTTTATTTTATTTTCAGTATCGAGATACCATTGCAGACTAATATTCAGCACCCGGGTCACCTAATATACTTAAGCGTATATGTGTTGAAGTACAAAAATATAATTGAAATATACTATACAGTACCCGTAAGTAATATTCAGTTTGTTTTTGTGATTTCGATGTGTATATTTTAATTGCATTTTACTCGGCTTTAGGATTTTAATGATTCTAATTCAGTTGCCGCAGGTTTTCTCAGCATCTATTAGCCCAATCAAGCTGAAAATTTTTGGAGAACTCCAGGAAACTTTCCTTCACAGACTGAATGGAGCAGAATTGACTAAAGTAAGTTAAAAGTAATGTTATGTATATTTTCATATATAATATTCTCTATACAAGTTTATCTAATTTTTTTCAAATTCGTTTTAATTATTTAATAAAAAGTTACATAAATTTGTTTGAAAAAAAAATTTTATTAAAAAAGTGCTTCACTTACGTTTTAGTGCAGGTTTCATGGAGTAAAATGAGATATTACAAAATTTATTTTATTTGACCCAAACGCTTAGAATTGTGCACGCTGGAAAAAAACTTCAGCAAAAAGCATGTCCTATTACTAATAGATTTGTGAGATGAAAAATCAATACTTTTAAGAGTTCAATAGCTTAAATTGAAAGCCTGAATGCACGCTTTAAAATAAAAGAAGTTCCATTATAGTTGCATACATAATTACAAATTTACAGCGTTCCAAAAAAAAAAATTTTTTTTTACTGTTATCCTTGTCATAACCCCTTAAATAATTATCTTTATTCAGAGGTATCCAAATCGCAACGCTAAAACTTCTCGCACAGCTTTTCTAATTTGAATACCGCAAACGCAAAAGATAGCCAAATCGCAAGATATCCTGACTCTTGCTCGTCTCAAGGTATTTTACGCACTCGATAGGTCCCACAGACCGACATTCACTCGTAAACCTAAGAATAGCGCTCGTCACACATAGCCTGGACGCAAATCGTCTAACATACGTTGGAGTCTCTGGCACAACAGCGTTCGACGACCTACGACGTCCAGAGCCCTCCTATCCTCGACACAATTTTCCCTAATACGCGAGATACCCCGTCGACACTTTCTTCGAGATATCCCGATTGAACACTCGCGAACTAATTGCACTTAACTAAGAGAGCCGAAGAAAACCGCTAGGCAACCGTACATACGCGAGAAATTCTAGCTGCGCACTTCGCGAGATAGACCAAAGCTACAGACAAAGACAATCCACTGACCTATTTCGTCGATGAAGGCAGATAACCAAGAAACCTACTTCCTTCAAACATATCCAAACTTTGCACTGGTAAATAAAACTTAGAAAATCCGTCGAGAAAGCGCAGGTGAAGTCGCATCCAGTCCAAAGCAACTAGGCCAGGAGAGTGCCGGGTCGCTCGCTCGACGCTCAGCGAACGCTCTCCGGCTCCCGTGCCGCCGAGCTACGCGCGCTCTCATTTGTCGCGCGCCGCAACTCGCTAAGAGTATTTGCTTCGTCGCACGTCGCGCATGCGTACAAGCAACTTCGCAGGATTCCTAGTTGAGCCAGATAACCGCGAGAATTGAATGCTCGCAAGAGAATAGACAGCCAGCTTAGTATAGATGACATTTCAATATCGCCGCTAATTAATTAACACCGCTACAAAATGCCACGAGACTCTCAAATAACTTCCAGAGAAATTCTCGTCTAAGTATTTGACCCGAATTACTCCTGTTAAAAGAGAACGCGTTCACGCTGTAGTTTTTGCCCCTCACACCAACATGAGTGAACTGACATCACGCTGGTCTAGTGCACCTGACCTCACGTAAACAGACCTCACCCAGCTAGGTATCTGCAGACTCTCGCCTTACAGTCGAACCGGACTGTCACATGCATCCTGGATTAAGCTGGTCAGCTGCTGTTTCGCCGGCTTTGATTTGCTTCTCTCCTCGGAGCCTTACTCCTTCTCGCCGTCTCCAGGGTTCGAAGTGTATCGCCGTATTCTTCGGAGCTCGTTGCTACCTTTCCGTCTCTTGCGTAAATCAAAGAAAAATGATTGACTCTACCTTGAGACACTCTACCGCGCCGCTCCGAACCTCTTGTAACGTGGTAAATTTGCCACGTTACAAAATATTAGAAATATTTATAAAGAAAATTTTAAATTATATTCCCTTTTGAAAATATTATGTGACTAATATTCTTGAATGCAAAATTCTAAACGTTCTAAAGTTCTAAAATATTCTTCGCATAACATTAAAAGGCCATAAGCGCATATAACACAGATACACAAAGGCAACACTAAGTTCTCCTCAAATCCTCAAAAATGCAACAAAAGTTTTTCGCCCTCCTCACGTTATAACCCTACAACCCTATAACTCAAACGGTCTTGATCAGACATCTAGTGCGGTCTAAGAATAATTATTGTCGAGTTTTGATTTTTATTGTTAGAATATTTTGAGTTTTGCATTTAATAGCCTGAGTGGAATTTCTTTATTATTGTATTCATTTTAGTTTGATTCCAAATAAAGTTCATTTTTCAATCGCACACTATTCTGTTGTTCATTCGAATTTAATTCAATTTCAGGTTGTTGGTATTGTATTTCCGTACCTCGAATTTGGCTTCTTCATCAACGTTGCCCATATTGACCAACGCTAGCATGAATAACAAAATAGTTGAGAGCATTGACCGAAAAATATAAAATACTGGCTTCGTTATTTGTCTGGATTTAATCCACTCGTTGCTTATTTATAATCACTCGCCAATGTGACCAGCTTATTGATACTGTTGAAATTATAAATTTATGCTTTGCACAGCAGTGCAACGAACTTAGGAAAATGCGGACAATGCTGAATTGTCATATCAGCCTTTTATAACCGAGCGATTGACCGCTGAGAGGAGTCAGTTTGTAATGTGCTTTTGTATCGGGTAGTAGCAGTGCTAAGATGCACTGAGTAAGATATTATAAATAAATGTAATTAATAAATATTAAATCTCTTCTCCTATACTTAATTTTTCACCATATTTTAACATGGTAGCAGAGCGTGGTTGCTAACTCAAATAAGTACGTAGGAAAACTTATTCATGAGCAGTAAAGATAAATATTGGTATTTGAAAGGAAAAAACCCAGGTTGGGTATATACAGTTCCAAAAGAAGAATTAGTTGAATTTTTGTGTTTAATCGAAAAGAGTTTAGTATTAAAATTTATACCTTACGACGAGTTAAGGAAAATAGTCAAGCAAACTCCAGAAAAAGAATGTGCAGCTTCAGCATCAAAACAAGAATTGATTGAAATTTTGGATAAATATGCTACCAAACCGATATATGATACCTTCAAACTAGATGATCTAAGAAAGGCAGCCAAAACTGTACTAGAAATAAAATCTGAAGATCAATCGAAAGAAAACCAACTACATCTACAAAAAAACCAAATCAAACTAAGGAAACAAATAGAAGAAATGGCAAATAACGAAGAAATTAAAATACAGGTATTTGATGGTAAAAATTATAGTATATGGAAGAAGAGAATATTATTGCTATTAAAGTGGAAAAAATGTGATGAACCTGCAACTAGAGTAAGGCAGAATAGTGAGGACCAAACAGTATGGGACGAAAAAAATCTGAAAGCAATGAATTATATTTATGGCAGTATTTTGAATGATCAACTAGAATTTGTGAGTGAAAAAGATACAGCTTTAGAAATTATGAAGAAATTTGACGAATTATATCTGAAAGAATCATCGGCTTTGCAGATATGCATAAGAAATAGATTAGATAAAATAAAGTTAAAAGATTTTGACAATTGTAGTTTATTTTTCACAGAATTTGAGAAGACGATAAATGAATTGAAAAATGCAGGTGGAAAAGTTGATGAACGAGAAAAGTTAAAGTATATGCTGAGAACATTACCCGATTCACTAAGCTATTTTGGAGATTTAGTAGATACAATGCAAGAAAGTGATAGAAACTGTGAATTTTTAAAGAATAAAATAAACATGTGGGAAAGACGAAATACAGAAAAGGATAGCGGAAAGAAAAAAACAAGTGTTTTTCAAGCTGAACAAAACAAAGATAAAAACTGTTTTGGATGTGGCAAATTTGGACATATTATGAATGAATGCCGAAACTCATGGACCAGAGGAAGAGGCAGCAGAGGCACAGCGCACTGGCGAGGAGGTGCGCATAATCAACATCAGCAGCAACAACAGACACAGCAGTTTCAAGGTCGCGGAAGCAGAGGTGTACAACGAGGTTACTATCGCCGAAGCAGAGGTGGACAACGAGGCTACTATGGTAGAGGCAGAGGAAATCAGAGACACGATGCGAGGTATAGTGAAAACGTCAGCGATCAAGTGACACCAGAGTCATTTTTAGCAGAGGTAAAGCGCGATGATGAATGTGACGCGAAAATTTATGCTTGCGATACAAATAAAATAGATTGGATATTAGATAGTGGCTGCTCAGACCACATAGTAAATGACGAATCTTATTTTCATGAATCAATCACTTTAGAGAAGCCAATAAGTGTAAAAGTTGGTGATGGTAGAATTTTGAAAGGAACAAAAATCGGTAAAATCATAACTTATTCTAGTGCAAATAGAGTGTCAACTAAGGTAGAAATATCCAATGTATTTTACGTTAAAGAAATGGATAAAAATCTGTTAAGTTTTGCGAAAGTAACGGATAAAAATAAAATTATTTCTGTTGAAAATACATCGAAAATATATAATAAACAAAACAATTTAATTGCGGTAGCTTACAAACAACATGGATTGTATAAAATCAGTAGTTTTATCGATAGTAAAGAGTGTTATATCGCAGAAAAAAATGAAACAATTGAAACACAGAAAGAAAGATATCATAGACTGTTAGGTCATGTTAATTTTAAATATCTAGAAAATATGTGTAAAAATAAATTAGTGGGTGGTATGCCAGAAAAGAAAAATTAGAATCAGTAATTTTGAAATGCGGTACATGTATTCAAAATAAAATGTATAATTTGCCTTTTGCAAATAATCGAACAAGAGCAACTGATATTTTAGAACTTATACATACAGACTTGAATGGGCCACATAAAACTACGGGATTTGATGGTTCACAATATTTTCTAACATTTATTGATGATTATAGTAAATGCGCGTTAGTTTATACGATAAAGTCAAAGTCAGAAGTTTGTGAATGTTTTATTGACTATATTAATAAAGTTGAAAATATTACTGGAAAAAAGGTAAAAAGATTGAGATGCGACAAAGGAAAAGAATATTTAAATCGAGATTTTTATAATGTTATAAGTGAAAAAGGAATTTTGTTAGAACCTTGTCCTCCATATATACACGAATTAAATGGAACAGCCGAAAGATATAATAGAACAATAATGAATACAGCAAGATGTTTGTTACATGAAGCTAATGTAAATCGTAAATATTGGCCAGAGGTAGTGTAAGCGGCAGTTTAATCAAAAAATAGAACAATTGCGAATACTATTGAGAATAAAACTCCTTTTGAAATTTTCTTTAAAAAGAAACCGGATATTAGTCATTTGGGATTATATGGCAGTAAAGTTTGTGTCAGAGTACCAGAAATTAAAAGAGATACGAAATGGGATAGAAAAGCTGATGTAGGAATTTTATTAGGATATGATCACGTTGGATATAGAATTTTAGTAAATAATAAAATAGTCAGAAGTAGACATGTTGATATAATTGAAAATGATAAAGATTTAATTGGTTTTCGAGGTAGTGAAAATAGTGACGATGATAATTACGCTGAAAATGATAATTTTGAAAATAATGAAGATTCTAGATCGAGCGATATCAATGAAATAGCTAAGGATAATGCAGGTAAACTGTTAAGAAGATCTGAAAGGGAAAGAAAGAAACCTGACAGATATAATGCAAATTTCACAAACTCAAATTATATTTATGTAAATGTTGTAAGCGTAGATAGTCCTTCAACTTACGAAGAAGCTGTAAATAGTAACGATAGCGATTTATGGAATGAAGCAACGACTAGAGAAATGAATTGTTTAATTAAGAATAAAACATGGAATTTAGTTGAAAGACCTAAAAATAAGAAAATTTTAGATTTGAAATGGGTATTCACAAATAAATCTGATAATAGAAAAAAAGCCAGACTTGTTGTAAGAGGTTTTCAACAAACTGAAGTACTTGAAGATCTATATTCACCAGTAGCTAGAATTCAAACTTTAAAATTACTACTGTCTTATTGTTGTAAAAATAAATTAATGATTAATCAAATGGATGTAGAAACAGCTTTCTTAAATGGTTATGTAAAATCAGAAGTATTTGTGAAACAACCTGAAGGCTTTGATGATGGAACAGATAAAGTTTGTAAGCTAGAAAAAGCATTGTACGGTTTGAGAGAAAGTCCGAGAGCATGGTATGAATGTTTTGATGATTATTTATAGAAAATGAAATTTCAAAGAAGCGAAAGCGATTATTGTCTATACGTTAAACAAGAAAAAGAAGACATCATTTATTTAATTTTGTTTGTAGATGATTTATTAATTTGTGGAAAAAACAAAAAAATAATTGATGAAGTTAAGCGAGAATTATCAAATAGATTTGCTATGAAAGATTTAGGGGAAGTAAATACTTATTTAGGGATAAATATTAAATATAATTGTGAAAAAGGTCAAATGACATTAGATCAGAGTGATTATATAGACTCATTAGCCATAAAATATAATATTATAAATGCGAAACTGTATAATACGCCAATGGAACAAAATTTGAGTTTAGGACCCGCACAGGCAGCATCAAATGATTTAAAATATAGAAATTTAATTGGAGCATTATTATACATTAGTACAGGAACAAGACTAGATGTAAGTTATAGCGTCAATTATTTAAGTAGATTTCAAAATAGTTATGATGAATCTCATTATAAATATGCATTAAGAATTTTAAAATATTTGTATTTAACAAAAGATCTTAAATTAACCTATAAAAGAAATGAAAATGCTGAAATAATGGATTGTTTTGTTGATGCTGACTGGGCTGGAGACAAAAATGATAGAAAATCAACGACGGGATATGTTATAAGAATTTTTGGAAATGTTGTATACTGGAAGTCAAGAAAACAAGGTAGTGTTACAAAATCATCAACAGCTGCAGAATATGTAGCTTTATCAGAATTAGTGAGCGAAGTCAAAGTAATACAAAATCTATTAAAAGATTTTAAAATTAATATCGAAAAGCCAATTAATATTTATGAAGATAATTCCGGAGCAATTGCAATAGCAAAATTTGGAAATTTGACAAAAAATTCAAAGTATATAGAAATTCATTATCATTTTGTAAATGAAAGTTATGAACAAGGAATTATATAAAAGTCGATTCAGAAAAGAATATTGCAGACATTTTAACAAAAGCCTTAGGTCGTAATAAATTTGAAAAATTTCGAAATATACTAAGAATTGTTTGAAATAGTTCTATCACATAAATTTAAGGAGGTGTGTTGAAATTATAAATTTATGCTTTGCACAGCAGTGCAACGAACTTAGGAAAATGCGGACAATGCTGAATTGTCATATCAGCCTTTTATAACCGAGCGATTGACCGCTGAGAGGAGTCAGTTTGTAATGTGCTTTTGTATCGGGTAGTAGCAGTGCTAAGATGTACTGAGTAAGATATTATAAATAAATGTAATTAATAAATATTAAATCTCTTCTCCTATACTTAATTTTTCACCATATTTTAACAGATACTACTTCTAATTAAAGGCAACCATTCATTTAAATTAAAGCAATTTGTTCAAACATTATGAGCTCTCGCCTTAGGCATTGCCTTCTCTCCGCATTTGTTTGCAGTGTTTTAATTGCGTGTTTTACGTGATACTTTCTTCCCGATCACGCTTTGATCAAGCGTGGCTGTGCGAATCATTCACACCTCGAATTACGCGTTCCATGATAGGATGATTTTATTCTGTTTAATAAAGTAACAGAATTGAACTAGAGGCGCAAGAGGGATTTACGCATTCGTTGGGAAATTTTTAAGTTTTGAGATTTTTGTAGCAAAAAGCAAAGAAGTTTAATGTACAATAGTGCGCGCGCGTAGAAAATTACAAGTGAGTATCGTATCAAGAGACGCGGTAGCGCCACAATGGTAAGCATAAGGTACGTCAGTACATACGCCGCCGTCGGGCGCTAGCCAGACCTTATATAATTTAAATTGACCCTGTTGAAAACATGAGGTACGGTTTTCTTCGCATTAAGAGTTTTATTTCTCGCATGTAAGCACTCAAATGAAAGCTTGGAATAAAACTAATAAAATCATTTCAGGGTCATATTTTGTGAAATTCCTCTCATGAATTCTATCAATAGATATTATAAAGTGAAGGTTCAGGCTCCTCAATTCTTCTCGAGAGAGAACAATTTAGGCTGAACAATTTATATCCGGTTACGTCAGCTCTACACAGCTTCCGTAATATATACACAATATGCATCATACAGATATATTATATATGCTGCGCAGATGCAGACGATGTTTTATGATGAAGAAGTGTGTACATTATTAAAATAATCAATTAACAGCTTCCTTTATAAAAAGCACAATCTTTTTAACTTATTACTTAAATATTTATTTTAATTGAAACAGTGCATATATTTTATTAATCAAAACGGTATCAAATAATTAAGTTGATAAATCGATTTTGTGTATACATAAATACGACTAGCAGAATCCAATGAGATAAGTATTTAGTTTTATTTTGATATATATCAGTACAATATACATAAATTTTTTGTGAACGATTCTTTGTTTAAATATTTTTGTTGATTTTAGATATTTTTTTCAACATAAACACGACTAGCGGATCCACTTAGATAAGTATTCAGTTTTATTTTGAGCATTCTGGAAAATGATTGTTTGCATAAATGTTTTTATTTATGTTTCAGATATTTTCTATTTCTATTAACAGGTTAAATACAACTGCCAGGTTATATTGCGACAAACATAGACGAGCTCCCAGTGCAAGGCCGTACGCGCACACAAACGCGTACACGCACAGCAAGGCGAGAATCGAGGCGGCAGGAGTCGCAAGCGAAACCGCTAGAAAAAAGAGGGAAAAGTATTAGGAGAGAGAAAGAGAGAGAGAGAGCGACTCGGAAAGACGAGCCAGCGCGACAGACAGCGCGAGAGAAGAAGCTCTCACGAGAGAAAAAGAGAGCGCGATAGGAAAAGAGAGAAAGCTGGAGACGTGACAACGTACAGCAACACGCTGCACGAGACGGAGTGGGGGAACAATCGGACTCTCCACGCCCGAAAACTATGCGAGCGCACCGACGCTCGCCAAACTTAATTATCGGCCCTTGACTAGAGCACGCGCACCGCGAAGCTACCGCGTGCCGAGCCAAAGCTCATCGCGACTGGGAAGTCCAAGCCGGGGAAGAGCGGATCATCAGCCACCAGCCTTGCCTTCCAGGGACTGCCCGTCTTCGATCTTCAAGACGACAGCATCGCTCGCCGATCCCGATCAGCAGCCTGGCCATCGCCATCGCCAGAGCCAGCGGAGAAGCCTGCGAGAAGAGCCATCAACCGGGGCACCTCGACCAGCCGTGCAGTAACACGACATCTTGTGAGTGCCGGCCGAGCGCCCCTGTTTCTCTCTCTCTCTCTCTCTCTCTCTCGCGACAAACACCCGGGCCACTGAAAGCCCGAGGCGCGCCCGTTAGCACAGGCCAGACCGCGGGACACGCTGAGCTCGGACTTGAGTACCCGGCAGCGTGGTGCTCGATCTTCGCTTTGTAGTACATCGCGAACGAACGCGAATGCGAAACGCGAGCGTGCGTTTATGCAACTCAATAATTTGACTGAATAAATTACGGGTGAGTGCGCCCTGCTCATCCGCCTTCGCATCGAATGCGTTTCCCCTTTATTCACGCCGCATCTTACCTAGCACACAAGAACCCACTCAGAGGTCACGGAACTGAGCAGCCGAGCCGTGCCAGGTCAAGCCGACCGGGCAAGTCTCTTACTTTTGTGCGCACAACTCCTTCAGCATTGTAGGCCGCAGCAAGGGGCGACCAGGAAAAGAGCACCGAGGAGCCACGTCACAATATATAGGAAAGGAATTGTTGTGAGATGCTAGTGAAGTAAAATATATTTTTATTCAAGAAAAATTTATTGTTAAGTTTCGAAGAACAACTGGTTTAGCCTGAGTGTATTCTTATTTTGATTCCATCTATTAAATGTATCCACTTAATCATAGCTCACTAAATATATGAACTTCGACAACCTTTATGCAGTGTAACACAATTTTATGTTAAGAACTGTTTCTGTATAGTCTATCCTATACGGTTATTTCATTGTTTTAAGGGGTTATGACAGTGTTAAAACGTGAAACGAAAACAAAAATTGTTAGTGTTGTAAAAAATTAATAGATATATAGATGCTCTAAAAACTATATTTTTGCTTTCAAATACAAGTATTATACATCACTTTTATGCATAAATAATATGCAAAAAGTGAGTGTAACATTTAAAAGAATTCAAGGAATTGCTTACCAAAATCATGACTTTTATCACTTTTGTTTGCTTGCCGCATGGTTCTGATCGAACCGTACCATCAATTCTAATGAATCAAAGTGCCAAATCTTCCTTATGAGTCTGGTCTCAGACTAAAGTGGAACAGATTCCTGAAAAACACAAAATTAATATAATTAATTAAACATATATTGACAATATTAATAATTATAGTGAATGTTACATATGTAAACATACGTAACATTCACTTTGAACTTATTTTTGCCAATTCTGCTCCACTCAGTTTATGACTGTACTCATTAGGAAGGTTTTACACTTTGGTTCATCAGGATTGATGATACAGTTCCTTCAGAAAGCTGCGGCAAGTACATAAAAAGCATGAAAAAACTAAATTTGAGTAAAAGGCATTTAAAGTTTATAATGTAAATCGTATAAATGAACTCAGTTATACTTACGGAAACTATGTCGTTTAACTATTTTCGTACTCAAATATACATACAATAAAGTATATTTGGTGGTATGCGCATATCATGCTGTGTGATAATAGCATTTAGAAGCTGGAAATAAAATAAAAATTATCGTTAGCTATTCATAATCAAGTTCTGTTTATGAATTACAATTACATGCAATACTTACCATTATTAAATACACTGCAAGTTGTTAAAAAGTATGCAAAATAATACTCCAGACAGTCAATATAAACTCCCATCTTGCTGGATTGCACCCGTATACGTAAAAGCAAAAAATAAACCAACAATGAAAAAGCTCATTATGAACACAATTATTACTAATTAGTTTCCAATACATATCTGATTAATTTTTGTATTCTGCAGAAGCTCTTGCACTTTTACAACACCACTGAGGTTATAACCATTGTTACAGCAGCTAGCAGACTAACTGCACTGATCTAGTGTCTTGGATGAAAAACAGCTGTTTGGCTGCTTTCTGCTGCTTTACAGAAAATTCTATTCATGTAAAAATTAAAGATTAATCTTACAACTCTTGATAACCTTAATGTAAAAAAAACTCTTAATAACACTTATGCAGACAAAACCAAAGTTTTATTAACATTCATACAGACAAAATAAAAATTCTTAGAGCTTACTCTAAAATTCAACTTTAATTTTCAAACTTCGACAACTCTTATGTAGTCGAAATTATAAATGCTGTATTCTATACAGTTATTTAATTATGGAAATTAAAGATCTTGATAACACTTATATCGACAAAATACTAGTAGCTTTACTGCATACTCTTAAGACGTGTTGATATTATAATCGTAAGATCAACAAATAATATATCTTCTTTCCTCTTGTGAATAAGTGATCGAACACAAATACTGGAAGAATATGTGATACTTATAGATCAAGTTGGAAAACAAATAATTATGTTAGGATGAATGTCTTCTTTTACCTATTCAATGAGTTAATCACAATCACTCAAATCATGATGCTTATAAATCAAGCTAAAAAATCCGAAACTCTCATGTATGAAAATATGAACGTGTAACCATCTTCGCGTTAAGGGTCTGTTGGACAGATTACCATTTCTTTAGTGTCACTTCTCCTTCGATTATCTATACCTTCGATTTGACATAAATTCTCATTTTAATTTTAAGAAAAGAAAGTTATGATATCAATAAATAAATTGGCAAGTTTTTTGTTATAAAAAGTAATTGTTTTCAAATAAATAAATAACAGATTAAATTGAGGAAGGATTATAAATATATGTGTTCATATAAACACTCAATCAAATTGCAGCATGTGAAAAGGTGGATAGCCTGTGAAAAGGTACAGTCGGGTACAATTAAAACTTTGAATAATTGCGACTGCTGCCACGTTCTGTGCATGTAATAGAATGGTATGATGTTCTTATATGACATTATCACATGACAAATGTGCCCATAATATGTAGTAATATCATGTTTGTCTAAAATTATTATGTAATTTAACAAGATTGTTTCGCATCATGAAAACTTTTTCATTTATTTATGGAAGCTACGAGCGGATGTACAATCTACTCTACTTAGTAATTCAGTAAATGTATTGCTATCCTTATTTCATTCAAAATCTATGTCCAGGACGATTATATACAATTATATATGAGATTTAAATTCTGTTGATTTACATACATTTAAAAAAAACAGGAACAAATTCTATCATGTAGAACGCAATTTTTTGACGGAAAAACTTGCCGCCCCGTCCTATCATAGATAACGATGTATACCATCTTCAAATTATGCAAGGTTAACCAAATTAACTTGTTAATGAAACACCGTTAAAAAATCTCTGAATCGATTTTTCATTCTATATGTATTTATTACTGTCCTTGACCAATTTTTGAAGAATTCAAACTTAATCTTGCAATCATTCTAAGCTCATTTTTGGTTATTTGTATGTATGTTTTACAAACCTCTGTTAGTATTATCGGAAGATTGCAGGAAGTTGATTAAAAATAATTGTGACTATTATTACATATTAAAAAAATGTTATAAAATAAATTTCTATGACTCTAGTTGGAAAATAAATCAAGTTTAAAAATTTTAAATTAATATTTATGTAGTTTACAGCTTTTAGTTTCAAATCTTTACTTAATTAAAATCTTTACTTAATTAAAAAATTCCATTGTTTATTATTATTTGAGGCCATTGGTTTCACAGTTTAATATAATGATTTGAGTATTACGCATTATAGGATAATAGGACGATAAATTAACTATATTAAAAATTTTATGATATTCTTAATTACACAGACCCTTAACGCGAAGATGGTTACACGTTCATATTTTCATACATGAGAGTTTCGGATTTTTTAGCTTGATGTATAAGCATCATGATTTGAGTGATTGTGATTAACTCATTGCAGAGGTAAAAGAAGACATTCATCCTAACATAATTATTTGTTTTCCAACTTGATCTATAAGTATCACATATTCTTCCAGTATTTGTGTTCGATCACTTATTCACAAGAGGAAAGAAGATATATTATTTGTTGATCTGACGATTATAATATCAACACGTCTTAAGAGTATGCAGTAAAGCTACTAGTATTTTGTCTATATAAGTGTTATCAAGATCTTTAATTTCCATAATTAAATAACTGTATAGAATACAGCATTTATAATTTCGACTACATAAGAGTTGTCGAAGTTTGAAAATTAAAGTTGAATTTTGGAGTAAGCTCTAAGAATTTTTATTTTGTCTGTATGAATGTTAATAAAAGTTTGGTTTTGTCTGCATAAGTGTTATTAAGAGTTTTTTTTACATTAAGGTTATCAAGAGTTGTAAAATTAATCTTTAATTTTTACATGAAGAAACGACCTTATACTTGCCAGCCTTTTACCTTGAAAAGGTTTGTTTGGGGGGGGGGGAGAGATTTCACTACTTTTAAAAGGTATATAATATGTAAATTACAAAGAATAGTTAACATCAACTAAATAAGTAATAAATTTAAAATATTAATGTACATTTGCTCATGGATTATTGTAATAATAATAATAATTATTTTTTAGACACTATCTGTAGAGTAAATAGTTTTTTTAGATCATTATTATTTACCAAGAAATCTATCTTTTCCACACCACCCTCCAGGTAAATAGAATAGCGCGTTTTTTTCCTTTATTGACACTAAATTTTATGTTAAGTTCCATAATGATTTGTTTCGCAAATATACATCAAAGAAATCTGTACGTCTAAAATTATTGCTAATTAATTAACTGATAACTGCTTTCTCGAAAGCATTTGTACGTTACGTATACTATTGTCATGCAGACCATGAGTGATATAGCATTTTAATATTTATACAAGTTTATATCGTATCCTTTACAATTGTTCAATCTATATTATGGAATAATGAAAATAATATTTAGAATAAAAAGAAGTATATGTAAGTTAATTTCCAATATCCCTATGATTCTTTATGATAGATGTATTATCATTTTTAATGCAACCCACCTAATTCGGTAAACGTTTAGAAAACTGTAATCGAATTCAAACTTTATGAAAACCTGTAAAAAATAGTGTCAGTAAAGTTGTGGTATCCCCTGTATGACTTTCACATAAATACTTACACGGTTGACATCATAAATTTAGTGTCAATATTGAATAGTGTCATTTAGCAAACAAGTTATAGTTTATTAAATATATTCTAAATTGAGTTCTATTGAGTTCTATTGAGTTCTATTCTAAATTGAATTGAGTCATTTAGCAAACAAGTTATAGTTTATTAAATATATTCTAAATTTATAGCTTTTAAGGTAAGATGTATTTAAAGCAATCAGCTACTAACGTAGTGTTTATTTATGAACTACAATATATACACTAGAGTGACCTAACCAGGCATGGCAAAAAAATTCCATTCCGTTATGATCTGTTGAATGTATATAGATAATATAAATTGTCAAGCCAGTCACTTAGAGGGATAATCTAAAAATTTTCCAGTTGATACGGCTCAGCAGTTTTGAATTATTGAATTTTGAAATTTCTAATCTCTGATTATCTCAATACTGCTAAACTATACCATCTTCAAAATTCGTATACTATCCCTCTAAGTAGTGGGCTTGAAAACTTGTATGATCTTTTTACCTTTTAGGAAAAGAGACGCTCAACCCACATTCTGGAAACTGCCTGAACTCTGGCATTCTGAAAATTAAAAATAACTATTTTTGAATTGAGCAAATCAATCAGAGGGATAGCATATGAAATTTAAAGTTAATCGTCTAGACCAATTTTTAGCTCTTCGATTTTGAATGCCATATATGATGATTATTTTGAAATTGGTCTATATGGTAAACTTCAAATTTCTCATGATATCCCTCTGATTGGTATGTTTAACGAAAACTTAGTTATTTTTCATTTTCAGAGTGACCAAAATGCTTCTGAGTGATTCTACGTATAAACCTTTTAAGCCTTAAAAACAAGTGTTCAACTTGATCGATCATCAATATCGAAGACACAAACATTTGAAAAGATAGCTTAACTCATTATAAAAGAACCTGTGAAAGTCCCAGAATATCATAGGTCTTGGTTTCTCTGTGAGAAATAAATATAACAGCTCATTTATTAAAAAGCACAAGTTTATTAAAAATGACTTGCTAAAAAAATGTAGGTAAAACAGTGAAATATTAGCGTAATCCAGAGAAATTTTGTTGCACGACATTATAAAAATACTATAGAATATCCGTATACATTCAGTTTTAACATTTACAATAATTAAAATAAACTAATCAAGATTTTATACTTTGAAAAGCGCACCCGGGTGCCATATACTCCATATGTAATAGTTTCAAGGATATTTGACTTATATAAAAGTCAATAAACCATTAATTATAATCAATACATCCATGCTCATTAATCATTTTAATTTAGTTTCATTTAAGAATAAATTTTAAAAAATATTTTTGAAGACAGAGCAAATTAAGCTCTAGCAGAAGGAACTATCTTTCCATCTCTCTCTAATAAATGCATAAATGTACCAAAATTAGACTTTGGAACAATTTAAAAAATTTTTAGGAAATATTGACGGTAATTGAAAAACAAAATAAAACACTTTCTCTAGCTATTCATAAGAATCCCTTTCGACGAACAGCCTGAGAGTCTACCTCCCAGGAGACGATAGGAAAAGTTATAAACTATTCATATATACTTAAACAACTTAGAAACTTTCATGCATGAGCGATGCATATTCTTGACACTTCACTAGCTTCTCACAATAGAAAATAATTTTTTCCTTTTATAAACTGAATATTCTCTGAACCAAGAAAATAAAACACTTTTACTATCTATTCATAAGAATTCTTTTTGACGTACAGCCTCAGAGTCTATCTCCCAGGAGTCGATAGGAAAAGTTAACATAAGCACTTCCACAATTGTAGAAACTTTCTTGCGTGGAAGATTGAATATAATCGTAACACTCAACCAACTTGTCACATCACAAGAAAATTATATAAACAGGAAATTCTGTATAAATTTTCTTTGATTCTTGGACGATGAAAATACAACACTTTCACTAGCTTCTCATCAGGATCCCTTTCGACGAACAGCCTGAAAGTCTACCTCCCAGGAGACGATAGGAAAAGTTATGAACTATTCATATACACTTAAACAACTTAGAAACTTTCATGCATGAGCGATGCATATTCTTGACACTTCACTAGCTTCTCACAATACAAGACAATTTTTTCCTTATATAAACTGAATATTCTCTGAATCAAGAAAATAAAACACTTTTACTATCTATTCATAAGAATTCTTATCGACGTACAGCCTCAGAGTCTATCTCCCAGGAGACGATAGGAAAAGTTAACATAAGCATTTCCACAATTGTAGAAACTTTCTTGCGTGGAGGATTGAATATAATCGTAACAATCAACCAACTTGTCACATCACAAGAAAATTATATAAACAGGAAATTCTGTATAAATTTTCTTTGATTCTTGGACGATGAAAATACAACACTTTCACTAGCTTCTCATCAGGATCCCTTTCGACGAATAGCCTGAGAGTCTACCTCCCAGGAGACGATAGGAAAAGTTATGAATTATTCATATACACTTAAACAACTTAGAAACTTTCATGCATGAGCGATGCATATTCTTGACACTTCACTAGCTTCTCACAATACAAGACAATTTTTTCCTTATACTGAATATTCTCTATGTTAAAACTTTCTTCGATTCTTGAACCAAGACAATAAAACACACTAGCTATTTGTAAGGATCCCTTTCGATGTATAGCCTGAGAGTCTATCTCCCAGGAGACGATAGGAACATTTAATAATTGTTCATAAGCACTTCCACAATTGTAGAAACTTTCTTGCGTGGAAGATTAAATATAATCCTAACACTTAACCAACTTGTCACATCACAAGAAAATTATATATACTGGAAATTCTGTATAAATTTTCTTTGATTCTTGGATGATGAAAATACAATACTGTCACTAGCTTCTCATCAGGATCCCTTTCGACGAATAGCCTGAGAGTCTACCTCCCTGGAGACGATAGAAAAAATTACACATCCACTTCAAGAATGTAGAAACTTGCTTGAAAGGTGAACCCAGGAGACGATAGAAAAAGTTACATATTCACTTCAACAACGTAAACTTTCTTGAAAGATGAATTCTTAACACTTTACTAGCTGCCACATCACAGAATAGTTATTTCTTTATATAATCTAATAGTAAAAAAACCTGAAAAATAAAAGGATATATTTTAACAAAGAATCAGTTCATGAATCTTTCATGTATTGTATATTTAAAAAAAAAGTACAACTAAATACTTATCTAATTTGAGGCTATTAGTCTTGTTTGTGAAAATTTTTCATAATTATATCTGTCAGTTTTTAAATATTTCATCAAACCCAGCTTTATAAATTGCATATTATGTTGAAAATAAAATCACTTTGGTACTTTATTTTGTACAATACTTATTTTTCTTTAACACTGCATATGTGTTATTGTATTGAAAAATCAAAAAATGTGAATACACTATCGTCTGCTCTTCTGTACACTTGATGAACTGTATAGATGCAAGCAATAGTATACGTAGAGCTGACGTCACGAACTATGACGTACTTCCGGGGAGAACATTTTTCGCCACGGGAGAAGAATTTTCGCGTTGAAGAATTCGTGACCCCGAACCTTCATTTCATAATATCTTTTGATAGAAGCCATTTCACAATATATGATCCTGAAGTGATTTTGCTAGTTTTATTCCAAGCTTTCATTTGAGTGCTCATATGTGAGAAACAAAGCTCTTAATGCGAAGAAAACCGAATGTCACATCTCCAACAGGGCCTATGAGACGTATATAGGGTCTGGCTATAGCGCCCGACGGCGGCGTATGTACTGACGTACCTTATACTTGCCATCGAGGCGCTACCGCGCCCCTTGACTTCAGGCTAGCCGCTAGACATACCTATAGTACGAAAGTGGGTTGGTACCAAATTATAGGGTTATAGCTAGGGATCCCTATAACGAAGCTATAAAGTATTAGTCTACTGCTGGTTTCTGCTAGCTAATAACCTCCATCTGGGTTCTCCAAGTTTATCATAATAATTATGTTATTTAAAACGCGCTCAAATCCCGTAAAAGTCATAGTACGTGTGTGCAAAATAGTGCTTAATCCAGAACTATAAAAAGTTCCAAGTGCAAAAATGCACGGATAAAAAGATGGCATGATGATCAAAATATGCTATTAACGGATATCACTCTCTCAGATAAGTATATTTCAATTATTATTAATGAAATTAATTTTACCATTACAGAACTTGATTCTTTGTTTTAAAATACATTATTCTTTTTGTTACAGGTGAAATTAGCATTAAAAAACAGTATATAAACAGCATCAGACTTGAAAGAACAAGCGTTATTTATCACTGTAAGTACTATTTTGGAATATATTGAAGGGCTTTGATTTGTTAGTTAAATAAAATAAAATGAGTAACATATGCATTACTCATAAAATAAATATATATTCTTTTTCTGATAGAAAATGATATAAAAATTGTTAAAATGTTTCATAATCTTCTAAAGTAATATATGTATTGCCCTATTATGTTATGTTATAGTTGGCTTCTCGTTATAAATCAAATCCATTTATAAATATACGGTTCATACTGGTTATATTTTGCATGAAATCATAATTTTTTAATTAAAATCTTTGATAATCTGTTATGCTAATACATATGTTTTCTCTATTTAACGTATACCAGAAAAAAATTGTGCGCTTACTATGAAATATAAAAATTAGCTGTTATAAAATTAATGAATTATTTAAAAATGTATTTATTTCTGTAGAAATAGATGGAAAGTGCATAGCATATAAATGTACGATTAACACTGGTAATATATTGTATTAAATTATTATAATTTTCAAATTAAATCTTTGATAACTTGCTATACTAATATATATGCTCGTTTATTTAATGTATATCAGACAAAAATTATGGTATAATATAAAAATAGCTAATATAAAATGAATTATTATTTAAAAATGCTTTTTTCCATAGAAATAGATGGGAAGCACATCCCAAAATCAGCTTTTGCTCGAAGAAAAATTTATTGTCGAAATGAAAAATTTGAAACATCAGAGACGGAGTTTGTCTCCATCAAAATCCAGATTTTGTACGGCAATGGAAAATCATTTTCATGGATTAATTTTGTATATCTCTCCAAAATACAATAATTATTTAAGTTATTTATATGTACATAACATACATACATTTTATTACACATAACATATGACATTACACGTATTTTTATTGAAATTTTTAGGTAATTAAAAAAATCTTATATGTATGCTATATTCAAAAGCGCTTTCTGGAGGAACTACAAATTAATGAAATTTAAACAAAAATTATAAATTTAATCCGTTTATGAACTTTGACCCTCTGTAATTTAACTTATAGTTCATGATAAAAAAAATTTAACAAAATTCATGAGACCTAAGACATTTTCTAGATCAATTTCCAATAATTTTTTGATAGATAAAAATTTTTTGAAAATTATACAGAGAATCACCATACATATGTGTGTGTATATATATATATATGTAATCACTACATACACACACACACATATATATATATATATAGATATGTATGGTGATTCTCTGTATAATTTTCAAAAATTTTATAAATTTTCAAATTTTTTTACACATACATACATATATATATATATATATATATATGTATATATATTCTTCATATAAAATTTAAAGTTATTACAACTCTTGATAACCTTAATGTAACAAAAATTCTAATATTATATACCTTTTAAAAGTAGTGAAATCTGCCCCCCTCCCCCCCCCCCAAACAAACCTTTTCAAGGTAAAAGGCTGGCAAGTATAAGGTTGTTTCTTCCTGTAAAAATTAAAAATTAATTTTACAACTCTTGATAATCTTAATGTAACAAAAATTTGAACTCTTGATAACACTTATGCAGACAAAACCAAACTCTCATTAACACTCATACTGAAAAAAAAAATTCTAAGAGCTTACTCTAAAATTAAACTTTAATTTTCAAACTTCGACAACTCTAATGTGGCCGAAATTATGTGCTTTATCCTATACAGTTATTAAATTAAGTAAATTAAAGATCTTGATAACACTTATTTAGACAAAATACTAGCAGCTTCACTGCATGCTGTTAAGAGGTGTTGATAATAAAGTCATCAGATCAATAAATGATATATCTTCTTTCCCCTTGTGAATAAGTGATTGAAACACAAACACTGGAAGAATATATGATGTTTATAGATCAAGTTTGAAGACAAATAATTATGTTAGGACGCATGTCTTCGAACCTCGTAAATGAGTTAATCACCAGCACTCAAATCATGATGCTTATACCTTAAGCTAAATAATCCGAAACTCTCATGGATGAAAATATGAACGTGTAATACCATCTTCGCATTATCGTCTCCTTCGATTTCATCTATACCTTCGATTTTATAAAAATTCCCATTTTAATTTTAAGAAAAGAAAGTTATGATATCAATAAATAAATTGGCAAGTTTGTTGTTATAAAAAGTAATCGTTTTGAAATAAATAAATAACCATTCAAATTGAGGAAGGATTATAAATATGTATGTATTCATATAAACACTCGACCAAAGCATGTGAAACGTAGATAGCCTGAACGGCAAATGGGGCGTTGCGTGCCCGGTCCCAAACATTCGCATAACATGGAGCCATTTCGGGATTATTCCAAGTTTCAATTGTTACCGATTGTACATGTGATAAAATCGTATTATGTTCTTATATGATATATTATCACACGATAAATGTGCTCATAATGTGTCATAATATCATGTGTTTATCCAAATTTATCACGTAATATAACGGAATTGTCTCGCATCATAAAAAATCATAATTTTTAAACTAATTAATGTCTATTATTTCCTTTACCTGTTGTTATTTATGGAAGCAACAAGCGAATGTACAATCTACTCTAGTTAGTAATTGGGAAAATAAGTTACTATTTCCTTATTGCATTAAATCTATAGCATATATGTCAAGGACGATCATCTACAATGAAATATGAGATTTAAATATTCTGTTCATATAAAAAATCGATCCCAGATTTTTTTTAATAAAACAGGAACAAATTCTAGCATGTAGAACGCAATTTTTTTATGGAAAAACTTGCCGTCCCGTCCTATCATAGATAATCGATGAATTACAAAATATCAGTGTAATCAACTAGATGACAAAATATTTAATTATAATTAACTTATCTTCCTATTATCCTATAATCGCTACTACACAAAATATTTATGTTAAACTGTGAAAACAATGGCCTCAAATGATAGCAGAAATTCTATTTTTTAGTTAAGTATACATTTAAATTTAAAAATAATCTATAAGCAGCATAAATATTAATTTATTATTTTTAGCTTCACTAATAGAAATTGACTTTATACCATTTTTTAATACACTATAATAGTTTAAATTATTTTTTATCAACTTCCTGTTATCTTTTGAAAATAGTAACTTAATTTTGTGATAAAATACATACAAATAATGAAATTTTGACGTTAGAATTATTAGAAAATTATATTTCGATTCTTCAAATATTGATGAAAAATTGTAGGAAACACATTCTAAATGAAGTATCAGTTATTTGAGAGAGATATAATTTGATGACCACATCCATCATTGTCTATGATAGGACGGGACGGCAAGTTTTTCCATAAAAAAATTGCGTTCTACATGCTAGAATTTGTTCCTGTTTTATTAAAAAAAATCTGGGATCGATTTTTTATATGAACAGAATATTTAAATCTCATATTTCATTGTAGATGATCGTCCTTGACATATATGCTATAGATTTAATGCAATAAGGAAATAGTAACTTATTTTCCCAATTACTAACTAGAGTAGATTGTACATTCGCTTGTTGCTTCCATAAATAACAACAGGTAAAGGAAATAATAGACATTAATTAGTTTAAAAATTATGATTTTTTATGATGCGAGACAATTCCGTTATATTACGTGATAAATTTGGACAAACACATGATATTATGACACATTATGAGCACATTTATCGTATGATAATATATCATATAAGAACATAATACGATTTTATCACATGTACAATCGGTAACAATTGAAACTTGGAATAATCCCGAAATGGCTCCATGTTATGCGAATGTTTGGGACCGGGCACGCAACGCCCCATTTGCCTTTCAGGCTATCTACGTTTCACATGCTTTGGTCGAGTGTTTATATGAATACATACATATTTATAATCCTTCCTCAATTTGAATGGTTATTTATTTATTTCAAAACGATTACTTTTTATAACAACAAACTTGCCAATTTATTTATTGATATCATAACTTTCTTTTCTTAAAATTAAAATGGGAATTTTTATAAAATCGAAGGTATAGATGAAATCGAAGGAGACGATAATGCGAAGATGGTATTACACGTTCATATTTTCATGTAAAATAATCAATGCGCCTGCGCGAATAAGCGTGCGGGAATATAAAATAGTCAACACGCCTGCGCTAATAAGCGTGCGGGAATGTGACTGAGTATATGGTCGTTAATGTCGGTATAGCCTATAGATATATTCTTTCAAACTTATCTAAGCGTCGCGCGGCCGGCTCGACTGTCAGCGCCACGCAGGTTTGTTTACATCTCACTGTCTGCTTCAGTAAGCCTGTCAGAACTTGAATATTATGTTGGGCATAGTTTGTGTAAATATCACAGTGCTTAGCGTAGTTTCGCAGACGCTCCACGTCGAATAACTTAAAGCAAAATGGAAAGTGATTGCAATAGTGATAGTGACAATATTCCTGAAGAATTGCCACCGGAGATGCTTGCTGCGGCGAAAGAAATCGCATTAAATTCGCTACCAACCGTGTCGAAACAGAAGTACACAAAAGTGTACAACGAATTTAAAGTATGGCGCCGTACAAAGAATACGCGATCATTCGATGAAACTGTTTTGTTAGTTTATTTTAATAAACTCCATAGTCATTATGGGCTAGATATTCTATACTGAAAACGACTATGAAAGCTTACGATAATATAGACATTAGCTTTTATGCGAAACTTATAAGCTTTCTGAAGAAAAATAGCATAGGATATCAGCCCAAAAAAATCAAAAGTATTCACAACAACTGACGTATCAAAATTTTTAACAGAAGCAACAAATGAACAAAATCTAGTAATGAATGTATGCTCATATAGCTATATGTATACTATAATCACGTACATGTTTATTTGTTTATATGATATCTTAATTATGTAAATAATTCTTTTTCTAGGCGGTATTAGTTATAGGCATTTCCGGCGTTTGTAGACGAGAGGAGCTTGCAAACATGGCTATAGAAGATGTAAAAGATCATGGATACTTTTTTATTCATAACGCTACCAAAAACGAAAACTAATATCGTGAGAACTTTCACAGTAGTTGTTGAATTTTATACCGTTGCAAAACTGTATATGAATATAAGGCCAAGTACTTCAAAAACAAATAGATTTTTTTTAACATACAGAGCAGGAAGATGTATTGTACAGCCCCTTGGCGTAAATAAGATTGGAAGTATACCTCAGGAAATTGTAAAATATTTAAAATTAGAAAATCCTGAACAATACACAGGACAGACATTCTGAAGATCATCGGCCACAATTTTAGTAGACGTAGGTGCCGATATAACTGTATTAAAACGCCACGGAGGCTGGAGATCTAATACTGTTGCCGAAGGTTACACCCAGGATTCATTGGCAAATAAAAAATCTATAGGTCATCGTATTGAAAGTGCTATATCGCAGAACACACCTTCAACATCGAAAATTTCAAAACGTGGAAGACTTAGTGATTGTTCGCTATATGCAAATCCGTCCGAAAATACTCCTACATGCATGTACGAAACAAATAAGGAAAACACGCAAAATATTATGAACACACCGCATTCGAAAAAGTCTAAAGATAAGTTAAAAACAGTAATACCTGTGTCTCTTGAAATATCGTTTGGAAATTTAAGTGATGTAGAAGAAAATCAAGAACATCGAGACTTAGTTGAAAATTTAAGTGATACACACGAATTAGAAACATTAAAAAATATGCCTTTTCATTTTGTCAATTGCAACTTAAATATTCACATTAATATAAATAAAAAATAAATCTAAAACATTGATATATTTCTAATAGTATATTTTAATGATTTTTCAATTTATTTTTTCTAAGAACCCCCCCATTTCTCTCTCCTTTCCTTCCTTGCCGCCTTTCCTAACCATCCTTTTATAATTGCAGAGATCCCAAACTTTGCGCACTTAGTAGGAAAAATAGTATACGATACACGTGCGCTCGTAGGTCATCCCGCACTCGCTTCGCTCGTGCGGGAACGACCTACTTTGCGCACTTGTATCGTAATGTACTATTTCATTAAGCAAATCAATCAGAGGGATAGCATAGGAGTAGTATATGGTGCCACTTTCTGTCAACCTCCCACCTCCTCCCCTCGGATCCCCAAAAGAGGGGGAAACCGTGAGGAGGGGGTGTATTTGGCAGAGAGTGGCACCATTGATTTATTTTCCTTCCCCTCTCTCTCTCTCTCTCTCTCTCTCTCTCTCTCTCGCTCTCTCGCATGCGTACCTCACCTCTCCTTCTCTCTCTCTCTATCTCCCGCTTACCTCGTCTCTCCTTCTCTCTCTCTCTCTCTCTCTCTCTCTCTCTCTCTCTCTCTCTCTCTCGCTTACCTCGTGCAGCTGATGCGCTCATCGCGCGTGGCTGGCGCATGACTGGCGCGGTCTCTCTCTCTCTCTCTCTGGCTCTCTACTTCCTTCAATCTCGCGCCGCGCCTAGACGCAGCGCTTGCTACATATACAAACTGCGTTTGCAGTTTGGAACGCGACTCTCTCTCTCTCTCTCTCTCTCTCTCTCTCTCTCTCTCTCTCTCTCTCTCTCTCTCTCTCTCTCTCTCTCTCTCTCTCTCTCTCTCTCTCTCTCTCTCTGTCTCTCTCTCTCGCTTACCTCGTACAGCTGATGCGCTCATCGCGCGTGGCTGGCGCATGACTGCCGCGGTCTCTCTCTCTCTCTCTGGCTCTCTACTTCCTTCTATCTCGCGCCGCGCCTAGACGCAGCGTTTGCTACATATACAAACTGCGTTTGCAGTTTGGAACGCGACTCTCTCTCTCTCTCTGTCTCTCTCTCTCTCTCTCTGTCTCTCTCTCTTTCTCTGTCTCTCTCTCTCTTTCTCTCTCTCTCTCTACATTTTAAACCGAGGAGGGGACACTGTCACTAAAAAGAAAAAACACTGTGTTATAATTGAAAAAAAAGCACTTTATGTAAATAGTAAAACCATCGAAAAAACTAATCACAGCACATATGCACGATAGGCACGCTGCCTACAAAAATTTTAACACAATTAGCTGTTAACTCCAACGTTAACAGCTGTTGTCTGGATGCTGACACGTATTCAACCACCTCATGGAAGAATAATTCGTCCAGGTAAAAAGCCTCTTCCTGGAACCTATCGTTTGCCCAACGGCTCGCTCCGCGCAGAGCGCGCAACGTCTGCCACGGGCTGAACTGTAACATAAAAACCAAAAAAAATCATTAAATCTTTATAAAAATTTTAATAATATATAAGCAGACTTACGCTTATTCGCTGCCATGTACGATGCCCCGGTCGGGGCTCAGGCGGCTCCGGCTCCCCCGCACGCCGGGCTCTTTTACAAGCCCTTGTGTGCTGCCACAACTCAAACTGTAACAAAACAAATAAAAGATGAAAATATAATATTAAATTAAAAAATATAATAAATAAAAACACTTACACACACAGCTGCTGTCCTCATAGCTCGCATGTCGAAAGAAAAATGGATTAAACGGACAGACAATACGCGTGTTACTGAAGCTGTTGCGCTTTTTTCTGCGCGCCGAAAGTCGCGAACACCGTAATCAAGACGCGTTGCACGTGGGTGATGCTGCGCTTGCACTTTTTCTACGACCGCCAATGAAGAGCGTAACATTTCACTACATATGTAGAGCCATGTTATAAGACTTTTGCCGCTCATTGAATAAAAAATGAATATAGCAGCGTAAACGTTTATGCCGCTTAAGATTGAATGCAGGCCACTTTCTGTCAGTATTCCTTTTCTGTCTTTCTTTGCGAGCTGTAGTATATTCGTTAAACAAAAAAATGTTCCGTTCAACGGCCGCTCATTTAATTAAAATATTACGTTTAATTTTACACATAGCGTATACACGCAACCCCTATATGCGTAGTGTGTGCGTGGCGTTAAATAACCAAGCGCTCGAAAAATTATCGGTCGAAGATTTAATACATAAACTTCGATTTTTTTTACGTCAGTGTGACATTGTCACACTGAATTACATGTTCGATGCCGGTGCTTTCCGCAACAGGGATGTGCTCTCTTTAGTGGTAAATGTGATGAGAGAGCGCAACATTCAATCACAACCATTGGCTAGACGTATCATAGATCAACATTGTAAGTATTTTTTATTATTGGTTTACTAACCTATATATAAATTATTAAACTTTTGGAGTCAATAAAGTAAATGAAATAAATAGATTTCGTCTATACAGTATATGAGGAAATCCATTTATTTCGTTCATTTTTTTAACGCGTCTGTATATGAGGAAATCCATTTATTTCGTTCACTATTTTGGCTCATGTATATGACGAGTTCCGTTTATTTCGTTCACTTTTTGACTCATGTATATGACGAGTTCCTATAACCCTATAACCCTATAACCCTATAACCCTATAACCCTATAACCCTGTTTTGAAAATTTTTTTCGAAAAATTTTTTTTTCCAAAAAATTTTTTTTCGAAAATTTTTTTTCGAAAAATTTTTTTTTCCGAAAAATTTTTTTCGAAAATTTTTTTTCGAAAATTTTTTTCCGAAAAATTTTTTTTCGAAAAATTTTTTTTTCCGAAATATTTTTTTTCCAAAATTTTTTTTTCCGAAAAATTTTTTTTTCGAAAAATTTTTTTTCGAAAAATTTTTTCGAAAAATTTTTTTTCCGAAAAATTTTTTTTCGAAAAATTTTTTCGAAAATTTTTTTTTTCGAAAAATTTTTTTTCGAAAACTTTTTTTCGAAAATTTTTTTGAAAAATTTTTTTGGAAAATTTTTTTTTGAACAATTTCACCGACTATATCAACTAAAACTACACCGACTCAATATAAAAATTATGCTCAAACAATTCTTTTTTCTCCATGTTTTAGTTGTTAATGAAATGCTAGATGATGAAGAAGGAGACATATTTATCAAACTTTGCAAATACCAAGAAGATATTGAACCTCAACCATCAACATCATCGGAGCATGTAGCTATAACCAACAATAACGACAACAATAGTAGTAGCAGTAGTAGCACCAGTAGTAGTTGCAGTAGTATTAGCAGCAGTAGCTGCGATACCTGTAGTGACAGTAGCTGTAGTAAACCACCCACTCCTTCAGGGATTGACCCGTTAATAGAAGAAGAGGAGGAAGAAGAGGAAGAAGAAGAAGAGGAAGAAGAAGAAGAAGAAGAGGACGAAGAAGAAGATGATGAAGCAGTGACAAATGGTAAATACATATTAATTTTTATTTAGTATTTTTACATCTTAAAGGTGTATAAATATTACAGATATAACTTTGCAGAATGGTGAAGGACCACAACCACAATTTATTATCCAAGGAGAATCTTATCGACATTATCGACGCTTTGGCTATAGAGGCCGTGACATTAGAGGAGTAATAGCCGCACCACCCCCAGACGTTGATGTTTATTATTGGTTAGAAGGGTGTATTCGTGATCTACATCGACAACTGTGTGATCAAAGTGACCCTACTGACTATGTTGGTGTGACCATTAATTCCACAAGCTTTAATCACGGTCCTCTATGGCTTTCCTTTCGGCTAGCTCAAGATTTCAATGCAGATGATCTTTGGCAATTATTGTATAATGCAGTGCAAAGCATGAACAACTTTGACATAAAAGATGATTTATCTATAAATTGTGCAATTGTAAAAAATGTATCAGGAGCCGGTCGTGTAAAATTAACTGAGGAAGCTGTAAACAAAAACTCAATAGCCCAAATCCGAAACGATGATAATTTGTGTTTACCACGTAGTTTGGCTGTAGCTTATGCTTATGCTCTAAGAGGACAAATACGTACGGGTCAGTTACATAATCGTTATGTATCCATCCGACGAACAAATGCAAGAGCTCAAAAAAATGCAGCTGAACAATTAAGAGCTTTAGCAGATATTCAAATACCTCCGGAAGGTTGCGGTCTTGAAGAAATTCATCGATTTCAAATATTTTTTGCCGAAAAAGGTGCTGCTATTGTTGTATACTTTTTTAGAACTTTTGGACGTGGAAGTCCACCATGTTACGATGGTACAAGATTTGTTTTAGAAGCCCATGGTAGAATTGATTACACTCTAAACATTATGTATTATGAAGATTCACATCACTATCAGCCGATTTTAAATTTAATAGGTGCAACAGGAAGCCGTGGTTATTGTATATCTTGTAACATGAGTTACATTCGTATGGAAGACCATAGATGTTCAAATAAGTGCTATAAATGTATGAGAGTACCAATGTGTGCAATATCTGAAAACTTAAAACAATGTGACCATTGTCTTAGAACATTTTTTGGGGACGAATGCTATAACCACCATTTATTAATAGGTTCATTTAATCGAACCTCTAGTACATGCGAAAAAATCAAATTTTGTCAATATTGTTATAAAACGGTACGCACAGAAAACCGCAACGAAAAAAGACACATATGCGGTGAATCTTTTTGTAAAACGTGTAAAAAACGTTTACCTATTAATCATTTATGCCATGTACTCCCATTAAAGAATAAGCGAAAATCAGATGATTTGCTATATCTATTCTATGATTTTGAAACACAACAATCATCACCAATACCGGGAGATGTAGAAAAGAAACTTCATGTACCAAATTTATGTGTTGTGCAACAAGTGTGCACCCGTTGTATAGAAAATGACGATATTTCAACTGCATGTCTATTCTGTGGTGTGCGTGAACATATTTTTACAGAAAATCCTGTAAAAAATTTGTTGGATTTTGTATTGCAACCAAGAAAACAGTTTGTAAAAGTTATATGTATAGCCCATAATTCTCAAGGTTTTGATGCACAATTTATATTTAAATATCTTGTCGAACGGTATGAAAATAATCGCTCATCACCTTCTGTCATAATGAATGGTTCAAAAATCATCCTAATAGAAATTTTACATGTTAAATTCATTGATAGTCTAAATTACTTTCATATGGCATTAAACAGTTTGCCAAAGGCCTATGGTTTATCAGAGTTTGAAAAAGGATTCTTCCCACATCTATTCAACACGCCTGAAAATCAGAACTATGTTGGGCAGATGCCTCCAGTAGAAATGTATACACCTGGTACAATGGATGTACATCAAAGAAGCAAATTCTTCGAGTGGTATAATGAACAAACTTCAAACAACTATATTTTTAACTTTCAAAGTGAAATTGTAAAATATTGTAAACAAGATGTTGCAATTTTAAGACTTGCTTGTGTAGCTTTTCGAAAAAATTTTATGGAGTTTAATGTTGATCCATTTTCGGAGTGTACAACCATCGCATCAACATGTATGCGTGTTTTTCGCAAAAACTTTTTAAACATGAATCAAATTGGTATAATACCACCTCGCGGTTATAGAAGAACGAATAATCAATCTTGCAAGGCTATAGCATGGTTGTATTGGATGGAGCAACGTGTTTTGAATTGTTATATAGAACACGCTGGGCACGGTCGAGAGAGAAGATTAGTTGAAGGTATCCTCGTAGACGGTTTTTGTGAAACACAAGATGACAACCAAAATAAAGGTACAGTGTTACAATTTCATGGTTGTTTTTGGCATGGTTGTCCGCGTTGCTACAGAATAAACAGAGACTTGGTATTATCAAACGATGAAACAATGGATGACAGATACGAGAGAACACTAGTCATATCAAACAAAATAAGAACCAGTGGATACAGACTGATTGAAAAATGGGAATGTGCTTTTAACAAGGAGGTTGATGAAAATGATCATTTAAAACAATTTGTGAAAGAAAATGAGCAAAATGTGGAACGAAAACCTTTGGACCCGAGAGATGCCTTTTTTGGCTGGTAGAACAGGTAATACTATAAAATTGATAGACTGTCAAGAAGGAGAAAAAATTAAATATGTGGATGTGTGTTCATTATACCCATACATATGCAAGTATTCCAAATACCCTATTGGGCATCCGAAGATATATGTAGGCCAAGAAGAATGTAGTCAAATAATAGACGCAAACAATGACATATCTCAAGTAAACGGTTTAATTTCTTGTGCAATTCTACCACCACGAAATATGTATCATCCTGTTCTGCCTGTAAAAATGCACAATAAATTGATGTTTCCGCTTTGTCGAACATGTTGCGAAGAAATGATACAGCATAACTGTACACATGATGAAATAATCGACCGTATTTTACACGGTACATGGGTTTCCGAAGAGGTCAAAGAAGCTGTGAAAATGGGTTATATTGTTCAAGAAGTATATGAGATCTGGCAATATGAAATGACGCAATACGATCGTACTACTCGCGAAGGAGGTTTATTCAGCAAATATATAGATGCATTCTATGAACGAAAAGCAAAAGCATCAGGATTTCCTCCTAACTGTCGTACAGAAGAAGAGAAACAACACTATATAACACAAATGAGAGACACCGAAGGTATTACTCTGGAAAATAATAATATAAGCTACAATGCTGGTTTACGCTCCGTTGCCAAACTGTGTTTAAATTCATTATGGGGTAAATTTGGACAGCGTGAAAATATGACGAAGACAGAGGTAGTAAAAACACCTGAAAGATTGATAGAATTATTAACAAGTGCAGAAATAACTGTTAATGGTATTTTGCCTGTTAATGACGACACTCTTTACGTCAATTGGTTTTACACAGTAGAAACTCTCACGACGGGATCACCAACAACGAATGTTGTGGTAGCAGCTTTTACTACAGCACAGGCACGGCTTAAACTTTTTAAATATTTACATCTATTAGGACCTCGTGCACTTTATTATGATACAGATTCAGTTTTCTACATCACCAGAAATGATCAAGATTACGATTTACCGATTAGGTACAGGATTGGGTGATCTCACCGATGAATTAGCTGATAAAGGTATAGGTAGTTTCATATCTACATTTATATCAGGAGGTCCTAAATTTTATGCGTACAAATGTCAAAAACCAGATGGTTCTACAGATTTTGTATGCAAAATTAAGGGTATACGTTTAAATTTTGCTAATAGCCAAGAAATAAATTTTGATTCGATTCGACAATTGATCATTTCACAACAGAGTGAAATTGTGTTATCAAATACTGCTATTCGTCGAACTGCATTCCATGATGTCATTACTCAGCAGGAGTCGAAAACGTGTAAACCAGTATATAGTAAACGGCGATTCATCGGATTGGACAAGAGTTACCCGTACGGGTACATAATTCCACTTAATGACGAATAAAAAAAATATCAACAAACAACGATTCATTGGATTGGCCAACCAGTAGAACCACTCTCCACCTCTACATAAAACAGCCCAATGATGAGTAAAGAAAGCAACAGTAGTTCGTTTGATTGGCCAAGAGTTAACCCCCACGTTTATATTAAACCGTCCAATGATGAATCAAGAAAAGTATAAGCAATGTTCTTATCCATAGCGAGTTTAGACCCTTCCACTAGCAATCTTTTTAACAACCTCAGCACTAATAAAGCATTAAGATGACGATGGTGGGGGAACTGTATATAAGTAGGAGCACATATTCAAGCAATACCGTCTTGTTCCAAATACCGTCTTGTAAAGACTTGTAGAGCTGCAGCAGACACCGCAAATTTTCTTAATTAAAAAGTATGTATATCTATTATTAATTTATTATTATTACAGTAATGTATAAATTATTAATTTAGCAAAATATATCTTTATAGATGGATCTGAAAACTCTTAACAGGATTGCTAGTGGAACCTTCCTTCCATCAAAGAAAGTAACAGAGCTTGTCGTTGACCATCGATACATGATAACAAAGTTAAACAACGTCACCACACACTATGGCGAAAAAATCACAGCCGATTTAGACGGTGAATTCCAAATATTCCTACCTTCACGAGTATCTACTGCATTGGTGAACAATAGCGAATTTCTTCAAAGTTTGCGCGAAGAAACTAACAAAATGAAATTATTTTTATTGTATAAAGGAAACGGTGTGATAGAATTCTCTGGAGTATAATAAACTGTGTATTCTATAGTAAAATGTAGAAATGAAATAAAATAAAATGTTGAAATGAAATAAAGCTATAAGTAAAGATTAAAAAATATATTTCTGTGTTGATATTTATTAAATATTCGTTATTATTATCGTAATACCCATTGCTACTGTTTACAATAAATTTGATGATTTGCACATTCTTGTTATATGATCTAACAATCGTGAATTCTCAACCTTGATATCCACACTACATAGCTCGTTCTAGAATAGTATTAAAGGAATGTCACGATACAGCTCGTATCAATATAACGTTAGATCTTAATGTGTTAACATAGTCATGGATTATAGATTTGAAGTAGTAAGACTGCGAAGTTTTGAGAACTGGCCATCTCAACATGTACAACCGGCGGAGCTAGCAGCAGCAGGATTTTACTTTACCAAGCAGATCGATAGAGTACGCTGTTTTGAATGTTCAACGGAGATTTGTCGTTGGGAAGAAGGAGATAATCCCATGGTGGAACATCAACGTTGGGGTGGACGCTGTCGATTTATTTGTAAGAAACCTTGTGGTAACGTACCGATTGCTGTTGTTAATGAATGTTTGACGCCCATGGACCGTGGACGAGACGTTTGTGGATCATTAAAATTCCCCAATCAATCAAATGAAAACAACCACGTAGTGACAAATGAAAAAGAAAAAACCAGCGGTGATGAACATCTTTGTAAAATATGCTATCATGAAAAACTCGAAATGGTATTTCTGCCATGTGGTCATATTCTTACTTGCATGAAATGTGGACCAAGAATGAAAAAATGCTGTGTTTGCCGTCAGAAGATCACTACAATTATACGTGTTTTCTTTTCTTAACTTAGTAATGTTGGATCAGTCTTACGTCATCACTACTCTGAACGAGTAGTCTATTTAGGAGAAAACTTCCCCCCTCCATTCTTATTCTGATAATGGCACAAAAAGACTTGTATTCACTGTAATCGGTGAAGAGTTCGTTAGTATTTGCAATGTCTATGCAGTGGAAACATCCGTTCACTTCGATTTTGTGTGGTCCAACAGGTTGTGGCAAAACAGAATTTGTAAAAAAATTCATAAAATACATTGATCAGTTGTGTGACACCGAAATCAAACGTATTATTGTTTACTACGCAGAGTGGCAATCGAGTTACAAGACTTTTAAAGGTAGAAACATTGAATTTCGTGAAGGGTTACCACAAAGTTCAGATTACGCTAACGATCCAAGACCTAAACTAATAATAATTGATGATTTAATGCGTGAAACATCGTCTGGAGGAGCAATTATTGACATTTTCTCAAAAGGTTCTCACCATCACTCGCTTTCGGTATTCTACATCAGCCAGAATATATTTCATCAAGGTAAAGGTCAACGTGATATATCGTTGAACGCCCAGTATATAGTAATTTTTAGAAATTTACGCGATAGATCGCAAATTTTACATCTTTCACGACAAATATATCCAGATAATCCAAAGTTTTTACAAGAGGCTTATTGGGATGCAACTTCAAAAGCTTACGGTTATCTCTTACTGGATTTGAAACAAGATACAGTCGAAAATTGCCGATTTCGAAGTTGTATTTTTCCAAGTGACGAACACCAGTACGTGTATGTACCTAAAAAAAAGAGTAAGAGCGATCAATCTTCCAACCTAACACCGGTTGTTTCTCTCTAATGGCTCCGCATAACCACTCACCGTTTCGGCGAAAAGAAGCTGTGATTCTTGAGGCTATCTATCATCTTAATACTAATCAAAGGAATGCTCTTATACAAAGATTAGATAATAAAATAGTTAGACGTATCTGTGAGTGTGCATTAAATGTACTTGTTGGAAACATACCTCTTCAAAAGAAACATAAAACGAATCTGCGTAAACACGTAAATACTCTTCGACGATTAGCAGAACCTTCTGTGAGTTTATCGAAGAAGAAGAAAATTATTGTACAACGTGGTGGGTTTTTACCTGCATTACTTGCGCCTATTATCGGAACAGTTTTGTCGGCCCTCATCAGCAGATAAAATGGAACATGCTCGAAAAATGGTTCTATTACCACAAGAATCTTTGGATCGTCTCCAATGTACACTAACGGCTTGCGAACGACAACCAGAACAGCAGTTAAATCAGGTGTTAAAATCTGTACAAACACCGGGGTCCGTGACTAGCAGGTTGGATGCAGAAATGAGTGAAATATTAAATTCACCATTATATAAAAATGAGAGAGAAAAATGGTCATTGTATCGCGAAGTCCTGCAGCGTTATTTACATTTCAAAAATAATAATGACAATATAGATGTGTGTGTTGATAAAATTAAGAAAGACAGCAGAGATGATAAAACGAAGAAAGATGAGGAAATACATAGGGATGATGCTATTATTGAAACTGTACCAACACGCTACAGAAATAACGCAGCTAAACTCTTAAAACGGTTACATGTTAGTGATAATATAAAGTGGGATCACAATGGTGGTATTACCATACATGGCAAGCGTGTTAGTAATGGTAATATTATTGACTTGATAAATTACGCTATGAGAGAAAGAAAATCTGCTGTACCACCACCAGGGCATTTGCAATTTGCCAAAGTGCTTCACGATTTGTGTGTTCCAAGAGAATACCTTGGAAATAAGCGTATATTGAAAAACATGACCCAAATGGTAGCTGATAAAATAGATGGCGTTGCTATCTTTCCAACACAACAAAATGATGAATCAGACAGCAGCAGCGGTAGTACATCAATAGCCAGCCAGGAGGATAATGAGAATCAAGATTTTGCTACACCGCCAGTGGGTGTCAGTGTACGAAAAAAAATTTTCACTACTCCCAAAAGAAAACCAGTCATAGGAACACAAAAATGGAAGACGCTAACCGCTTCGACCAAAACAAAGAAGAAGAAGAACTAGTTATTTATAGCGAAAAAAAAGAAGATCAGAATAGTGTTTTAGATGAATTAATTAATTTACTTCCTTTTGAAATGCATGTACCTGGTTACAAATTTTGTGGACCTGGTACGAAATTGGCTGAGCGTATTGAACGAGGTGATGTTGGTATAAACCCTTTAGATGAGGCTTGTCGTCAACACGATTTGACTTATGCAGACAAAAAAGGAGATCGCCGTCAAGCTGACAGAATTTTAGCCGAATACGCATTTTCCCGTATGTTAGCGGGTGAAACACCACCGGATGAGAGAACTTTGGCATTGATGACAGCTTGTTGCATGGTGAGCAAAATAACGTTTGAAAAGTTTTTTTCCCGTATCAAGAACGCTTTGAGGAAGAAGAAGAAGAAACAGAAGAATACAGCAAAAAATATTAAAAAATCTAAGAAATAAACCTGTAAACAAGCTTGTGAATTAAAAGAATAAAAATTGTGTATTATGGATAATTCACTAGTAAATCTTTACTACAACCCTTATCTTCCTTCCGCATACGGCGGTATTAGCAAGCTTTCAAATGCCGCTAGAAAAACACATAAGCGTAAGGA
>JACCIB010000367.1:0-132500 GCA_018906965.1 Philotrypesis tridentata
TTATCCAGTCTCTCTCTCGTTCTCTCTCTTTCGAGCTCTCTCCATCTGTCCTCTCTCTCACTCGAGCTCTCTCGATTTATCCAGACTCTCTCTCGATCTTTCCTCTCTCTCGCTCAATCTGTCCTCTCACTCGAGCTCTCTCGATCTATCCAGTCTCTCTCTCGATCTCTCCTCTCTCTCTCTCTCTCTCCATCTGTCCTCTCTCTCACTCGAGCTCTCTCTCTCTCTTTCTCTCTCTCTCGATCTCTCCTCTCTCAATTTATCCAGTCTCTCTCTCGTTCTCTCCTCTCTCGAGTTCTCTCCATCTGTCCTCTCTCTCACTCGAGCTCTCTCGATTTATCCAGACTCTCTCTCGGTCTCTCCTCTCTCTCTCTCTCTCCATCTGTCCTCTCTCGATTTATCCAGTCTCGATTTATCCAGTCTCTCTCTCTATCTCTCCTCTCTCGAGCTCTCTCCATCTGTCCTCTCTCTCACTCGAGCTCTCTCGATTTATCCAGACTCTCTCGATCTCTCCTCTCTCTCTCCATCTGTCCTCTCACTCGAGTTCTCTCGATCTATCCAGTCTCTCTCTCGATCTCTCCTCTCTCTCTCTCTCCATCTGTCCAGTCTCGATTTATCCAGTCTCGATTTATCCAGTCTCTCTCTCTATCTCTCCTCTCTCGAGCTCTCTCCATCTGTCCTCTCTCTCACTCGAGCTCTCTCGATTTATCCAGACTCTCTCGATCTCTCCTCTCTCTCTCCATCTGTCCTCTCACTCGAGTTCTCTCGATCTATCCAGTCTCTCTCTCGATCTCTCCTCTCTCTCTCTCTCCATCTGTCCAGTCTCGATTTATCCAGTCTCGATTTATCCAGTCTCTCTCTCTATCTCTCCTCTCTCGAGCTCTCTCCATCTGTCCTCTCTCTCACTCGAGCTCTCTCGATCTATCCAGTCTCTCTCTCGACCTCTCTCTCTCTCTCTCTCTATCTCTCTACAGCTCTCTCGATTTATCCAGTCTCACTGCTCTCTCTCTCGATCTCTCCTCTCTCAATTTATCTAGTCTCTCTCTCATTCTCTCCTCTCTCGAGCTCTCTCCATCTGTCCTCTCTCTCACTCGAGCTCTCTCGATTTATCCAGACTCTCTCTCGGTCTCTCCTCTCTCTCTCTCCATCTGTCCTCTCACTCGAGCTCTCTCGATCTATCCAGTCTCTCTCTCGATCTCTCCTCTCTCTCTCTCTCTCCATCTGTCCTCTCTCGATTTATCCAGTCTCGATTTATCCAGTCTCTCTCTCTATCTCTCCTCTCTCGAGCTCTCTCCATCTGTCCTCTCTCACTCGAGCTCTCTCGATTTATCCAGTCTCACTCGTATCTCTCTCTTTCGATCTCTCCTCTCTCGAGCTCTCTCTTTCGATCTCTCCTCTCTCGAGCTCTCTCCATCTGTCCTCTCTCTCACTCGAGCTCTCTCGATTTATCCAGACTCTCTCTCGATCTCTCCTCTCTCTCGATTTATCCAGACTCTCTCTCGATCTTTCCTCTCTCTCGCTCCATCTGTCCTCTCACTCGAGCTCTCTCGATCTATCCAGTCTCTCTCTCGATCTCTCCTCTCTCTCTCTCTCCATCTGTCCTCTCTCGATTTATCCAGTCTCGATTTATCCAGTCTCTCTCTCTATCTCTCCTCTCTCGAGCTCTCTCCATCTGTCCTCTCTCTCACTCGAGCTCTCTCGATTTCTCCAGTCTCTCTCTCTATCTCTCCCCCCTCTCTCTCTCGATCTCTCGATCTCTCCTCTCTCGATTTATCCAGCCTCGATTTATCCAGTCTCTCTCTCTATCTCTCCCCTCTCTCTCTCGATCTCTCGATCTCTCCTCTCTCGATATATCCAGCCTCGATTTATCCAGTCTCTCTCTCTATCTCTCCTCTCTCGAGCTTTCACCATCTGTCCTCTCTCTCACTCGAGCTCTCTCGATTTATCCAGACTCTCTCTCCATATCTCCTCTCTCTCTCCATCTGTCCTCTCACTCGAGCTCTCTCGATCTATCCAGTCTCTCTCTCGATCTCTCCTCTCTCTATCTCTCCATCTGTCCTCTCTCGATTTATCCAGTCTCGATTTATCCAGTCTCTCTCTCGTTTCATCTCTCGATCTCTCTCTCTATCTCTCTCTTCTCCACTCTTCACTCAGCTCTTCGATTTACGACTTCTCGATCTTCCTCCTCTCTTCCATCGTCCCTCACTCGAGCTCTCTCGATATATCAGCTCTCTCCTCTCTTTTCCTCTCTGGCTCCTATTCTCTCCTCTCACTCGAGCTCTCTCGATCTATCCAGTCTCTCTCGATTCTCTCCTCTCTCTCTCTCTCTCCATCGTCGCTCTCTCGATTTATCCAGTCTCGATTGATCCAGTCTCTCTCTCTATCTCTCCTTCTCTCGAGCTCTCCTCCATGTGTCCTCTCTCTCACTCGAGCTCTCTCCGATTTATCCAGTCTCACTCGTCTCTCTCTCTCTCGATCTCCTCCTCTCTGCGAGCTATCTCCATCTGTCCTCTCTCTCACTCGAGCTCTCTCGATTTATCATATCCAACCTCTCTCTCGATCTCTCCTCTCTCCTCTCCATCTGTCCTCTCATCGAGATCTCTCGATCTATCCAGTCTCTCTCTCGATATTCCTTCTCTCTCGATCTCTCCTCTATCTTCTCTCCATCTGTCCTCTCTCGATTTATTCCAGTTCGATTATCCGTCTCTCTATCTATCTCTCCTCTCTCGAGCTTCTCCATCTGTCTCTCCTCCTCGGAGCTCTCTCGATTGATCCAGGACTCTTCTCTCGACTATACTCTCTCTCGACTATACAGGAATCTCTCTCGATCTTTCCTATCTGTGCTACATCTGTCCTCTCACCGAGCTCTCTCGATTATCCAAGTTCTCCTCTCTCGATCTCTCCCTCTCCTCTCTCTCTCTCTAATCGTCCTCTCTCGTGTGTGATTATCAGTCTCGATTTATACAGTCTCATTATCCAGTCTCTCTCTCTATCTCTCCTCTCTCGAGCTCTCTCCATCTGTCCTCTCTCTCTACAGCTTTCTCGATTTATCCAGTCTCACTGCTCTCTCTCTCTCTCTCTCTCTCTTTCTCTCTCTCTCTCTCGATTTATCCAGTCTCGATTCATCCAGTCTCTCTCTCTATCTTTCCTCTCTCGAGCTCTCTCCATCTGTCCTCTCTCTCACTCGAGCTCTCTCGATTTATCCAGTCTCACTCCTCTCTCTTCTCTCTCTCTCTCTCTCTCTCTCTCTCGATTTATCCAGTTTCACTCCTCTCTCAAGTTCCCCTCTCTCGATCTCTTCTCTCTCTCTCTCACTCTCTCTCTGTCCCTCTCTCTCGATATCTCCCAAGTTTACCGAATTAATGTTTGCAGGTTACAATATTTTAATCAGATTTGTTTGTACGGAAGTAAACATTCTTGGTGCTAAATCGGTGTGTTTAGCACACGAGGTATAATTCTCTTTAATCACTGACTGTTTTCTTGATCGTGTTCTACGTTTTTAACCGGACAGCCGAAAACCGTTTCTGGATCAGTGCACCTGTTAACTCGTACGTTAAGGGGACCCAACATGTTTAAATTCGGAAACATAAAATTATAAGAAATTATTATTAAATTAAACAATATGTTTAAAAAAACATTTCATACTTACAGTATGTTCACTTACCTTCAATTTAAGCCCTTTAAATCCAATTTCGGACCTACGTATTCGAAGTGGCACTTCGAAGCCTTCGAAGACTTGTTTTTCACTGTCCGTAGGATTCCAGGTGACCATATGCTTTAATTGAGCTCAAATTTTGTGAGTATGTTCTGTGTAAGTATAGTTTTCGTATCAATTGAGGGATTTTGATTTAAAGGCTTCAAACTTGTTTAAACAAAAAAAAATCTGGCATAAAAAATATTAAAAAATAAAAAATTAACTTTTTTTTTAAATAAAATTTTCTAAGCATTCAAATCAAAATCCCTCAATTGATACGGAAACTACACTCACATAGAACCTCACATAGAACACAGTGAAAAACAAGTCTTCGAAAGCTTCGAAGTGCCACTTCAAATAGGTAGGTCCAAAATTGGATTTTAAGGGCTTAAATTGAAGGTAAGTGAACACACTATAAGTATGAAATGTTTTTTTAACATATTGTTTAATTTCATAATAATTTCTTATAATTTTATTTTTCAGAATTTAAACATGTTGGGTCCCCTTAATCCAACTCGAATTTGATCCAGAAGCTATGGTGATTCATTGTGGTTTGTTATCTCTACATTGCCTGCGTCGTGCTAAATCATTGAGAAATCCTCTTAAGGGTCCTGCTATACAAAGTCAGCGATTTAGGTCTCGGCCACTTTAGATTTCTCCAGCATAGCAGACAGAATACCGTTTCTTAGTTCGTTCGCCTGCTAAACCGACGCGATAGTATACCCTGTATAGATCGTGCAATCAAGTCCGAATGACCTTAATGTCCAAGTTTAATTAGCAGTTTGCAAACCATCCGCTTTTAAGTCTCCGTAGATGTGATATTATTTGCTAAATTTCAGAAATATGATAACTATTACACTTCACATGGAAAAATTTGAACTTATACAATTTTTCAAAAAATTAACTTAATATTATTACAAAATTTGACCATAAGTTTTTAAGTCAAAAGTTTGTAATAATATTAAGTTCAGTTTTTGAAAATGTTCTAAGTTCAAATTTTTCCATATGAAGTGTAATAGTCTAAACTTAAGTATGAATTACAACGTGTCCGTGGCTTAGAGGTAGAGTGTCCGACTACGAGTCGTAAGGTCCCGGGTTCGATCCTCGTTGAAAACTTTTTTTTATTTAAATCTATGTGGATATCCATGTGGTTATGAAAAGGTCTATATGGATAAATGGCTGGATATCTACATGGAAACCACATTGATCCATATGGAATCCATACAAATCGACATGGATGATCCATGTGGATAATCCATATGGATATCCAGCTGGTTATTTACAACAGGGTATCGAAAAAAAATTTTGAAACACATAAAATGACGGCTCAAACGCAGAAAAATCATAAAAATCTTCTGGGATTTTTAACTCGTACAAGATGGAGTTTAGTGAAAAATTTTTCTGAGCAAAAAGTTCTTAGAATTGATCGAAGAACAGGCTGAAATTTTTTCCGAAACATTAGAAGCGTTTTTGAGTTTTTCAAAAATCAAAATTTTGGAAAATTCTATAATTCGCAAAAAGGTTCTGGAAAAATTTCGGCGTATTCTTCGATCAATTCTAAGAACTTTTTGTTGAGTAACATTTTTCACTAAACTCCATCTTGTACGAGTTAAAAATCCCAAAATATTTTATGATAGTTGTTCGTTTGAACCGCCATTTTATGTGTATCAAAATTTTTTTTTCGAAATATAAATAGGTGAATTTTCAAGTTTAACTCTCAAGGATACGTTTTCTGTACTTCGATTATGAAATATTAAATGTATTCCATTCGTAAAATCGAGATGAAAATTTTTTTTACTTTCGAAAGCTGCGTTTTTTTGGAAAAAACCATGTATAGATAGACAAAAGATTCTAAAATTTCATTAAATTCTACATCGAATACTGTTACTCATAAATTTTTGGCAATCCATTTTCACATAAAATATAAACGTTGAAAACTAAAATTTGTCCATTCAGGACTTAATGGGTTAAGCAAATACATTTGCCCACTATTAATAATTAAAATGTGTGAAAACTTACATTGTATATTTTATATTCAAAAGCAATAAAGTTTCTTTTTGTACAGGATTTTTGGTTTTTTGCTGTGTCGTTATTTACACCTAATACACTTTGGATTTTAATGGTTCATTCAAAAGCTAATAATGGAACGAGCTTTGTATCTATTTCTGCAGCAATATGTGTATTATTAATTATTTATTAATTTTCTAATAGCCAATTATTTTATAATTTTAATATTTCATACTAAACGCACAGTTTGCCTCTGGTATGTACAATTTAATGGGGCGGAATATATATATAAATATAGTAGATTCTGAATCAAAAATATGTAACCTGAACCAAAATATTACCAGTAATGGCATTAAACGTACCATTCTACGAATGAATGCGCCTAGTAAGGAAAAGCCCACTCTTAATGCTAAGGGTTTTAATTTTAGCTTTATTTGTACAGTAAATATTTTCAGAACTTCTTTTAAGACGTAAAAATCCTATAACATTTTAATCTAAATTACTCCCTCATGCATAATCTAATATTATATACAATTATAATTAATGTACATCCATAAATATAAAAAGTATGCTATCATTTTTAGTAAAAAATATGCTATTAGTAATCTAGTACTGCGTTCAATCCTCAAATAAATAAGAAAGTATAAAGATATTTATTAAGAAAAATATTCTTTTGACATAACTGTTTGGAGCATAAAAGGTATCTTATTATAACGAGAGTTACAGATAAATTATAGTCAAACTAAAAAATAGTACTTGTAGTGGTAGACAATTAAGCTGATTCAGTAACATCTGCCCTAACCTGAAACATTAGTTATGCTGCTGGCTCTGCTAGCTAATATATCCTCATCCGCTTCGGAACTTCAGGTTTATTATAAATTATATTATTAAGAAGTTAGCCTTTTCATTTCAATTAAATGTGTATTACAAATGAATTTTTAATAATAAATGCAATCAGCATTTGAATATAAATGTAAGATTTAGCATGCAATTACAATTTGAGTGCAAATATAACAGGATATATGCATGCAATCAAAAGTGATTGCGGGTTTTGTTTGCGGCATTCAACTTTGGTTGCGCGCAATCAATGTTGGGTGCCGCCTTTTGGATGCGGCATTCAAAAGTTCAAAATGCATTCAAAAAGCCATCTCAACAAACTAAATACATCCAATTGTGGGTTTGTCGCACGGTGTCGGAAGCAAGTGCGGGACAATTCACCAATTCAGTTAAACACTATGATTTATTACTAAGTTAAATACAACGGGATTGAATTACACAATAAACGAATGATAATGAAATATGAAAAGATCGGAAGATCGCTACAGCTGTGGCTGCTGGCAAGAGCGCGTCCGTAGACTTCGGAGGCCCTCGATGTTCTGACTCTAGAAGAGCTCGCGTGGTACGATGGCTTGCTTGCGCCGCGTTCCTGTGACCTCGCTCTTTCGTTGGGTCGAGAGGTGGCGCCGCTCAGTGTCGTCCGATGGTAATGAGCGCGGAGCCGCCACATCTACTCCCCCACCAGAATCTTGGATGAGATTCGGCTGGAAAGTGACCCTGTGCTTCCGTGGCTTGTCAGCTGTTGTTGATTCTGACGAAGCTGGTGATGCTTCTTCTGTTTCCGGGATGTTTTCTTCCGTGAAATGGGCTGCTTTGAGACGTTCTAAAGAAATGTTTTTCTCTTTTCCATCAACATCAACTTTGACAAGCCTGTCATTGAGTCGCTCTATGATTTTATAGGGACCTTGGTAAGGAGGTTCCAATGGTTCCTTTACGTGATCGCTTCTGATATAGACGTGCGTGCAGGTTTTGATGTCCTTCTGTATAAAAATTCGTGGCTTGGAATGGTGACTAGTTGGTGTTGGTTGGATGGCTCTCATGTAAACTCGGTGCTGTTGAATGAACTTGTGAGGATCTGCTGCTTGGTCTTGGTGAATGAAGAATTCTCCTGGTAGTCGTAAACAGGTTCCATAGAACATTTCGGCTGGCGAAGCTTTGATGTCTTCTTTAAACGCCGTCCGAAGTCCTAGCTTGACCGATGGTAATAGATGAAGCCATGGTATTTCGCGTTTACACATGAGTGCAGCTTTTAGCGTGCGGTGCCATCGTTCGACGATGCCGTTCGAAGCGGGGTGATACGGTGAGGTTCTAGTCTTTTTTGTTCCTAGAAACTTTGTAAGGGCCTTGAAGAGATCTGCTTCAAATTGAGGACCCTGGTCCGTGGTAATTGTTAGAAGTGAACCGTAGTGGCTAATCCAGTTATTGAACAGCGCCGTGGCAATTGTCTCCGTGACACAATCCTTTAATGGAACTGCAACAGGCCATCGTGAGAACCGATCAATAATGGTTAAACAATATTTGTATCCCTCGACAGGAGGTAAATGAATTAAGTCCATGTGTATATGATTAAAGCGTGAATCAGGTACATTGATGCCTTGAGGTATAAGTCGGTTATGTCGTTGTACTTTTGATCGTTGACATTCGTTGCATTCTCGTGTCCAAAGTATTGCATCTTTCCTAATTCCAGGCCATACATATTTGTTCTTGAGCTCACGCGCCGTGGAGCGTCCACTTGGATGTGCGAGTCCATGCACAGTGTTGAAGGCTGCTTGACGAAGACTGGCAGGTATATATGGTCTGACAATGGAGTTTGATATGTCGCAGAAGAGTTTTTGTCCTTCGATGGTGAGTTGCTGAAGGTGGAGAGAATTCGGATTTTTTATAAGATCCTTGAGTTCTTTATCCTCCTTTTGTGCTCGGTGCAGTTCGCTGGTGGATAAAACAGTGGGAATATCAATCGTGTTTATCCTCGATAAAGCGTCGGCCACAACGTTGTCGACACCTTTAACATGTACAATTTTGGTCGAAAATTGAAAAATATAGTCCAACTGTCGTCGTTGTCTAGGTGAAATGTTTTCCAATTTTTGCTTGTGGGCGTAGATTAAAGGTTTGTGGTCTGTTGCGATGATAATTTCTCTACACTCGAGTTGGTGTTTGAAATGTTTAACGGCGGCGAAAATCCCAAGGAGCTCTCGATCATATGTGCTATACCTTTTTTCAGTTTCAGATAGTTTCCGTGAAAATAATCCTATGGGGACCCATTCATTGTTGATGAATTGTTCCAATGCTGCTCCAATGCAAGTGTCAGAGGCGTCAGTTCTGAGTGTGAGAGGTGCATCATGAGTAGGGTATGCGGTGAGAGTGATTGATGCGAGAGTTTCCTTTGATTTTGTAAAAGCTTCCTCAGCTTCGAGAGTTCAATTGACTTTGCGCTGGTCGTTTTTTCTTGAATCTTTGAGGTAGGCATTCAGAGGTTGCAGCATTTCAGCCGCTTGGGGAATGAGTGGTCGATAATAGTTAATCATTCCGAGAAATCTTCTGAGCTGATTGATGTTTTGCGGTTTGGGATAATTGACTATGCAGTCAATTCGATTCTGTGGAGGTTTGTATCCTGTTTCGCTGATGTGGTAGCCGAGAAATGTTAGTTCCGATTGGCCAAATTGACATTTGCTCGGGTTAATGGAAAGAGCGTATTTGCGTAGCTTGTCGAAAACGATTTGTAGATGTTGTAGGTGTTACTCTGTAGAGTCTGAAAAAACCAGGATGTCATCCACATAACAGAATACGAAATCAAGATCTCTGAAGACCATGTCCATGAATCTTTGAAATGTTTGCGTCGCGCACCTGAGACCAAAAGGCATGGCTAAAAATTCGTAAAGACCAAATGGTGTGGTTATTGCCGTTTTGTGTATATCCTCTTCAGCCATTGGAATGTGATAGTATGCATGTACAAGGTCGATGGCGGAAAATATCTTTTTTCCGTGTAGCATTGGGAAAAGGTCCTGTATATGCTTTAGAGGGTATTGGTCGTGTGCGGTGATGGCATTTAAACCCTTGTACGCTCCACAGAGGCGCCAGTCGCCATTCTTTTTTCGTGCGAGATGAAGTGGACTAGCGTAATTGCTCTTCGAAGGTCTTATAATGCCTTGATCAAGTAATGAGTTTATGAGCGTCTTGGCTGCTTGCAATTTCTCACCTTGCATTTTGTGTTTTCGTTCAACTACTGGGGGACCTTCCGTGACAATGTGATGAGCTATTGTCGATTCGAACAGTGATCGTCGAGGGAAGATAGGTTTCGTGATGTCCACGTATTTTTCCAGTAGTTGTCCGTAACGTTGTGACGGGAATGAGTTGGCATGTATTGTTGAGATTCCGAGCTGCGTGGCTTGCCGTAATTCACAACGCGTTGAAATGTTACTGATGGGATCGATGAGCTGTTTCCTCTTGAGATCTACAAGAAAACCATAGTGTGAAATTAGATCAGCCCCTATAATAGCGATTTTGACATCAGCGATGATAAATGGCCATTTGATTTCACGTCGAATTCCGAGGTCGAGGTTTTGTAGATGTTCCCCATATGTGTTGATAACCGTAGAATTAGCTGCATATAGCTTCGTGTCTCTCGGAGCTAGTTTGTGCGTGAGGGATTTGTAACACGGATACGGATGACCCGGTGTCGATCAAAAACTTCTGTCCGTTCTTCTTATTTACAACATGGAGGCGGAATTCTTGAGTGTCGTAGCTGCCGGTTGCCACCTCGTTCGACGACAGCGCCATTAGTTTCCCGATTTGAAACTGCATGGTTTATGGCATTTCTCTGCCTTTTCCCCGAAGCGTTCATGATAATAGCACAAACCAGTATTTTCAGTCTTTTCACTCTTTTTTCTATTGCGACTTTGCGAGCGTTTGCGTGAGCGATTGTCGTTTTTGTTGTCGAGTGATGAGCGCAACGCAGCTAGTTCACGTGACATCGTTGTGATAGTCTTTTGTAGTTCGATGATGGCGGCCGCTTGCTCGCCTTTGTCTACCGCGCAGACGTTCGTAGATGCCGGACTCATAACCTCCATGATCTTGTCGGCTTGTAAGGCCATGGTGTTGATATCAGTCGACGGATTAATGACCAGGAGCGCTCGAATTTGCTCTGGAAGATATTCCGTGAAAAGAGTTCGAAGCATTGAGTCGGTACATTCCTTTCCGGCTTGATTGCGGATTTTTTGAAGAATGCACGATGGTTTCCCTTATGAAAAAACCTTGTAGAAAACTCTACAGCGAATCATACACAGTATTGTATAGATAATTCTATAAAAAATTATGTAGAGTTGTCGACTGATAAGTCTACATAAATATCTGCACGTAACCGTGTAGAATCGATTATGCAATAGAAGTGTACACCAACCTTACCTAAATTTCTACACAAAACTCTGTTGGTAAAATGATTGATACTTATGCAGCGATTTCGGACAGAATTTGTAGACTTCGTTACATAGTTTTGTGGAGAGTTAAAATTCTCTGCAGAAGTCTTTGCACATTTTTCTGTGGATGTGTCAATGAATTATCAATATACGATTTTACCTAAATCTATGATTTTGATTTCTCTACAGAGATCGCTGCAAATATTTCTGCAGATGCGTTTGTAGATTTACTTGCAGAAGTTCTACAGATTTTTTGTACGATATATACGTCAGTTTGTAGTATGCATGATCAATTTCTGCTGATATTCTACCGGCTTTCGTACAGACAAAAAGTTTAAACATGTGATTTTTTTGTGAACAGATTCCTATAGAGATATTAATAAAGATTTCTGCAAAGAATTTTGCAGAGTTCAAGGCGGAAAATCGGGACTGCAGGACACAGCAGCATATGCTAAAATCTCTGTAGCTAATCGAACATAAATCGCTACATGATTGGTTGTACCCTTATCAAAATAATGTGCAGATATTTATGCAAAGATCTCTGCAGAATTATCTGCAGAGCTCTGTAGAACAATCTGCAGGGTCCCCTGCAGGTTGTCGAAATTCTCTGCAGAGGAACAATGTCAATGATTCTGCAGCAATTTGTGTAGAATTTTCTGCAGAGCTTACTGCAGAGATTACTGCAGAGATTTCTGCATTGTAATTGCTTCTGCAGAGAATTTGGATCTCCTACAAAGAACCCTGCAGATTGCTCTGTAGAGTCCTGCAGAGAATTCTGCAGAGATCTCTGCATAAATATCTGCACATTATTTTGATAAGGGTAATAACATCTACAGAGTTCCTTTATTAAACGTAATGATTTCTCTACAGATCTCCCCACTAATTCCTGTATAGAAATTGCTATAGACTTCTCTGCAGTAGTTATTCATGAACAAGCTCTGTAGGTTAATAACGAAAGTTGATCTTAAAGTTCTCAGTAGAAATCTCTGCAAATATCTCTGCAGATACGTATGTAGATTTACCTATACAAGTATCTACATACTTTTTTACACGACATATACGTAAGTTTGTAGTATGCACGATCAATTTCTACTGATATTGAACCCGGTTTGCTACAGACAATCAAATGTTCAAATGTGTTGTTTTTTGTGCACTGATTCCTATGAACATATTAACAGAGATTTCTACAAGGAATTTTACGGAGGTCAAGGTGGAAATCCGGGACTGCAGAAATCTTTGTAGTATATCACACACAAATCGCTACATCCCTTATCAAAATAATGTGCAGATATTTATGCAGAGATTTCTGTAGAACTCTACACAGCTCTGCAGAGCAATCTGCAGGTTTCCCTGCAGGTGGTCCTAATTCTCTGCAGAGCCACTATGTCAATGCTTCTGTAGTAATTTGTGTAGAATTTTCTGCAGAGCTTACTGCAGAGATTTCTGCATTGTAATTGCTTCTATAGAGAACCCTGTAGATTGCTCTGTACAGCCCTGCAGAGAATTCTGCAGAGATCTCTGCATAAATGTCTGCTTTATACGATATATATGTAATTTTGTAGTTTGCACGCCCAATTTCTGCTGATATTTTACCCGGTTCGCTGTAGACAATAAATTTAAATATGTTATTTTTTGTGTATAGTTTTCTGTGATGACGTTTGCACAGATTTCTGTGAAGAATTTTTTGGAGGTCAAGGCAGAAAATCGGAACCACAGGATACAGGAGCATGCGCGAAATCTATGTACCGAAATGCACATAAATCTATATAGAATCAGTAGCAAAATAAAAGTGTTACTTTGTTATATTGATTCTTGCACTGATATTAGTATAGTTCTTTGCGAAGAAACGTGTAGAATTATTTGTAGACACGAAATTCTTGTATATTCAGATCCAGAAACGAAATAGCCTCTAATCAATCATTAAATTCTAACTTACAGGTGTTAAAAGTAGAGAACGCTTTCGATGATCTCTATCTTTTAATGAAAATATGCAGCTACAGGAGATAAGTCAAATATCTGCTCTACTGCAATATAATAATGCGAAGCAGTATTTTTAGTACAAATATTGTATGTGGTCACATGCCACAGTTCTTATTTTTCGGCCATCTATTTTTTAATTTACATTCACTACAAGAATTTTGTTTGCATTCCAGGTCCAAAAAATTTCAAAATAGCATTTTACTATACTCTAACCTAAAAATTGCAACTTGACTGCTGGTTTTAAATACTCATAACATAAATTTTATTCTCAAAACTCGTTACAGCACTCGCCTTCGGCCCGTGTTATAGTCTCTCGTTTTGTGAATAACCCTTTCTGTACCTATTGCATAATTTACTATTTTAGGGTGGCGATAGTTTTTCATTTATAGCGAAACCGTGTATATAAGCAATTTTAATTAGGTCATGTATCAACTATTGGACATCTATAATAAATTATGTTGAAAATAGTGTATTAATTTTATTACGAAAAATTGTTGTAAACGTTATAAATATATATAATATTTATCATTAATATTAAAGTTAAATATACATATTTAAATATAGATATTTAAATAATCTTATTTAATTATTATAGTGTTACAAAAATGTTGTCAACTTTTCTAAATTATTACAGCTTATAAAAGCGAAACAGAAAATAAATATATTTTTTCATTTTATCAAAAATCTTCATACTTCAAAGTCATAAACTTTGAAGTTATTTAAAATACTAGTAAACAAAAATAATATTCTTTTTTTATAAGTTTCTTTTTATATAAGTTTATAAGTACTTAAGTACGACAGTCTTCATTTAAAAAATAATCTTTGATTGAATCTCAGTCTTCAAAATCTTTAAATAATCAATCGACAAACAGAAATAAAAATGGTTGCTGTTCATCTTTGATTGAATCACAGTCTTCAAAACCTTTAAATAATGAATCGACAAACAGAAATAAAAATGGTTGCTGTTCTTCTTTGATTGAATTTCGGTCTTCAAAATCTTTAAATAATCAATCGATAAACAGAAATAAAAATGGTTGCTGTTCTTCTTCTTTTTAATGAATTTTTTTGAGATTAGCACGAGCTGTTGAAATCTTGTCAGATATTGTTCTCGAGACTTTTCCTTGAATACCTTTTCCTTTTCCAAAAACCATGCCTACACGTTCTGTATGAAAAAATTTATGGATAAGTTAAATATCGTATAGTACTTCTTAATTCAGTGCTTAGCAGTGTTTTTTTTTATTTCTCACCTCGGATGTAAGCTATTGTTGGCGGGTGCAACGCTGGGGCCACTTGTGCATTCTTATTGCAGTTAGGTGCAAGCCCTGTGGCTGAGTGAGAGCCGAGGTACTCTTCAGAAAAAAAATTCTGGATAAGTGCAGAAACATACTCTTGAATACTTCTTTTGGGAAGATTGTTTAACATTATCGTAGACAACGGAAATGATAACAGGACTCCTTGTGGCTGTGTAAAAAAGTATGAAATTAGGACTTGTATTAAATAAATTAAATAACACACACACACACACACACACACACACATACACACTCACACGCACACACACACTCACTCATATATACACACACACGCCTACAAACACAAATATATTTCTATATTATATAGTGGTTTTGAGTTGAGCTAGAATTTGCCCCCTCCCCTCATAATAACCATAAGAAGGAGGATAGAAAGAGGTAATAGGTGAAAGTGAAGGAATCATGATCGGAGGTAATAAGTAGAGGCTAGAGGCGATAGGTAGAAGGTGGAAGCGATAGGTGGAAGCTAGAAAACAAATGGAAGTACATAGATAATTATGCAGGAAATCATAAGTATACGTACAGAGTTATCTACAATAAGTGTATACAAATATCTGCACGAAAATGTACATGAATTTGAATAGAATACCATAGGCATCAGTACGCATATAAATTTATGAAGTATATTTTCATAACAATTTATAGATATTTGTGTAGGTTTTTGGAAAATATTTTACCATCATGCTAATTTTGTTCTGCACAAATTTGTACAAATATCTCTATACGAAATTTTGTGCATTATTTTATAATAAGCATGAACGAGAGGTGTTGGCTGCGCGGTTAGCGTGCTAGGTGCATAGACAACGCCGCTCCAGGGGTCAGGGTTCGATTCCCGGCGATGGCAAAACTCGGATTTTTTTCTGAGTTTTCGGTGGGAAAAGAACCCTGACCCCGGCTGTCTCGGGCGGGTTATTCCCTGGAATGTTGCTTTAGCGTCATTCTAGGTTTTCCCTCGCCCCACAGGCAAATAACCTGGGCGGAATTGCGAGACAGTGGTAGGGACTCTGGGGGTATTATAGAAACCACTAGGCAGTACGCACGATGCACTAGGCAGAGAACGTTGGCCTTACCAATGAGGAGCTGGACTTTGAAAAAAGACCTTCTCCGGTAAGCTACCCTAGGAAGGCAGACCCGATGGCCCTTCGAGGTCAGAGAGTGTCGGCTTAACCGGCAAGGTGTACGTGTGAAAACTGTCCTCACCGGAGATGCCTTCCCAGTGCAAAGAATTTTGGGGGATGAATACAGAAATAATGAGATATAAGATGAAGGAAAAATAAAAGTAGTGGAATATAAATAAAGGTATAAAGAACTCACTAGCTAGGCTCATGAGGCTGCGGCGTATAAACCCACCACTTATGATAAGCATGAGCACAAATTTGTGCAGACATTTATACATTTCTGCTTGCATCTCTTTTATACATAGATTTCACATGTATAGAAATGTGCAAGTTATGCAGAACATTGTATATAAAATTATGCATAAAATTTTCAACTAAATCATCACTATTCCCATATAACCACGATCCTGACGGAATATTGCCTGAATGTTGCATTCACAGATTGTCCAGATTCGGGAATATTGTATGAATATTGCTTAAGAATACTCAGGCAATATTACTGATGATCATAATGCTCGTTTCTCCCCATCAGCTAGGCAATGTTAAGGTAATATTGCACCAAGGATTTTCTATTTCGTGCAATATTGAAAAAGATTTTCTTGTATTTTTGGCATGGAAAATAATAAAAAATAAAAAAAATATTGAAAATACAATTTTGTATAAACCTTTTTCAATATTGCATAAAATAAAAAATCCTTAGTTGACCATTGCTACAACATTGCATAGCTAGGCTACTTTAGCGGCTTTCGCAATATTAATGCGAATATTGTATCTAGCAACATTAGCTGAGTATTCCTGTAGGTTTTGCAACATTCATACAATATTCTCGAACCTGGATAATACCACATTAAAGCAATATTTCCCTCAGAATCGGGGGTTATATGGGTTAATATCGCAGAAAACATTCTGGTAAATTCGTTGGATAGTGGATTAGTATCAATTCATTCATCAGTATTTGGATAAAAGTGAAAAAAAGGAGTTTTGAAATTTTAGAGATTTAATTCATTGCAGTCACCCATCCGAGTACGAACCATGCATTTTGCTGCATATAATTCATGAAAATTCATGATGCGACGTGGTTGGCCAGAACACACCACGGTATATGAGTGAACTCGAATATTAATATCTAAGAGCTTGGTTTTGCTGAATTTCTGCAGAAAAAATCTCTTTGATATTAATATTTGAGTTCACTTACACCATGATGTGTTCTGGTCAAACATATCGCATCATGAACTTTATATCATGAAATTTAAGCAGCAAAATGGATGGTTCATACTCGGACGGGTGACCTCAATGAACTACATCTCTTAAATTTGAAAAATCCTTTTTTTTTACATTTTTATCCAAATACTGATGAACAAATTGACACTAATCTTCCTTTTTAATTATAATTAAAAATAAAAATCGAAAATATTACTTATTTATCAATTCTTTAAATAATTATTATTCTTTAAAAATTTAAATGACTTAATTGCAAAATTATTTTAAACTTATTTATCAAGTTATTTTTAACATGATTTCAAAGTTATTTCATTATAGAAAAAAATTAATTAACTAATCAAAATAAATAATTTTAGAATTATTCAAAACTCTCATTGAAAGTAAAGTTCATTTTTATATTAAGAAAAACTTCTCGAACTGCACACAGGTATTGGTATCTATTACATGAAGAGCTCATGAATTAATTGTCGATTCTGCTATGTGCATAACATTTTAAAAAAAAAAAAAAATTAATAAAAAAAATGTAATATTGACAGACTTGAATCAAATCTATAGACTTCAGACATTACAAATGAATTTACCAAGCCTTTTTGAGTCCCGATTTGTTACGAAAGGACCTGTGCTCTGCTTGCACGCAGATCTTTTCTGCTAGATAAATACATCAGCGCGCTTGGCGCACTCTAACCTCAAACTGACTCTCCGGAAAGACGTGAAGCATAAGACATGAAAATAGCTCTTTACGCATGCGCACGATATATGGACCAATCACAAATCGTCTTCAGCGGTTTTACAAGATCCGTTGGCTTTTTAGAGATTATTAGGGGGAATAGGATGGGCAGCAAGTTTTTCTATAAAAAATTTTAACACGGACTCACAGTATCATGTTGTTGAATCTTTTGCGATTCACTTATCCACGAAGTGGAAGATAATCCTGATAGAAAGGTCTATTGTGATTGTGATTATATAAACTACGTTAGCATTATTATATGTTATTTCTTCAATGTAATCGCCTTCTATGGATAAAAACATTAATTTATTCGAAAGACTACATAGAAGCCCTTCTAATAACTTCTTCCTACAAAATCTATTGTTGGTATAGTATCATAATTAATTTTTATTCTATAAATCGTTTTTCTCATTTAAACGGTATTTATTTATTTCAACACGATTGGTCTTTACACATATTTATAGATTATTATGTAAATATTCTTATAAATTTATATCGGTACTTATGCCTATAGAATTCAATTCAAATTCATGTACACTTTCATGCAAATATTCCTATATACTTTTCTGCAGAAAACTTTGCAAATTGTATAATTTCCTACATAATTTTCTGCCTACTTCACTACAAAATTTTATGTAAATTTTTGCAGAAGGGGCATGCCTCATAGGAGGCAATAGGTAGAGGCTGGAGGACATGCATGGAGGCGATATGTATAGGCTGAAGGATATGAATGAAAGCGTTAATTGATGGCCAGAGTACATGATAGGTGGAGGCTACAGGATATGATTGGAGGCGATGGATGAGGATAGAGGCGATAGGTGCATGCCTAACGACATGATTGGAGGCAAGAGATGGAGGCTGGAGGACATGAATGGAGGTGATACCTATAGGCAGGAGGATATGACTGAAACCGTTAATTGGAGGCCGGAAGATGTGATAGGTACAGAATAGAGGGCACGATTGGGGGCGATGAGGATGGAGACTATAAGCGGAGAATGGAATCGAGTGGAGGCTGGAGACCATGAATGGAAGTGATAGGTAGAGACTGGTGGACATGGTTGGAGGTGATAGCTGAAAAATGACTGGAGGCATTAAGTCGAAGGTGGAAATGGTAGATGTAGGTTATAGGTGAATAGTGAACCGAATGAAGGTCATTCATGAAAGATGGCGGTCATGATGTAAGTGATAAGCGGAGGTTGATATCGATAAGTGGAGAGTGAAGGCGATAGGTTGAGGCCATAGTTCATGATTGAAGCTAGTAGTTGAAGGCTGGAGATTATGTGTGGATGTGATAGGTACGTTTTTCTAACCTTTAAGAAAGTATGTTTGCGATGATTTCTTCTTAATTTTTTATAAATTTTTTATAAATTCGCGTTGGCTGTGATAATTTTTTCTGGATTTAATAATAAACTTTTTTTCTCTTCAGTAATCTAAATTGAAAAAAAAATTTTTCACAACAATTATAATGGTGCGAGCAGAGTGAACAGGGAGTAAGTTTTCAAAATAAATCTTAATTGCGCAAGTTCAGCCATTCACTTAAAATTCATAAAAGATAAATGGAAGAGATTTAAAGGGGCGGGGGGCTAAAAGGAGGGAAAGGGTGGAACAGACGGTTTAATATAGAAATTAAAGGAATTTAGATCTAAATTGGGGAAGCCGCTGGACTTCTCTTACAACTACATATTAAAGGAAAATATAGTTAAGGTTTAGATAAAATTGAGCGCCCCCTCTTTTTCCTCAGATGCTCCAACCATATGAAAATAATTTACAGAGATCAATGCAAAATTCTGTGTAGATATTTCTATATATTTATGTTGTGAAGATGAAGTTTTGAATGCGGAAAAAGTACGGTTAATTTTTTATGGACATTTGGATGTTGGAAAGAAGGGTTATTTAACATGGGAAGGCATCCAAAAGTCCACTTTACACACATACACACACACACTCACACTCAAACATACACACACTCACACACACACATACTCACACACACACACTCACACATATACACTCATACACACTCAAACATACACACACACACACATATATATATACACGCACACAATAGGAGGTACCCTCTGCTCGCTCCGCGTGCCAACCCTTTTAACTTCCGTTCTTAATTTTTCGCAGACCTTCAACTTATCATTTCAAATCATAACGATTTCACGCTCCTCCTATATTTTCAATCATGACCTTCATCCTCCAGCTATGTCGTAATCCCAATGTAATCCTCTACTTATCACCATCACCTATGACTTTGAGCTTCCACCTATTATCTCCAACTATAACCTTCAACATCCTCCTATTGCATTTAGTCATGAAACGCCTATCACCTCCAATCTCACATCACACCCTTCAGCCTCCATAGATCGTCTCCACCTTTTATCTATCGTTTTCGCCCTTCCCCTATCACCTACATTCTCCACCTATCGCGACCAATCATGATCCCTTCACTCTTCATTCATATCGAAGGAACACTCCTTTAATACATGTTCCAAAAAGAATCAGTGAGATTAATCCATCAGTTTTTCAAATTCTATGAACAGTAAAATTGGTGCAAAAATAGTGTTCATCATGCAGCTATAGGCATGGGCGGAGGGGTGCATTGGTGGCTTTGGGAGAGTTGCGTGGGTGGTATTGGAGAGGGGTGCAGGGGTACGTAGGTGGCTTCAAAGATGGATGGCTTCGGGGATAGTTGGATGATTGCATGAGTGGCTTCGGGAATGGGTGGAGGGGTTGCGTGGGTGGCTTCGGGGATGGGTGGAGGGTTGTGTGGATGGCTTCGGAGAGGGGTAGAGTGTTGTGTCGGTAGCTTTGGGGATAGCGGGCGCATTGCGTGGCTGGTATCGGAGAGGGGTGGAGGAATGTGTAGGTGGCTTCGGGGATGGGTGGAGGATTGTGTGGATGGCTTCGGGGATGGGTGGAGGGTTGTGTGCGTGGCTTCGGGGATGGGTGGAGGGTTGTGTGGGTGGCTTCGGGGATGGGTGGAGGGTTGTGTGGATGGCTTCGGGAATGGGTGGAGGGTTGTGTGGGTGGCTTCGTGGATGGATAGAGGGGTTGCGTGGGTGGCTTCGGAGAGAGAAGGAGGGTTGTGTGGGTGGCTTAAGGGATAGGTGTAGGGGTTATGTGGGTGTCTTCGGAGAGGAGTGAGGGGTTGCATGGGTAAAAGATTTTTAATAAATTCAAAAAAATATTTGATAAATTAAATTAATAAATTAACATTTCACAACAAAATTGAATGATTAGTATCGGCAGTTAGGAGGATACGAACAAAGCGTGAAGGGAACAAGTTATTGTCCGTTAGTAGCAAATTAATTTACTCACCAATAAGTCATCTCTTTCAATCATTTCATGGGATGTATTTGATAATGTTGAATTATGTGCACGTGTTAATTGTGAATTCATGGATTGATTCTTTTCTGTATTGGATACCTTTGAACTATTGGAATCTTTTGTCTTTTTTTTAGAATGGTTCTTCGTATTCGACTGCTTTATTTTCTTTTCTAATGGACTCACAACCAGTGATGAATTGTGAAAAGCTGTAAATGATCGAAGGCTATTTGAACTAGCTGAAAGAATTGGGCTGCATTCTGCATTTCCTATTTCATTTTCTTCTTCATTATTTCTGATTTCCTGAAATGAGTCACTTGGCGCCTGAATTTTTTTAAGGCTTTCCAAATAATCAGATTCATTTTCCTCATCAGATTCAGTTACACTGTATATGTCAGCATTAGTTTGGATCTGTTTTGAAAAAAATATTTAGTTATGAAAATAACTAATATTAAAAAAATAATAGAGTAAAACCTCGTTAACATGAATTTAAAGGGATCAGAGATTTCGTAGTAAGAGTTCATGTTCATGAGGTTTTACCGTATATAAATAAGAACAAAAACATACTTTATTTCCCATATCTGAAACAAGTGTCTGATTTTTTACTTGTTTGTAATTTGCTCCTTTACGTGCTGATAGCGGTGCAGGAGGTTTTTCAGGTGAATCTAATTGAACCTTTTTTATAGTTTTTCTACTAGTTTTAGAGACATTTAATTTTCCAGTTGCTTCAAAAGTTTTTAATTCTTTTCGCATTTCTATCCAGGCTACAATGATATTAAAAGTATCTTATTGTAAAAATTTGTTAATTAAAAATCTTGGTATAGAGTATTTATGTTAAAATTTATTGAATGTTCTACACTTTTATAAACTTGACGTATGCTGAGATAAGTATTATGATTAATCCTCTTGTTGTTCTAAGTAAAATTTGATCTACAAACGTGGGAGGCAGCTTTTGATAAATAAATAACCTGTCTTCATCTCAAGGGGGTAGACCTGGGTCAAATGGTCCAAAAAATCAATTTTTTTAATAATTTTTTTAATAAAAATTTCTCGTAATCGTGAATGGTGAAGAATTGCGTGGGTAAGAAATTGTTAATAAATTTTAAAAAAATGTGTTAAATTTGATTTATAAAATAACATGTTTAACAATATAATTTAATGAATAGTGTCAACAGTTAGAAAATTAAGTACGAAGCACGAGCGTAATGAGTTATTGTCCGCTAGTTTACTATTAAAATTTCACAATTTCATCGATTTTTACCTTGGAAACGAAGTGAAATTAAGAAAAATCTCAAGAATTCTTTGTGTGTTTGAATTTTTTTTACTATTTAAATATATTGCTTCAGATAGGAAATCCAATTTTTTTGATTTTAATAATTGATATTTTGATCTTTTTAAGTGGTCTTAATGTTCGAGGCCCACTCTGAAACTTTGCAGATAATTTTGCACTATATAAAGGTACTTTCATGGATTTTTTGGTTATCGGACTCTGGATGAAAATCTCAACTTTAGTCCAGTCGAATTAGCATTTTGAGGTTGCAAAACTCATATCTGCCAAATTCTACGATAATCTGATGCGGAAGTACCTAGAGAATGAATAAATCAAAAAAACGAATCAAAAATTTTGACCGCTAAGTGAGTTATTAACAAATAAGTAGCAAAATTACGCCTCCTTTTAGTTTTTGCTCAGCCTAACGAAATGTAGGTGAGTAATTGCAAAACAAATAATTTTCTCTAGTAGAGGAATAAACTATCTATCGATTCATGTAAATAAAGATTGTTTAATGGGGCTATGCAGAGATCTTTGCAGAGATCTCTGCATAATTCAAATTCTCTGTAAAGATCTCTGCAAAGAATACTGCAGAAAAAGCAAAAAATCCCGATTTCATCAACTTTGACCTTTTATAATTCAAAGGCAAGTGATGTAAAAATTCTGAAAAAATTCGTGGGATACTCTAGATTTGTACTGAATAAATTCCCAGAGTTTTAGATTTTTATTTTTTGGCCCGTAGATTTCACATGGAATCACGCATATATTATATATGTACGTACCCTTATAAAAAAATCTGCAAAGATTTCTGCAAGATTCTTTGCAGAGATCTTTACGGAGAATTTGAACTGTGCAGAGATCACTGCATAGCACCATTAATTAATCTCAGGTGACATGTCACCTGGCATCTCACGCCAAAATATCATCTAACCAATTTTTACGCATTTTTTGTCCATACTATATTTAAGGCCATTCTTAAGCAATTGATGATCATTGTTGAAAAATTCGAAATTATAAATTTTTTAATATTTGAACTTAAAATTTTTACGAATTTCGGACTTAGATAATTATGGCAAAATGTAAAAAAAATTTTCTAGGTTCGAATTTTTTGGAAATAGTCACCAATTGATTTATACTGGTCTTAAATATATATTGAACAAAAAATTCATAAAAATTAGTTAGATGAGATTTTGGCGTAAGATCCCAGGTCACATGTCACCTGAGACATCATCTAAGATCTCACCTGACACCTGAGAGTTTTAGTAGGGAGATCTCTGAAGAGTATTCTCTGCAGAGATATCTGCAAAGAATGCCCTGCAGAAATCTATGCAGAAACCTTTGCAAAGATCTCTGCATAATCCAAATTCTCTGTACAGATCTCTATATAATCCAAATTCTCCGTAGAGATCTCTGCAGATTTTTTCGTAAGGGATAGCTTAGTGCTATATATCTTCTATATATTATATAGTTGAAAGTGAAAGGGCTGGCCTGAACCCCCTCAGTCCCCCCTCACTAGCCCCCCCTCAAAATAACCTAAAAACGTGTCATTTTTTTGTTATTTTTTAATCGGCCCCCCCTCACTTGGCCCCCCTCACAATCTTGAAAAGCGCCCCCCTCTGCCCCCCCTCTGCCCCCCCTCTGCCTCCTCTCAAGGGAAGTATTACCCCACCGCTTGCTACGCTCTTTCATCTCCAACTGTATTTTTAATATGATTTGTAATTGAAGAATTGTATAAGAAGTTGGATAAGAATAAAGTATGGATTTCATGTTATAACTTAGTCCAGGACTGGCGTTTATTATGGTAATACAGTACATAATTGCATTGTATCATTTTACTAAATCAAGAAGCGCTTCTTGTAAGATTTTTGCATAAAATTTTTGGGTTAATAATGTTATTTCGAGCGTAGATGTAGAGATTTATTACAAGTTTCTTTCAAATTATATTCGTAATGAAAATTCATAGTGAAAAAATCTTATATACTGTTAGAAGCTTTACAACCTTTAGATATATGCGTATATATGTGTTCTGTTCCGCCACAATTCGAACATCGTGAATTGAGCATATGGACCAACCGCAACTTCATGGTTATGGTTGTTTATTTTGATTTTAGTTTTTTGCTCGCAGCTCAGATGTGCGGACGTATCGCGTATTAACATTAAAATTAATATTTACGGTAAAAATTGTCAACAAGTGCTCGAAGAGGACGCGGACGACTCCCTAAGTGCATTGGAAAGAGACTTTTCGGGGGACGTTGCCGCTGCCAGCATCGCTTCCTATACTATTCTCCTCACCTGTGTCGGTGAGTCGATCACTACTGCGCTCGAATAAGACGCGGATATTTCCGCGTCTCTTTAATGTTCTAGACGCCCCTCCCCCTTCTCTCTCTCTCTCTCTCTCTCTCTCTCTCTGTCACTCTCACTCTCACTAATACTCTGTCAAAGTATTTTAGTGGGTGGGCAGAGGCGCTTTGAATAAAAGCTCCTACTGAAGCTTTTTTTTTTCGAGCCGTGGAATTTATTCAGCGGAAGATACGACCGCGGACACTTCCCCCTGATGCAGATTTCACCTTTCGCGCGTATAAACGCGTGCCTGCATTCACGTGCATGTGTGCATGTGTATACGTGTGTCTGTCTACACATGTATATGTCTATAGGTGTACGCGGCTACGCATAGACATGCGCGGACGCGTATAAATTTGGATTTCACTCGCTGCTATAAGCCCGAAACTCGCGCCTTCGCGCGCTTTTTCCCCTCGACGCGGTGTGAATCGCGGCGGGAAAGATCGAATGGACCGCGAGCGATTTATTATATCGGACGCGTCGACGCGCGCGCGATACGTACGTAAGTGTACGTGTATCGGAACGTATTTCACTCTGATTCTCTTAGTTCGTGAATATATGTCGAATTTCAGGGAAAAAAAATGCACCTAAACATTATATTATATGATCTGTGAGTCATCGTCTTACCAGCCAGCGAATCATGGTTTGTTTTGATTTTATTTTTTCGCTTTGATTTTATGTACGAACGTGACGCAGAACTTAATTAATTAACATTTCTAATTACTTAACATATTAACACTACTACCTTAATTAATTAACATTCTTTACAGCAACTGCCTGCGTACAATTTCTTCCGCACTCCATCGCTTTCCATGCGCCGTATCCCTCTGTCCCTATCAACCTGCAATAATACTCAATCGTCGACCGTCACTATATAACTTTTCATCTTACAATCTACAAGTACAACCTACAGGTAAGTAAGCGTTTTTTAATTCATGTATAGTAATAGTATACTCGCCAATGCATTTAAGGAATGCAAGGATACATAGCATCATACAAGGTAAACCTCGGGGAGTACTCTTCCTCTTTTTCTGCAGCGTCTGTCTCTCATGTGTAACTGTCGCGTCGGCTAACGCTTGCATGTCTATAATTATACTCGCACATATGAGATCAAGTGAAAATTCAGCGAGGAAGACATTTTTTTTCTTATGTAGTGTGGCATAGAGACCTATATTTACATACTCCGTGGCTGGTTTAGTTCGAAAGTGAAAATTCCATTTTAAAACAATGAAATGTACAAAATGTAAACGATTATTCAACTGTTACATAATGTTTGAGCATCATCTATCAACGGCTCACATTAATAATATATTATGCCACATTTGTGGCTGTACTATAAAAAATAAAAGGCACTTTCAACGACATCTTAGAGAACATGCATTAGAAAAATTGTTCAAATGCAATATTTGTGATAGCGCGTTTAAAAGAATATATCATTTAAAAAGACACGCTCTGTGTCATTCACATATAGAACATCATATCTGTAGTTTTTGTGGCAAAGAAATAAATAGATTAGACAATTTGAAACGACATGAACAACTACATCAAAAAGTAAATATGTTTATATCAATATATGTAAATTTATAAACTACAGAATCATCTTAAAATTTGTTTACAGCAAAATGAGTGAAAAAAGACAGAATACTTTTGAATCAGAAACACTCACTAAAAAAAGAAAAATTATTCCATTTACAAGTTCTGAAAATATGAAAAAATTTATCGTAGGAGATAAGTCTGCGTGAGTGAATTAATTTGACTACAAGTTTTTATATAGACTTTTTGTAATATAGATTTTACATCTCTTTAAATTTGTTTTTTAGATGTATTGTAGCATATGTAGATGAGATTACAGCAGAAGAAACATTTGTTAATAGTATGACTCAGAAAGAATTTATATTGTTTAAGTTTGTAGCTAACAATAATGATGGTTTATCTATCCAATGTAATATTTACGGTGAAAATATTGAGTCTTTTGCTTCTGAAATAAAATTAAATCATGTAAGTGTAATCTTATAAAGTTGGATCTACATTTAATTACATTTTAGTAATATTTACACGATAAAAAGTTTTTGAATACATTTCTAGAAATTTTTATTGGAAAATTTGTTGGTCGGAAAAGCTAAGAAATATACAAAAGGAAATGTTTTGTTTGAATTAACTCTTCAAAATTATAGTTCTATAACAATGCTTGGACCTTTTACAGTTTCAAATAATAATACTACTATCAAAGAATGTCAATTTCAAAATATACCACAGCACAAAGGATTGATAAGTAAAAATTTTAGTTTTGGGGTATAATAAAATGTAATATATACATTATTTAATGTCTTAATATTGTATAGAAATTTCTGGATATTTGCGAAATATGTTTGTGATCAAAAACAGTAGAACAAAATCAGAATATTTCGGATGCATTACTGATGGAACTTATAAATTAGACGTTTTATTAATTCATTCAGAAAAAGTACACATTGAACGTGGAAAAAAATTAAAAATTATTGGAGATTTACAAGAAAATGGTTAAAACATTTTTTCAGTAAATTTATATTTGTTTATAATAATATCATACTAAAATATATTAACTAACAATAATGTACAGGAAAAACTTTTCTTCTGAGAGTAAAACAGTTAAACAATATCACAATTTTAGAAGAACCGTTAATGGATTTAAATACATTAATAAGTGCCTGTGAAATATTTCTAAATTCGGTTTGTAGAAATTAATACTTAGATGTATCATCATGTATATTTTCGAAGTTTTCATTGTAAATAACAATTTACAGAATGACGAAGAAAATAAAAAAATCCAACCGAATGTAGAGTAGAGGTATACTGCAACAGTTACTCCAATTTAGGTAAAAATGCTACAGTTTTAGGGCAATTATTGCTCCAAAACTGGCGGAAATATTTACTTAAGCTTTCTTTGTTTCAGTAAAATAGTAATTTCACTATTCTTTTACTGTTACACTGTAACTATACATAAGTGTTCCTATCTACCCCACCTCCAACCATTTGCTTACATAAATATATTTGCAGATACGCTTATATTCTCGTTGATGCATGGTTATCATGGTGCTACAACTGATAACGCAGTAACTATTCACACTGACTCAAGTATTACCGTAGTAACTCCAATATTTTACTTCAGTATCATATAAAAAGAGGAACAGCAGCAACAGGTCTGATATCAATAATTATCACTTTTTTAATTTTTTAGTATATAAAATATACATAATTTGGTAACAATATTACATTTATTAAAATGAAAAGTAGTTCTCAAGTTAAAATTAAAGGCGATGGAAATTGTTTATTTCGATGTTTTTCTTATTATTTATATAATAATCCAGATTTTCATGTTCAACTAAGACAACAGGTAGTAAAAAACGTTATTAACCAATGGGATGTATATAAATGGTTCGTAATAGGTAACAGTTACTACAAAGACATTGACAATAGTGATCAATATTTTCAATACATGTCTTGCGTTGGCATTTATGGAACTGGAATAGAAATTCGTAGTTTTACAGACCTTTATAACGTTGACGTATCTATTAATGATGTTAATACAAAATCAGTTATCAAATTTGGAAACAAATTCAGTAAATCTAAATTAAATTTATTGTTATCTGGTAATCAAGATTCAGGTCATTATGATGTAATTAGCTGTGTTAATTCTAATAAACAGTCAAATCAAATAAATAACAAACAATCATCACTTAATTCTTCAAATGAATTTAATCTACAAGTTAAAATTAAAGGCGATGGAAATTGTTTATTTCGATGTTTTTCTTATTATTTATATAATAATCCAGATTTTCATGTTCAACTAAGACAACAGGTAATAAAAAACGTTATTAACCAATGGGATGTATATAAATGGTTTGTAATCGGTAACAGTTACTACAAAGACATTGACAATAGTGATCAATATTTTCAATACATGTCTTGCGTTGGCATTTATGGAACTGGAATAGAAATTCGTAGTTTTACAGATCTTTATAACGTTGACGTATCTATTAATGACGTTAATACAAAATCAGTTATCAAATTTGGAAATAAATCCAATAATTCTAAATTAAATTTATTGCTGTCTGGTAAACTAAATTCAGGTCACTATGATATAATTAGCTGCATGAATTCTAAAGATAAGTCAAATCGATCAATCAACAGTCAATTATCAATTAATTCAAATGAATGTGATAAAGAAAAAGAAATTACAAAAATTAAAATTCTAGACGATGAAAATAGTTTATTTCGCTGTTTTTCCTTGTTTTTGAACAATAAGGAAAGATTTTATTATGCCGTAAAGCAAAACTTAGTAAATAACATTGTAACTAATTGGGAAGACTACAAATGTTTTATTGTTAAGAAAAGTTATTACAAATGCGTGACAAATGCTAAAGAATATTTTAGATATATGTCACAAAATAAAGTTTATGGCGGAGAAGCAGAAATTCACAGTTTTGCAAATATGTATAATGTATTTGTATCAGTTAATGATTTAAATTCAAGTAAAATTTCTAAATTTGGAAATAATTTGAATGTTTTCAAGTTAAATTTAGTAAGCAGCATTAGAAATGTTTTCAACCATTACGACATTATATCTTACTATAACACGAATATGAAAATAATAAATAAATACATTGGAAACAAGAAACGTATATTAGAAGATAGCGAAAACAAAATTTTGAGGAAAAAACCAAAAGTTTACAACATAAGTGATGTATCGTTTTTTGGTGAAATGAATTTCGTTTGTGACAACTGTTCAGCTGTTTACTGGAAAGAGGAAAAGAAAAAATCAACATGTTGTCACAAAGGCAAAATTTGTTTATCTCCAATGATATACAATCATAAGTTACAGGATTTGCTTATGACTGATAAATTATATAGATTGTTTATTAGATACTATAATAATGCATTTTGTTTTGTAACTTTCAATGCTAATGTTCAGTTCAAAAAAAATCAAAAAGCTGTATACAACCTTAAAATTCAAGGTCAAGTAAGTCACTCAACACCAACCTTTCTCATAAATTCAAAAAGTAAAAACGAATCCTGTGGCCAGTTGTATATCTACGATAATGATATTGCAATTGAAAAACGATTACAAAAAAACAAAAACATCTGTAAAGAACATTTACAGACATTAACTGAAGTATTAAATAAAAATCCATATGCTGAAAAGTACAAGTATTTGAATCAGTTAGCAAATATTAAACAGCTACCAAATTATAGGCTTTACTTTATTCAAAAAAACGATAAACATAGACATAGGTATAATAAACCATTAACAGCTGAATGTGGCGCAATTATCGTCTCTAAATCTGGAATACCTCACGATTATGATTTATGTATTTATCCGAAATGTAAATCGAAAGATCATGAAATTGAAATGACGTATTTGAATAAATTATCACATCATGTTGACCCTATGGTTTTTCCATTGTTATTTCCAAATGGTGATTTAGGATGGAGTATAGGTTATACAAAAAATCCAAATTCTTCAGAAAAGCTTACAATGTTACAATATTATTCATACAGATTAGCATACAGACCAAATTCAGATTTTAGTCCCCTCTTATATAGTGGAAGATTAACTCAACAGTTTTTTATACATGCATATGTAATGGTTGAAAGTAATAGAATGAATTTTTTTAGAAACAATCAGAAACAGTTAAGGATTGAATGTTATCAAGGTTTAGTTGATCACGTTATGCGTAGTGCATCAAACATATCAAGTAATTTTGATAAAGAGAGAATAGGAAATATTTTTATTTTACCATCGACATACATTGGTAGTCCAAGATATATGCAACAGCATTATCAGGATGCAATGGCTATATGCAGAAGTGTTGATTCGAAAATTGACATATTTATGACAATAACGTGTAATCCAAAATGGAAAGAACTTAAACAAGTTCTTAAAAATTTTCCACCTAATACTACACCCAACGACATTCCAAATATTACAGTCCGTTTATTTTTTGCTAAATTTAATTCTATTTTAAATGATGTTACGAAAAATAAATTATTTGGTGAAGTTATTGCTTGGATTTATACAATTGAATTTCAAAAAAGAGGTTTACCTCATGCGCATGTAGTCATAACATTGCATCCTAAAGATAAATTGCTAACACCTGCAGCTATTGATAAACACATATCAGCAGAAATTCCGAGTGAAGACGATACATTACGTAAATTGGTAATTAAGCACATGTTGCACGGTCCTCACACAGAAAAATCTACTTGCATGGACAAAAATAAAAAATGTAAAAGCAAATTTCCTAAAAACTTTCAGACAACAACTATCTTTCAGAAAAGCGGTTATCCATTATATAAAAGAGATAATAACATTTCAGCAAATCACGTGTATCGTAACAAAAATAGTAATATAAAAATTCCTGTTGACAATTCAATGGTTGTACCGTACAATAAATTTTTACTGAAAAAGTATAAATGTCATATAAATGTAGAGTACTGCTATTCCATTCAAAGTGTAAAATATATTTTCGACTATATTCATAAAGGGGGAGATATGGCTTATTGTAAATTAAAGAAAGTAGATGAAGAAAAAGAGCATTTGATATATGACGAAATTACACAATTTGTTAATGGTAGATACTTGAGTCCTATGGAAGCAGCATGGCGACTACAAGAATATCCTTTATGCGGTAGAAATCGTACAGTTATACCTTTAGCTGTTCATACAGAAAATCAACAAAACATCGTTTTTGAAGAAAACAAAGAAACTGAAGCAATTTCTAAGCATAGAGGTACCACTCTCACAGCATGGTTCAGTTTAAATAAAATTGACAATTTTGCTAGAAATATTAGATATGTTAATATACCCAGATACTATCGATTTGACTTACAAACTAAATCATGGGTAAAACGATTACAAGAAAAAGAAAATTATGCAATAGGAAGATTACGTATAGTGTCACCAAAAGATAGTGAACGATTCTTTTTAAAATTAATACTAAATAGAGTTACAGGTGCAACCAGTTTTTCAGATCTTAAAACTTATGCAAATATAACTTACAATTCTTACAAAGAAGCAGCAATAGCTATGGATTTAATCGAACATGATTCTCAAATTTATAATATATTTGAGGAAGCAATTACTGTCATGTTACCTTCCCAATTACGTAAATTCTTTGCATGGTTTCTTTTATCAGAAAATATACAAGGTAACATCATTTGGGAAAAATTTAAAAAATATTTCATGGAAGATTTTTCAGAAGATCCAGAACAAAACGCACTAAATTCTATAAATAATATTCTATCACTTGAAGAAATGACTTGTAAAGATTTTGGTTTACCTGAACCTGATCCAAATATTATTAACTTATCAAATGATATACATTTATACGTTGTTCAAGAAAGCAAAGTTCATTTTAATTCTATGTATTCTAAACTGAATAATGATCAAAAATTAATATTTGAAAATGTTACAAATAACAGTTACACTATGTTTTTCATTGACGGTCCAGGAGGATCAGGAAAAACATTCCTATACAAGACATTAATTTATTACTTTTTATCATTACAAAAAAAAATTGTATCAATGGCTTGGACAGGAATTGCATCTATCTTACTACCAATGGGTGTAACAAGTCATAGAGCATTCCGTTTACCTTTAGATTTAGATAGTATTGAAATTGCATGTTTAAAATCTGCATCAGATAAGAGAAAATTAAGAGAAGCAGATGTAATTATTTGGGATGAAGCATCAATGATTCCTAAAAAAGCATTAGAGATCGTTGATAAAACACTTAAAGATATATGTAATAATAATAAATCATTTGGAGGTAAATTAATAATATTAGGAGGTGATTTTCGACAAATACTTCCAGTCGTCAAAAACAGTTACGAAAATGCTATTGTTGAAGAAACTATAAAATATTCCTCATTGTGGCCTTCTTTTAAAATTTTTCATTTAACGCAAAATTTACGTTCAGAAAATATAAAATTCTCATCACTTTTATTAGATTTAGGAAATGGTAAAATAAATTCTTTTAAAATTCCAGATAATTGGAAAACAAATGATGTTTGTTCAAAAATCTACAGTGATATAAATAAATACAATTCTATAGATCGAGTTATTTTAGCACCACATAACGACGACGTTAGAAAAATCAACAATAAAATATTAAAATTGTTAAATGGAGAAACAAAATATTATTATAGTATAGATTACGCTACGCACAAAGAAACAGATCAAACCGATGAAAACATTCATTTAAATTATTCTATAGAAATGCTTAATAACATAAAAGAAGGTCTTCCTCCCCATAAGCTTTGCTTAAAAGTTAATGCAATAATTATGTTGATAAGAAATTTAAGTATTCACGAAGGTTTATGCAATGGTACACGTTTAAAAATTACAAAATTATTTAAATACAATATAGAAGCAGAAATTATAACCGGTGAAAAAAAACACAATAGAGTTTTTATTCCTAGGATTACATTGAGTACGCCAAAAACGTCAGCGTTACCATTTATTTTATATCGCAAACAATTTCCAATAGTATTAGCTTTTGCTATTACTATAAACAAATCTCAAGGCCAAAGTTTTGATAGTGTTGGATTATACATTGGAAAACCATTATTTTCACATGGTCAATTATACGTAGCTCTTTCTAGATGTAAAAATCCAACTAATATATATATTCAAAATGAAGCATCAGAAAATTCCGCAGAACTTAATAATATAGTGTGGAAGAAAATTTTTGATAATTAATTTATGTAATATTGTTACAATAATATGTATTATTGTTATATTAATGCGGTAGGCTTAAATTAACAACTGAAAAAAGACGTATTATTGTTTATAAATATGAATTTATAAAGAATATTTATTCAGTAGTTAAATAAAGCGTACCCCTTAATATATTTATTAAATTATTTATTTTAGATACGTCATGGAATGGGATCCAATTCAAAATTTATGGGTAAGAGTAGAAAATGATATTCAAAGAAATCATTTACTACAAGTAAATCACGAAATTGAAAATCATTTAAATGAAGAATTAAATTATCAAGTTTATTTAAATCATATAATGAATGAATACGATGAAGAGGTACTTCAAAATTTTCATTCTAAGATTAAATTTTATGAAATTTCAAATAATACTATAATAACTAAATTTACCAGTTTAGATGAAATTCCAACAAATATTAGTCTCGACATAATTCGCGTTTTGAAATTTCGTAAAAGAAAAAATTTATTACCGAAAAATTTCAGACATGAAGATAATGAATATGTAAGTTACATCTTAAAAATTAGTAATATTATTTATTACATTTATGAATTTAAAAAATAACATATTCTTATGAAAGTCTGAAATTATTCCTAAAATTTAACAGTTAACAGTTTTTACATATCAATAATTTTTTTTTTATTATTACTAAAATTTTTATTATTAATTTTTAATTATTAATCCCAAAATTTTCATTGTTAGTAGTAATTGTGGTTATATGGCTACAGGCGATGATTCCACAGTTTTTTTCTGAACATTATATAAAATTCTAGATTATAAATTTTATTTTCATTATGTTACCAATCAACTTTAAATATTGTTTAGAAAAAAATAAAAAAAAATCAACGCGCCAAAACATATAATGTTTATATAAAACATAATGTCTAATGTTTATATGTTTTATGACAGTACCCCTAGGGTGGTGTGGAAATCTGTCACTTTAACTTCATAAAATACTTTACATTTATTTTCACACGTTGTAACGTTATCGTTTTTACAGTTACATCTTTTATCAAATTAACGAATACCGATTAGCGAGCGAAGCAAGCAGCAGGATGATAAACGTTATTATTGCTATATAAATATAGCGGGCATGATTCGCATCCTGAACTAAACATCCTTCACCACGTCTTATACATGGGGGTTGGCGAGCGGAGCGAGCAGGGGGGAACCCCCCCTAGTATATATATATATATATATATATGTGTGTGTGTGTGTGTGTGTGTGTGTGTGTGTGTGTGTGTGTGTGTGTGTGTGTGTATGTGTGTGTGTGTGTGTGTGTGTGTACGCAATGGAATTGTAGAAGCATAAAAAACAAACTTGACTTACATAATTATGCAGTTGAATATGATATAATAATTATTTTTGAAACCTGGTTAAAACCAGAAGATTGTTTTTTGTTAAGAAACTTTAACACTGTCAAATTTGATAGGTTAATAAATAAGGGCGGTGGCATTGTTTCTTTTGTTAAGCTAAATATTATTTGACAAGATTGATATGGATTTAAACTTAGAAAGCTTAGAAATTGGTGCCTTATCTATTAGTACTGTATTATTCGGTGATATAATAATTGTAGCGTGTTGTAGATGCCCAACATTGAATAAAAATATTACTACCTATGAATGGACCAAGCTTTCTAATGAGATTGAAAAACATAATGCATTTATCATCATAGGTGGTTTTAACACTTATCACTCTTTGTGGGGTAGTGAAAGAACTTTTGTCTTATAAATAATAATAGTCCTACGCATGTTCCTATCTCTAATTCGTCTCATTTCTTATCTAATATTGATCTCTCATTTACTTCAACGCAGATAGCTCTGGTTTCTGAATGGTCTGTTCTAGATGATACTTGGGGAAGTGTACACTACCCCATAGAGTTGAACATTAATGTTACTCCTTCTAAAATAGAAAGACTACATATATAATCTTAAAAAAATAAACTGGGAGAAATTAAATGAAGAATTTAACAAGTCTAAACATATATTTATAGGAATAGAATATTGTAATTCAAGTCTTCTGGAAAAATATTAAATCTTTACGCAATTTTTAAACGACTGTATTTCAAGAACAGGAGCGATTACTAGGAATAACAATAAGTTGTGCTAAAATGATCAGAAAACGAAAAGCCATTCTTAAATCTCTTAAATATCGATGTAGCTTAGAATCGTTTATAAATTACAAAAAAATTGTGGCTGAAACCAAAAGCAATTTAAGAGAAAAAAGAAAAAATTTATTTAAGAATTTCTGTGAAACCATAAGTCGAAATACTCCTATAGGGGATGTCTTTAAAGAAATTAAACTATTTCAAAATAGTTTCAATAGACTCGTATCTATGAATGGGAATAAAAGGTCTCTTTCTAATGCCCAAGAACGTCTAGATAATCTTTGTAAATCAAAAGATCCAACTATCATCGATGATAGGGTCGAAGGAGAAAATGAAAATTCAAATCATACTTTTAATGTTTATCCAAAACATTTCATGGATGTCCCTTTTTCACATGAAGAACTGGAGTTCCCATTAAATACTTCAAATATACGTTCATTTCCTGGTATAGATAAAATTAATTACGAAATTCTTAACTTTTTACCAGAATTCTATAAAAGAATTTTGCTTGACCTGTATAATGACTTTTACATAAGTGGTGTATTTTCCGAAGAATGGATGACTTATCTCATAACTTTTATTCCCAAAAATAACGGTGATAAAGTTAGACCTGTTTCTATGGCATCCTGTATACTATAGAAAGAATGACTAACTACAGGTCAACATTCTGACTTGAAACCAATAATTTAATACATAAATCTCAGTTTGGATTCCGCAAAGGGAAATCTTGTGAAGATAACATTACGCTTTTAATTTCGCTTTTAATCAAATATATATAGCAACTAAAGAACTACCCCAGGGTAGTGTATGAAGTCCTATTTTATATACAATTTATACAATTCGAATTGAATCCATTCTCGCAAAGTATTTCAAAATTCTGCAATTTGCAAATGTCATTATAATTTACATTCAGAGTGAAAATTTATCTCAATCACGGATTAATTTAGGAATTGAAACTAACAAATTAGCTGAATTCTTAAAGCAAAAAAGCCTCGATTTAGCCCCAAAGAAATGCCAATTAATTATATTTAATAAAAATAATATCAAAACTTGTTTGCGTAACTTATGTAATACAATAATCGAACCTACAAATCATGCTAAATTCCTAGGCTTGATTCTAGATAAAAGACTTAATTGGCAAGCTCATATTTCTTATTTAACGAATAAATGCATTCTTGGAATCAGAATTCTTAGCTGTCTTCATAGAACTTGGTGGGGAGCAGACCCAAAAATATTGATTATGTTATATAAGTCTCTAATTCGTTCCAAAATGGAATACTGTGGTTTCTTTATTTCACCCTGTACAAATTCACATTTTGAAAAGTTACAAAGAGTTCAAACTTGGCTTTGAGAATCGCTATGAGATATCAAAACAGTACTCCGATAAATATTATTTCCTCTGAATCTAAAGTTCCATTTTTACTGCAAAGATTTAAATATTGTGACGCGGCTCCTGCCAGGGCTTCGTCGGGCTGCTCCTAGCTGCAGCTCGCGCTGGGGAGGTGCCGTGCGCACAAAAGATTCTCGTACCCGGTCTCCTGACCCTGCTCGGCTGCTCAGCTTCCTCGGCGAGCTGGGGGGATTCTCGGGTGCTAGGATGTAGGTGTGCGGAGTAAAACACGCGTTCTTAGACTTGGGGCGAGTGGGCAGGTTGTGCTCACCCGCGTGTTTATTTCCGCCAAAAATAATTACATGTAACGCGCGCTCGCGTTATCGTGTCCGCGCTTTCGACAGTCGCGCTGGGCGACACGAGGATCGAGCCCGGCGCAGCCGACGGCTCACGCGTGCTCGCGTGCGCGGAATTCTAGCCCTGAGCTACGGTCGCGCTGGGGGGCTCTTGCGCCCCGACCTTCGTCGCGAGAGAGAGAGAGACAAGGGCGCTGGGCCGACACTTACAAGCTCGGAGTGTTCTTGGTCCGGGGTCGGTCGGCGCTTCGCCTGGATGCTCCTCTCCGCGGACGGCGTCGTCGTGCTTGAGGGCTGGCACGGAGCGGGCGGCTCGGCCGGCGGTGGCTGCCGGGTCGTAGTCCTCGGTGTGGCTTCTGCGCGATGTCCCTGGGAGGCAAGGCCGGCGGTGGCGAGTGTTGGGCCCTGCAGCGGCGTGGGCCTCCCAGTGGGTAGTCGGCAGCGGGCTCGGCTGTGCACGGGTGAGTTTCTGCACGTGCGGTCGGGTCAAGAGCCGAGAGGTAATCTGGCGAGCCTTCTCACGCTCGTCTAGTTTTCGGACACCAATTAGTCCGAAAACTCTCCCCACTCCTTCTCGCGCGGCAGCGTCTTCTATCACGCTGTCGCGTCTCTCGCTTTTCTCTCTCTTTCCTTCGCGCGATTCTCCTAGCGCGCTCTCTCTTTCTTCGGCGCTGTGTCGCGCTGGCTCGAATGTCTTCGAGTCTCTCTCTCTCCTAATTCTTCCCCCTTTCCCCTCTAGTGGTTTCGTGTGCGGCTCCTGCCGCCTCGATCCTCGCGTTGCCGTGCGCTCGCATGCTCGTGTGTGTGCACGGCGTTGCGCTAGGCGTTCATGCTTGTATGTGATGGGCGCCTTGTCGCAATATCTAGGATACAAGTTTATTTTAAGGAAGATGTCTTATACAGATAATCCTATTATACAGAAGTTAGAACAAATTTTAAGTTTAGCTGGGAATTTTATTTAAGAAAACAACTTTGAAAAATCATTGATAGTGAATTGTTATGAGAATTCATGGTTTCACAGTGATTTGATTATTGAATCTAATCTTTTCTATAAGTTTAGCAATTCATATGAAGTAAATTTTTTGAAAATAAAAATTGATCTTAATTCAGGTAGGCAAATTCGAAACTCACCTTACCCAAATAACAAATTTAATGACATATTTACGGATGCTAACAGTAGTGATAAAAATGTTATACAAATTTAAACAGATGGTTCCAAAATTTCTATAAATGAAAATTCGCGTGTAGGATTTGCAATATAGAGCGAACATGAAAAATACAATATGATGTATAGAATACTACACTTAGCTTTTATTTTTACAGCTGAATATCTGGCATTAAATAATTCAATTGATATTATAAATGAAAATTTAGATAAGGAATTTGTAATTTTTGCAGACTCTGAAAGCGTTCTACAAATTATGAATCTCCTTTAATTTCACAATTAAAAAACTTAGATGATTATCAGTTGATACTACTAAAATAAGTAATGTTTGATATTTTCGAGTAATTTTGAGTCTTTGATTCGAGAACGTCTTCACAGTATACTTTTACAATTTCTTCTATTTGTAGATAAAAACGTTGTGTCAAAATAAATACATTATGTTGCATTTTAATAAATAAGTTGATTTTCAGTTGATTTTCAGCTGACTTTAGCTCATTTTTAGCTGATTGTCAACTGATTATCATCTAAGTTTTGTCAATAGAAACGTTTCTAAATAGTTGGTTATCTAAGTACAATATTGTAGAAACTGATTTGTGTGCATGTGGTAATGTACTAGATACAATTGAACACATTTTTTGTCAATGCAAATTATATGAAAATGAAAGAAAAGTCATGTTAAAGGAAAAGCGTAAAATTAAAAAATACGGACCTTTTTCAATTATTTGCATCCATGACACGTATATAATACGTGTATATATTATATATTGTAACGTTCGATTTTTCGCGAGAGAACCGAACGTTATGTATCGGCCTTGTTCCCGGAGAATCTCTCCTCGAATATCCCGGTAGGCGCCAGACGCTGTCCTTCAGCGTCAGAGCCTTGCGGCTCCTTTCTACGAGACTCACTGCGGGAACAAGGCGGAGGTGGTATTTGCGAAATGTTAAGTGGCTAGCTCAGCCCCGAAATTTACGGTAAGGAGAGAGGGTGGTTCGAGGTTATGAAATAACGCCGGTCTAGACAAAGAGCTCTCTTTTATTCGCAATAATTAGCACAAAGTATAAGAGAGCCTCGAGTTAGCCAAACATAGACTTCTTTCGCGTTTTAACACTGGATCTCTCGCGCAACGTAGCCACAACTGTGTTAACCGCTCGCTGTATTATCTCCTAATTTATTTCCGCAAGGTATCCGTTTCGCTTAACTAACTAGATCGCAAAGGTAGCCCTCGTCACAGACTGACCAACTCTCGCGCGTCTCAAGGTTCCCATTCACACTTGTCCTCGCGACACTACATTCTCGCTTTGCCCGAAGATAAAATCATACATGTACACTTGGTCTCTCCGCGACCGGATCAATCAAACTTAACCTAATAGTCGCGATCGTGCGCTCCTTGCCTGATCACTCCTGCCTAATCTACGGTCGGCCGGGAGCCTGTCAGCGTTCCAACGACTTACGACATCTCGCTCCTCTAGCCTATTCGCGAACGTCGGATGAGTCCCCCTTGTACTCGCCGACGTAATTATTCGCAGCACTCACGATTCTCATTCACGACAGTACAACGCAGGTAGCCCTGAAGCTCCTAATATCGAGGTACTTTCGCGACTCGACAGGTAGCCCGAGGTATCACTCACTTGCAGAAATTCTCTCTTATAATTAACTTAACTAAGAAAAGACGCCGAAGATAACCGAGTTAGCCGCGCCGATGTTAACGTTCTCGATGAACAAAGAACTTCCGCGTAGAGAAAGCCGCACGTGGAACTGCGCGAATGCTCGCGAGGGAAACTTAGCTGTTAATTACGAAATCGACCCACTGACCTTTATCCTAATCCAAGTCCAATTGTCCACGCCAAAAGGATCCTCCACGTCAAAGATAGCACAGTAAAAAGGTAGCACTAAGTTCACCAAAGAAATCCCAAGAGAGCAAGCGGTGAGTTGTCCGAATTGTAACGGCCGGGGCAGGAGAGTGCCGGCTCGAGCTCTCGTTCTCCCGTGCCGCCGCTCCGCGCGCGCTCCCATTGGTCGGATCGCTTGGGACAACGGCCCCGCGCTCTCACTCCGCAACAGACTCGCTCGCCCCATGCATCGTCGACCGCTACGCATGTGCTCTCGACTATTCGATTATTATCGACGCTTGAGCAGATAGCCGCGAAATTTGAATGCTTGTTACAACAGGTAGCCAGTATCCACATAGATAATTCGCGTACGACCGAGGTAAAACACAAATTATGAAGTACATACTAACTCTCAGCATATCCGTTCTGGAGTACGCCTGTTATTAAGAGCGCCAAATCGCCGTTTTACTTCCGACGTTCCCGGGAGAGCAGCCATCACGCTGATCCTGCTGCATCAGACGCTCACGTAGGAAGACCCGCCGGTCCATCATCTACGTCCGCTCTTCGATGGTGAACGAATAGAACGCCCTGGGTGAATCTGGATGGCTATTGCAACACCTGAGTTAGATGTTCTCTTACGCCCATTCCTCCTCTCGCCTTCGAATGAGTGTTGGGGAAGTCCTCCGTAATTTTCTTCTCTCGTCGTTATCTCTCCGCTCGTCGCATAGTTACTCGAGAAACAGAACAAACGCAATTACCACATGCACTCCAATCTCATTCATATGACCTTGCGACGCTCTACCCCGGCAGCTCGAGACCCGATGTGACGCGGCAACATTTTGCCACGTTACAATATATATTATATACGTGTCATGGCTGTATACTCTTTGTTTAAGCCAATAAAAATCCACTATCAATCTACACAACAACACTTCCCTCTTAATTGACATTATAAATTCAAACGATTTGGAGGTTTCCGGATTCTTTCAGAACGCCGCAGAGGTAACGCTTCTGGCGCCGCTACTGGCTCCACTACATCATCGTAACTTTCGGGGTTTTTGTATTGCTTCGGTGAGTTTACGCTAACGCAATTAGTTAAATTCTTCTTATTGATATTGCATGAGGTGTCAATGATGCACACCGCCTTTGTGGTAATATCTGACGGAGTCACCGCCGTTACACCTGATTTCACTCCGGATATTTTAAGCTTACGCCCGCGCAACTGATCGACATGACGTTTCCACACGCGATTATCATTGGTACGAACGTTATAATTTACTGCCCCTAGCTTCTGTATCACCTGCGCCTTGCCCCATTTGTCTGAGCTGAATTCTTTGGCCGTAACTAAATCCTCTCTACCAAATTTTGTTTGTCTATTACCTTGAAAGGACAGTTTTAGCTTCTCCTGATTTTCTTCAACTCTCGCGGGAGTATGCTTTTAGTACTGTAAGCTGCATTCTCAACTTTCGACCCAATTGCAATTTGCAGCGTCGGTTATATCTAAGTACATATACCCATCTATCGGGCCGCAAAAATCAAGGTGGATCCGCTGATTCGGCTCTTCAGGTCATTGCCAGATATGTAATTCGGGTTTTGATGGATTTGAACTATTCGCATGACTTCGCTAAATTTTCAATATCGTTGTCGATTCGTGGCCACCACATATACGACCTTGCCACCAGATTTCGCTCACGCAATGCATGCGGAATTACTAATCTGTGCGTCCATAGTATGCACTACTTCTCTATCGTTAATTCGTGTTGTCTGTCTTTGAAAGGTTGCAGAACTCTTCTCCCGCCCGGATAGACCACCCCTGCATGATTCATTCAAGTACTATACTCAGCAAGGAGTCTTCTTCGATCGAGTCGATTACTACGTTTCTGTCAAGGGTTTTATAATGTCATTCATCACAAAATTAAGGTAAGAGTACGCCTCTTAATTTTCACTGACATTCTTAATTTCTCGCACATTTTCTATCACTCTTCATCGAGCGTCTGTTGGACCGTTTTCTTTCCCACTAATGTGTTGCATTTCAAAATCGTAACCGGCCAGAAAATGTATCTTAAAGGTTTGTGATCCACCTCTAATATAAACTTCCGGCCATAAATGTATTGGGGAATTCCTTCACCCCAAAAACTAAAGCTAAGGTTCCCAGTACAATTGCGCGTAGTTTCGTTCAGCGCGTGTTAAAACCCTTGATGCAGAGTCAATAACCTTTGTCATTGCTTGCGCCGATAGAGCCGACGGTATTTACGGTGAAATTAGGTCCTTGATGAGCGTGTAGCCCTTTATTCCCTTTAAGCTAATTAACGTTAAAAACAACGCCGTGTGCTTTGCTTGAAGAATCTCGTTGATTGTAGTATATTGTTCAAGCCTCTCATTCCACTGTTCCCAGTCTTCGTCAAACGAATATTCTGCGATTGAGCCTACCGTACCTATTATTACGGTAGAAACCTGAGAATTATTCCCTCTTGCCAGGCTCGCCAATTGTTTAGCCGCTTCTAACGCTTCTCTTTCTTCTTGTAATTTTTTTTCTGCCTCTCGTTCTCTCTCCTTTGGTCCTCCCATGCCTCCAGCCGTGACATGGTTTTCCCATTGTTCTCTCGTCAAGGATTGTCTGTCTGGTAGATATGGTACACAGGGACACTTAATTGTGAAATTCTTTATTAGCTTAAACGGTTCTACACTTGGCGGACATCGGGCCAGTTCTAGCCGCGCGCTCGCTGTACGCTTACATCATACGCACGGTGTCGCTCATAGATGTCGCCGCTTGATAGCTTTCGCATACACAACAGATCGTCACGACCCTGGTGGATAGATGTAAAAGCTATTCTAGAGTATCAGTAAAGGCTATTTGTTATTTTGGTAATTTACTAATTTGGTAAGGTATTTCGTGTTTGCTGAGAAATACATAATATTATGATTATGATTATTATGAATGATATAATGTAATGACAATCTATGCAACTATATATGCATGTTTTACATAGGTATATTGGGAAAGAAAAATACTACTTCGGCACTAGTGTGCTTATGCTCCAATCGTCCACATTTGCTTATTTAATATAGCACATAACTTGTATATTTTTGTTATATATATACACACACATAAATGATGTAACTACTGTTTCCGGGATGAATCTTAGCATTTAACCTACTTTTCTGGGATTCTGGCAAGATTCCGGGACTGCCCGAAAAAAATAGATGTATATAACCTATGTTTCTGGGATCTCCCCCGAGGGCGGGGGAGGGGTAGGGATGGTTATTTTTTTAAGAAACTCTGCCCCGGAAAAGTAGGTTACAGCTATATATATACATACATACATACATAATTACATTATACATACATATATCAAAAATAGATGACCGGTGTATAAATCCACCAGAGGGCGTATTGCAATTTTCAACTCCCAAATTTTAAGCTCTAAGGCTGGAATTCATAGTCGACCCTCACCCTCACCCTCACCCTCCAACTCTTGAGGGGCCGTTAATTGGAAGCCCGCATTTAAGAATGGTGTCCAGACTTCACCAGAAGTTCAGAATTAGAATCGCGCGAAAATTCGAATATTTCAGCCAAAAAAGTTACTAAAATAAATACAATAATTATTTGCAAATAAATAAATTACAACTTATTATAAATAAATAATTTTTTTATGTGAATTAAAACTACGATAAATGTATAATATCATTACTTGATTGTCACGAAAATTACTAAAATAATTACTAAAAAATAATTACTAAAAATAAATACAATAATTATTTACATATAAATAAAATACAACTTATTATGAATAAATAATTTTTTTACGTGAATTAAAACTACGATAAATGTATACTATCATTACTTGATTGGCGTGAAAATTTGAATTGCATACTAATTTTAGTATCTTTTAAATCAGAAGAAGAAAAGTTACTAGAATAAAAATGTTTTTCCATAAATTAAAAATATAAATAATCAATTATACTAATTTTAGCCATAAAATATATAAGTAGTGAACAAAAAATAAATATATGGTAATATCTTTTAAATCATAAGAAGACAAGTTACTGGAACAAAAAGTTTTTCCATAAATTAAAAATATAAATAAATAATAAGACGTTTTTAAAACCAAATCTATATCAACACATATATAATAATAATATGACAAATATTTCCCCAATCCATCAGCATCATTGCGTTATATATGCACGATTGCGTATATAATGCGTCATTGCGCTTCATATGTAATGTACAGAATCCGATTAAAAAACTACCTATGCCGCTTTTGAATATGTGATATCTACATTTCAAGAGTACGCACTTTTTATAAATTTACTTTACTATTAATCAACGAATAACAAAGTTTCGTTTCGTTTGACGTGATGACGGTCACTCAGGGTCAGAGAGGACAAGCTCTTACAATAACAGACTGTCATTCTTAAATGCGGGTTTCCATGTAACGGCCCCTCAAGAGTTTGAGGGTGAGGGTGAGGGTGAGGGTCGACTATGAATTCCAGCCTAAAACAGTTTCCAAATGTATCCACTATACAGAAAATTAACTCATGATTTTGGCGCTGCAACGTTTTTTGTTCTGAATACGTAACATATTGCATTGCGTATTCTTTACCTTATGTTATTTAAATATTAAAGAAACTGCAAGGGTTCAAATAAAACAAACAATTTTTTAGTTGTGTGCAATTAAAATTATTTATTAACCAGTATTGTTTATGATAAAAATACATGTATAATATTTGTAGGCTGGGATAAGGGAATTCTATATTACTGTCTTAGTATCTGCAACACACTTGTAATATAGTTTCATATTTTTCATATATTCGATAAAAAAGTATACATAAAAAATTATCAAATTTAGATTAATAATATACTCTTCTGTTAAATAAATAAAATCATATTTTCATTTATACTACTGATCAGTAACGTATTTTATAAAAATGACAGAACAGTCTTCTAGTGACGAAAAATCAAAGTTTTTAAAACCAATAACGCCATGCAATTTAGTAAAATTCTATGTACCATTGTCTGGAGTATTATCATACACAGCACTTTCAGTTAATATTATGAATCCTACGCTGAGGTAGGTAAATAACTTAGCAATATAGAATAACTAAATTAATAAAGATGTATGTAATCCCTGTGTATGAACTAATTCTTAAAACTTATTAATTATAAAAATGCTTATTTCAATTATACCTCAAAATATTTTCATATCATCATTTATTATATACTATTATCAAAATTGATTAATTATCTAGTACACTTTATTGAATTTGATTAATTATCTAGTACACTTTATTAGAGCAAAATAATAATACAAAAATCAATAAGTATGCGATCAACATTTAATATTTATTTCTGCATTATACCATTCTTTATGATGTCGAGGTGTTTATTATACTTATCAATTTTTTCAATTATAAATATAATACAGAACAATAAGGTTCTCAACACTCTTTGTATTTATATAATTTCTTACTTTTGTAAATTTAATTTTTATTTTGGTTTTTGATACATTATATCTAATCATTCAATTTCTATAAAGAAATACTGAAAATAGTTAATGAAATTGAGTATTGAAAAGGAAATCAAAGGAAAATCAACTATCTTGTAATTTTATTTTAAGAGCTTTTGTTCTAAAAATCAAATCATCATCATCAATTCTACGATTACTAGTATAAGTTCTGTCTAGGTTTGTTTCTTACAGAATTTCATCAAAACTTAATTCAGTCATAATTCTATGGACTGAAAAGATATTGTATAATCACAATAATGTATTCTTAGAGTAATTAATTTTTTAATTTTCATTAAATAACATAAAAAGTTATTTTGTACATACCTAAACGATTTATGAAGATGAATTAAATTTTATAAAAATGTAAAGATTTCTCCATTTCCCAATAACAATTAATTTTTTTCTGAACAAAATATAAAAAATGGTTTTGTACTCTCAATAGGCTTTTAGAATTATTAGTAAACATCAAATTGAAAGTTTATCCATGTAAACAGCACGACAAAAATATTATTGTCTCTTTTCTTTAGTGATTTTTAATTTGAGAGTATTTTACAGGTAACGCGTAAACTAATATTCATAAATTTCATAAATACAAAAACAAGCAGATAACTTTTATATAACTATATAGATAATGACAACATTGTATAAAAAATGTTTATTCAATCCTGTGTTTTTCTTGATATGATCATTTTTCTTGATATGATCAAAGAATAACATGATTTAATTTCTTAAATGTTACAGAATTTTTCCAGAAAAGGATATTTCTAATTTTTTATTAGTTAATACTTTACTTGGCACTGGAACATATATTTACACTCGAGAACATGTGAAAAAATCTTCTCCAAGCTATAGGATTTTATACAGGTATGGAAGGTATATTTTAATGTACAATCTTATATGGGTGATTCTCAGTAAGATCACCTGGCCAAACATTTATGTTCCTTCAAAATAAGATAAATTTCTTCTACTCAGTGTCATACACCTTCCAGAATTTTCTCAGATTTTTTCCTCCATGAATTTTTCGAGCTACAGATGGTCACAGTTGAGATTTTAAGCATTTTTTTTTCATTTTTTACAAATTTTCATAGCTCCAAATTCATAGCTCCTAGAATACTTTTTCAAATAAATTTTTTCTAGTTTTCAGGAAAAATACTTCCAATATACACACACATACACGTTTCAGTAGCTTTATATGCAATTTAAACATTTAAATTCAAAATTTTTAAGATTTGAGCCTTCAGAATGAGATAAAAAAATTTGTAAGGATAGCATTTTTCAATACAAAAGTATCTGTACAAGTCCCAGAATGTCAATCAAAGTTAAAGACCACTTAAAAAATTAAAATATCACTTGTCAAAAACAAAAAATTGGATTTTCTATCTGAAAAAAATATATTTAAATGGTAAAAAAAATCTAAAAGAAAAGGTATTCTTGAGATTTTTTAATTTTCCTTTGTTTCCAAGCTAAAAATCAATGAAAATGTTGATTTTTAATAATAAACTTTATCCCTACTACAATATCTCAGGTGAGATCTCAGATGATGTCTCAGGTGACATCTCACCTGAGATCTCACGCCAAAACTCATCTAACCGATTTTTCGTTCGTTATATATTTAAAACCATTCTTTTTAAAAAATTTTACCATAATTATCTAAGTCCGAAATTCATGAAAATTTTAAGATCGAATTTTTAAAATATTTCGAAGTTCGAAATTTTCAAAATTTTTCACCAATTCATTAAGAACAGTCTTAGATATATAATGAACGAAAAATTGGTAAAAATCAGATGAGATTTTGGCGTGAGATCTCAGGTGATCTGTCACCTGAGATATCATCTGATCTCACCTGAGATTTTGCAATAGGGTTTGCTAAAATTCGACATTTTCATCGATTTTTAGCTTGGAAACAAAGCGAAATTAAGAAAAATTTTCGAGAGCGACCTCTAGTCTATACTTTTGCCCATTTTCATAAATTTCCCATATTTGCCGTTCTCAAAAACATAAAAACAAAGTTTCCCCACGTGTAGTTTTATTTTTGCAAAAATCCAAATGAAACTATTTTTTGTTTTTATGTTTTTGAGGACGGCAAATATGGTAAATTTATGAAAATGGGCAAACGTGTAAACTAGAGGTCGCTACTAGGGTATAAGTATAACACTCTTAAGAGGATATCAAGATTCGAGGCCAATGTAAATTGCATAACCTCAAAAATGGTATTTGATCATAAATAATAAATGCTTACTCTAATTTGCAACACAAAAATGCAGTGTTCCGAGGTAGCTATTATAATTATTTATGTTTAGTAAGTCTCGTGTTTATATCACTTTGTGTTATTTTTATAAGCAATGAGAAATACGTCGCGAGGTGGTAAAATAAGGCGACCGTCACATTTAATTACTATTTTTAATAATATTAAATTTTTCACAAACTGAATCAACAAAAACCCTGTGCTCCGAGGTAGCCTATGCAATAACAAATAGTTACCAATTTTAGTTGATTTTTGACAGTATGAAATGAACAGTAATCAAACAATGAGAAATATGACCCGAGGTGAGGTCACAAACGGTCACTTTGGCTACGACATCCCCTTAAGGTTCCTCCTACAAATCTATATGTCATATCCGATATATATATATATAGTAAACGAGAAAAATCGGACCGACCTTTGCGCAGATGGTTTGTCTAAACGGAATAACGAGAATCTTTGAAAAAATTACTTATGAGTAAAAAATCGTGGAAAATGGGTAACTTTTCGAGCAATCCTGTTTAATACATATATGTTGATAAACAATTGCCAAGTTGTATTTATAATCCCAAAGAAATCGCCACTTTGCGAATCGATCAATTTATTTAGCTTTTATAAATTATATGGCGGTAAGCACGGATTGGCGAGAAAAGCATGCGAATAGACATAGAAGGGGATGTAGCGAAAAATGTTGTGTAGAATCAAAAAACTTCTAAAAAGTCCGTTTTTAGACTGCGGACGAGAAAAACACCACTTTTGGAAGAATCACCCGTATGTATTGAAAAGGACAGCTCCAAAAGCTGATATTAATCCATCAACAGCAATTTGAAACAAGTGTGCACTCTCCTTTTATTTCAAAACTAATTTTTATCACGCTAAATAGAGATTTTTCCTATTTGCATTTGTATGTATATATTTAGTATGTACATAGATTCTGCAGAGTATCGGTAAATTTGTAAATCCAAAGCTTGAAATTTTTTTTCGCTAATCAAGACATAACATTTTCTAATCACAGTTGTTTTAATAATGAGGAAAATATATTGATACTTTGAAATAAAAGTATAGTTCATTTTAGGATAGTTCCAAAAATAGTTATCAAATAAAAAATTTCAGGAATGGAAAATAAAATCGTTTTAAGAAGTTATAAATACTATTAGTTGTTATTTTAGAAATAATCTATATTAATCATAATTTGCTAACGGTAATAAGTCAATGAATTATTTTGAAAAATTATTAACATTTTTTTAAGAATAGATTTCGGCAACTTTTATCAATTAAAACTGGAATGTTTTTAAATCAAATTTACAATCCGGATTCGAATTTCAACATCGAGAAAAAATTTTTTGTCATCAAATTTAAAAATAATACATATTACATAAATGTGAAAGTCGTAAATATTTTAACAAATTCAAAATATGAGTACTTATCAGGTGACGGACGAGCACGAGCTTAGTGCAGCCGGACTAGCGCGAGCATTCATGCTTTGTATCGAGAAGCGTATGGACCTCAATTATTTAAACGTCAGAAAAGAATATAGCGTCATTTGAATAAAAAATTACAAATAATTAGGAAATTTTATTTTGATTTTTTCGGATGGGATTTTGCAATTGAAGGTCACGAGAATTGTGCGTCTAACAAATAGTATAAAACTATGCAAATATATATTATAATTTAAGTTGATTATTTTGTTATCTTTACTAATAAGTCATATTTTATACTTTCAGTGTTACAGGTGCTTTGCTGCTTAGTTTTGGCTCAGTTTTGATATGGTCGGTTTTACGATCTATAATTCCAGCGAATCAAGTGCTTTTTACGGTTACAGGAATTAGTACAAGTATAGTTATAATAAATACAGGGAAAAAATACTTGACAGACATTGATGACATGATTGGTAAAAAAGCATAAATGCTACTTGTAGAACACATAATAAAAAGTAAATGGTTGATTTGTTAAATTTGTTAATCTTTTAATCTTCAAATAAAGAATGATTTCAATTTCATCAAAATTTATTTGTGTTATTTTTGAAGTAAATAAATATACTTTTAAAAATTTAATACATTTGACAAAAAGATGTATGTTGTAATATATCTATCATATACTGTAGTAATAAATGTATGCACTACATACAGCATACTAGCGACTCAACGTGCAAGGTATACAGAGCTGATGAATGAATTTATTGGTAATTTTCTATATTTCGTTAAACGAATCTCTTTTACTTGATTCTTTCAAAGTTTTTACAAGTCCGTTATTATTAGGGCATATTTTTTACTGACATTTTTTTGCGGCAATTCTAAGCGTTTGGGTAGACGAAATTCAATGTATAATACCTCATTTTATTCCTTAAAGCCTGCACTGAAACCTTAAAGGAGCACTTTTTTTATAAAATTTTTGTTTTTCATTTTTTTCAAACAAGTATTATGTAATTTTACGATACTTGTGACCTAACTGATCCATCACACGGCGTGTAATAATGGGATACTTAGGTCTTTTGAATCGTAGTGCACTATTTTATCAATTCGTTTTAATTATTTTTAAAATATGATTTAAATTTCTTTGAAAAAATGAAGAAAAAAATGTATAAAAAAAGTGCTCCTCTTAAGTTTCAGTACAAGTTTTAAGGAGTCAAATCAGGTATCATACATTGAATTTCGTCTACGGCGTTTATCCAAACGCTTAGAATCGAGCACACTGCAAAAAAACTTCAGTAAAAAGCATGCCCTAATAATAGTGGATTTGTGAGACTTTGAATCAATATATTTTAGCGTTCAATGTCTTTAATTAAAGGTATGAATGAAAACCTTAAGATAAAAATCAATCATGATGTATTACATGCAAAATTTGTTTACTGAAAAAGAATATTTTATGACTCAAAAATAATTTGTAATAATTCGTATATTTTATTGATGTTATCGATCAGTAAATTTTGAAATTTTTATAAGACCAATTATCAATCATTGGATTATGTATCATTAGATATCATCAGTGACAGCAATGACGTTCATAGGCACTGATAAGTTTTGAAATGTTTTCTATAAGTTTGTTGATACAATCACCTTACCTTTGAAAAACTTATAATTACTTACCCGAGTTGACAGACTCGAATTTTATCAGCATCATAAAAAAAGTAGTATATTGTAAACTAAACAAATTTATATTAGTTCAAAATTTTTTATACTGTTTACCTCATAAAACCATGCTTCATCTTAGTCTTTTTATAAATAGCAGTAATTTGGATTGCATAATGATAAATGAAGAAAAGTGAACCAAGACAATTGTTTGCTATTGATGTAGAGTATGACTACCAATGCTACATAGAAAATTATATAAGATGGAACGTGGAATTTTTTCTGATTAATTACTTTCATATAAGATCAAAAAGCAAACTCAGTCCTTGTATGGACACTATAGTATGAATACCATATTTTTCTGTAACAATAGTATGATCTTAATATTTTTGTTGAGTAAATACTTTTTTTTTCAGAAATAGGTATTTTTCGTGAAATTGTGTTTGTTTTACAACATAGTATATAGTATACCAAAGAACAAAAATAAGCTTTTCAATCTAGGCGATGATTTAATTAATGGCTAAATAATCCACTCGCTCCCGGTTTATATCGTTTTTTTCTAATTACAATCTTTGCACGCTAATATATTTTCACTATATCCTTTACTTGTACAGGGTTGTGCCTGTTGTTAAAATAAATAAATAAAAATAACATTACAATTGGTCCATTTTATCAATATTTATTGGGCAACTATTAATATCTAGGCCATGTTCATTGATTTATTTTCTACTAGGATTAGTAGATTACATTTAAAATGTAACCATAGTTTTTTTTATTAGGAAATCAAAGCATCCACCACATATCCTGAAAAAGCAATTCTTTATATTTATGTATAGTTGCAACATTTATAACATAGTTTCAAAAAAAAAAAAAATTATAGTTTTTTCTTTGTTGATTATGTTTTATTACAATAAAATAACTTAGTTAACAAAAAATAACATTTTTGTTGTTCGGATATAGGTGATATTTTTATATTTTGGTGTATGAAGTTAACCTCTGCTACTGATTCTCTTATCCGTTAAGACTGTCGAGTATTTTTATATATATTTTTCATTGAAAACAATTTTCCGGCGCTAGCAAAAAATACGAGGCTGCATACCCGAATTTTGAGCTAAGGCAGCCATTCGTGAAAAATGTTTATTATGGGGAACCCATAGTTCTACAGAATAATTGTTTGAAAAATTGCACAATTGGCTCTAGAAATGACGAACTTCGTGTTTTTCTTCAGAGTTCTCCGTTTATGTAACATTTACCATGAGTTATCTAACTTCCAAAGCGGTTTCCCTGAAATCAGAAGACATTGAAAAATTTAAAACACATTAACTAATTGCAGCGCAATCAATACATGACCCGACATAAAATTTAAGTGATCCAAAATTTTTTGAATATCATTACATACAAACACAAACACATACACGCGCGCGCACACACACACACGCACGCACGCACACAATTTGTTATTAGCATTACAGCGGCTAACTATAAAATTATAATTTATCCTAGTTATTTGTATGGAAAGTGAAACTCTGTGTATAATAAAATAAATATGTGTGAAAAGCTACCTGGTATGAAGTTTCCATTATTTGATGCAGTTCTGTATCACTTGTAGAAATCCGATTAAATGTTGTATTGGAACAATACAATTGATTTCTTTCTGTCCCTGGAGACATTGCGGACCATGAATTAATATGTTTTTCGTTATTTAACATCCAAGTAATATTATCTGCATCTCCCGCAGGTCCAATCCCAGTTGAATAATTTTTCCATGTTCTTTCAGTACCTATCGGTCGAGGTATTTTTCGATCTTCCATCTGCATTTGTGGAATATCTTGAGGAAGAACTTGGGCCGTTGAAGACGGCGAAATGGCAGGTGATATTGATCCATTTTCAAGATTAATTAAATCCAAATTCCCTGAGTGTGCTGATATGTTAGCAATATGTTCAGGAAAGTTTACTAATGAATCTTGATGAGTTGAATAATTCATTGGTGGTACGAATGGCCAACGGTTTTGAATGCTTGTTGGAATATTAATATTCGATTGTCTTTGGCCCGACGGTTGATATTTATTAAAATTAAAATTACCTAGCATAGCAAGATTGCTAGATTGAATAACAGTCGTTGATGGTTGAGCCGGCGTTGTTGAAAATATATTTGGATGCATGGGTGTCACTGTACTGAACATTGTGGCTTGTGGTTTAGTATTTAAATGCATTGAACTAGAAAAATCTGGAGCTCGAGGATTTAATCTAGATATACTTATAGTTGTTGTAACAACAGATGATGGTGTAACTGTTTGAGGATAACTTTGCATGTGCTGATGAATCGGTAGAATAGATTGATTACTTGTTTGACCTTCATTGGGTACAATTTTGAGCAAATTAGAATTGAGATTTTGATTTTCATAACCCACACTACCTTCATTGTAAATATTTGCTTCTAAATTATTATGGGACATTGCAGCAATAGCACATGTCTTAAGACCACTACTTAGGTTGGCAGATGAATCAATGTTCCCATGAAATCCAGGTCTTGTAAATGGAGTTATACTAGTTACATTCATCTCTAAGTTTTTCGGTGTCAAGTGTGGCCGTGCTGCTACTAAATTTACTGGGGATTTAATTATTGTGCGACCTCCACTATAATTTACTGAAGCTTGAATATTTAATGGTTGAACTGGACTTGATGCTGTTGAAACAAGAGCACCTGTAGTAACTGTACTATGGCACATATTGTTTGGGTTAGATTTATTGGATGTTGGAGAGCACATTGAAGATCCACGATATCCTGGAGCTTTTGATGCATCTACTTCAATGGGACCAGTATCGATGAATGTATTAGATGGCGCCGTGGAAGAACTAACCGATATTCCAGCTCCAGCTATTGTTGCAAAATTTATATTTTTTTGAGTCTCCGTTTCTTTACTACCCCACATTGATTGTTGTGTAACTTTACTAAAAGTATCATTAAATAAAGAGTACTCCAAAGGAACGCTGTTTGACAAAGACTGACATTGGTCTGACATAATGCCTGTTATAGGCGTTGAACTACGCAACTGTTGTAATGTTGCTGCTTGAGAAACCGTTGGCGAAGAATTTGTTGTACTGATACAACTAGATGAAGTCACTATTATACACGGTTGATTCATTGTTGAACTTGAATTAATCGTTGCTAATGAAACAGCATTATTTGAAAATTTCAATTTTCCAGAGCATTGCGATGATACCGTTAAGGGAGACGAAACCACCGGTAATGAAGGTCCAGGATTCACTAAGCTATGTGTAATTGATTGTTGGTGAGATACTTGACTGATCGCTGACGTCGATGTTAACGCTGTTGATGTATTCGGAGACATTGTTTGCTTTAATATATTCATAATGTTACTTGAACTTTGAGTACATTGACTGGAACTTTGTGTCGTAATATTACACGACTGAGGTGTCGTATATATTTCCGAAAGTTTTGCAGCAAAAGTTTGTGCTGCATTAGTTGTAACAATTTTTGTAGTGCGACCAGCTGTCATAATTGCACTTGTATATGACATTGTTGTTTTTGTATTTGATGACGATGTGGCATGTACTGTAATTTTTTTATCATTACTGGAATTGAGCCTTGAACCACTAACTCGTGGCAGAGATGTTCCAAGGAGTTTCATACTTGAATTAGAACGTGTAGTTAATATTTGGTTTGCAGTAGAAATGTTTGGAACATTATTTGGCTTGCTTATTTGCAAAGTAGGTGCTGTTGTAGTAAGTCCAAGAGGAAGCTTTGATGGTAGAACTTTAAGTTTACAAGCCTGTAACAGAAAAAAACGTAGTTTTTTTTAGTGTGATGCTAAAATATGGATAAATTCAAAAATATAGTACATTATAGAAGTAACAATAAACGATACTTTTAAAATACTTACAATTGTTGAAGAAATAGACTTTTCCCATGACGTTATAGAAGTTGATGCAGCTTTTGATTTTGGTAACATTTGAAGAATATCTACGTCTGGATCTTTAATAAGGGCTACAATTAAAATATGAGCTTGCTTTGTGGCTTCCAATGATCCTCTGTAAAATTTTAAATACATTTTCATTTTTATACATAAATAAGTGATACATTTTATATCGTTTTTCTATACACTTCAGCATTTGCATGCCCTTATTTTTATAAAATTTCAATGTTAAAACAAGGACTTTTTATTGAATGATAAGCAGAAAAGAAAATGTGATAGATTAAATAAAAAATCAAGTGTACTGGGCGTAGTGTTGTCCCACCTCCAGATTTCTAAGACTTAATTTAAAATATAAATGAAATTAAATAAGCACTTACTTAATTGTAATTATTCTCTCCCCTTGTGATTTACTCTGTTTTTCTACTTCGATATGAGCGCCAGTTGCGGTACGGATAGTATTAATGTTGCTACCTCCTCGACCAATCACTCTGCTTATAGCATTGGGAGGTACAGCAACTTTTTTAGAACGAAATGGAGAATTCATGAACCTTCCCGAATCATCAGTTTGACCCCTACAAAATATTTAAACAGTTAGTACAGTGGACATCACTGTATATTTTATACTTTTGTATAGACATTAGATCGACGTTATCGTTGGTAAATATATATATTTTTCTTTCAAAGATTTTTATATACATGCATAAACTGGCAATAGCAATTGTTTATGCATACGTTTTTATTTAAATTGGCCTATTTTCTTTAAAAATTATTGTCTTACAAATAAAATTAAAGAACTTACTTTCTAACTACTTCTTTCCATCCTTCTTCGCGTTTTCCAGATTGTTTCGGACTAGTATTACTGTTAATTTTAAATAAATTTGAAGTCGGTCCATCAAATTCTAATTGATTGTTATAATTCTTTTTTCCTTTTGTGGTAGTATACGTTTCATTCCCAGTCGCCTCAAAATCTTCTCTATCAGCTGGATGTCTAAAAAATAAGTTTTATATTTAAGATCACTGTAATGAATTCATCAATAGGGAACATGCATTAACAAATGTATTATATCCGTCTTGTAGAATATTGAAAAACAATAGTCACGTATTTTTTCTTTTTGATACAATTATCTATTAATAAAGATGTAGAAGTTTGAATCACTATATGACGTTACAACTCTGCTTAATATAAATCTACTGTATTTATATTAAGGAGGCTGTATACTGAGGCTTTGAGATAAGAGAGAGAGAGAGAGAGAGAGAGAGGGGGGGGAGGGGATAGGCATATAAATGCCAACGCGCAACATCGGCAGAATTAGGGACTTTTCTGCTTGCAGCTGGGACTAAATATTAACAAATATTTAGAATATGAAATTAAGTAAAAAATGTACTATTTTCCGTAAGCGACCATATACTTTCTAAATGACTGCGGCAGAAAAGTTCCGGTAGTCTCCATTCTCGGAAGTCGATGGTGGTGTGGCACCCAGCGAATACTATTATGAAGAATTGTGACCCAAACAGTATTTTAGCCTTCTCGCTTTGTTAATAAATGTTTATATGAAAAATGAAAAAAATGTATGTCGATCATAAAATAATTTTTAAGGCGGATCTAATACATTTTTACATGCTGTTCTTTATTTCTTTGTTTTTTCCCTAAAAAATTTTGTACTTGCATCAGTTTCAAAATGTTTAAGACACTCTAGATACACATTTCTAAATGAATAAAATCCAATCTCGTTGTTGTGATTGTTAAAACTATTCTACAATGATGATTTTTGTAGCATTAACAATAACACTTTTCAAGCTAGGATTCATTCTTTAAAAATTCGTATTTATCAAATGAAAATGTATCTGAGATATAAAAAATCTTTATATACGTCCATTTTAAAAAAAGCGAAGACGTAATTATAAAGATTATGAGATATGAGCACTCCAAATTTTTTCCTCCCTAGGCATGTGATTTACTATTTGTCCACACTGTACGGAAAGTATTACTTTCGCTCCCGGGTGCCAGAAGTGAAATTTGTAATTTCGACGCTAGTGTGAAGAAAAATAGTATACACAACGCGGAAGTAAATTCGGACATCCCTTATTACGTGCTTGCCACCCTCGCCTTCGATTCCGGTGTCAATATACAAGACATATAATTTTCTTTTCGCTAGGCACGTAATTTACTAAAATTATATATAAATAACAAATAGAGCTATACTCATTAAAAACATAGTTTGTTACTTACTTTTCTTCCTCCATAGATTTCACTACAAGGCATCCTTCAGACATATTCAAATTTAGATTTGTAGTTTTTGTGGCCAAGTGAATTGACGATTCTTTCACAGAGGATACATTTAAACTACTAGAAATAATTTTCTTCTTTTTCTTATCTTTTTTCTTTTCTCTTGTTTTTAAATCTTGGGTGCCGCTGCAACTTCCTTGACTGTTAGCATCTATTCCACTATCTCCTTCTTCTTTATCTAAATCATCTGCGTTGCGATTTGACCGAATGGACTGATTGTGAAGATGTTCATTAAAATTATCGTCATGATCACTATCATCTTCTCGATAACTTCCTTCATCGCCAATTTTATTTTCGTTACTATCTTTATCGTCATATATAGCTTCATTCTTTTTATTTTCTTCTTGTAATTTACGTTTTTCTTCTTTCTTTTCTAACTTTTTCTTCTTCTTACGTTCCCGTCTTCGAGCTGCTGCAGCTTTTTTTGATTCTTCTCTATTCTTCTCCATATCTAATTCTTCTAAAAGTATTGTTGCATTTTTATTGGCTTTAGCAGCTTGTGTTTCTTTAGCAGCTCTTATGATTTTAACACATTCTTGACATCTCTCTAGTAATTCTTTATCGCTAACAGTGGCAATGTACCTTGTCATCTCTTGATCACTTGGAAACTGAGTAACGTGATTAACCATCCATTTAACAACTTTAATATGGCCTTTACGGAATGCTGCCATAAGACAGGAAACCTAAAGACAATACAGGTATTAAATTTAAAAGCTATTATGGTGGACGAACTTAATATTAAACGATCTACAAGTAGATTTAGGTACCAATGGGAAAATACCACCAATATTTATTTGAATTAACAAATTTTAATAAAGTTTTCACCTTTCTATTATCTTGTGAATCAATATCGGCGCCTGCATGATATAACAAGTCTACAACATTTAAATGACCACCATTCGCGGCAAGCCAAAGTGGGCTATTTCCTTTTTTATTTTTAACTTCAACTTGAGTTCCCCTGGAAAAGAAATATATCTTTATTTCCGTTACTATCAAACATATTTAAAAAATGCAATGTTTAAAAAAGCAAAATAGTTTTCCAATAATCATAAATAAAACAGTGAAACAGAGTTCATTCAGACACGAAGAGCGAATATTTAAAAAATGTTAAAGTAAAAACAAAAAGCTTAAATTTTGCTTAGTAATATCTTTTAAAAATACTGAACTAAGTTTTGCGTGCAACAATACATTTCGATACAGAAACTCATTCCGCTCGTATGAAAAATGTAACACGAGTTAAAAATCTTCTACATATCAGTATCGAACCGTATTTTATGCCACGAGAACTTAAAAATCATGCTAAAGTTGCGATTTTTAGATTAATGTGGCATAAAAGTTATTTTTAAATTAAATTACATTAATATTATATTAAGAAAATATAGTTGCTATAGTTCTTTTTTTCTCCCTATAGGGAGAAAAAAACTTGGACAGCCCATATCTCGGGTAAATTGCGACCCGGGTAACGATTCACATGAGATATAGGTTGTTCGAATTTACTTTCATGGAACGTATACTATTTTTCCTCACACTAGCGCCAAAATCACGTAAAAGTTGGTAATTTCGGTACAGTGTGACGAGAAATTAGTAATTAAGAAAAAATATATATCTTACTTGGATAATAGCAGTTCAACAAATCGACAATGGCCCTTATCAGCAGCAATTGTTAAAGCTGTGTCCCGTGATGAAGGTACTGGTGTAGCATTAACATCTGCACCTTTATTTAAAAGGACTCTACCAACTTCAACATAGCCACCACTAGCAGCTTCCATTAGCGGTGTTAGTCCAGTCTAAAATTTTGTTAAAAAATGATATTTAATTAATAAATTTTGTAAAAAATGAGATCACTCAAATAAAAAAGTAATTACTGAAAATGGGATTTTACCTTTGCTCGATGTTCAACATTGGCTTTACGATCAAGTAATAGACTAACAACTTCATGTCGGCCTTGAAAACAAGCTAATGTTAAAGCAGTATTTCTGTTTGTTTCGATTTGAGCATTTATATCGCTCCCCATGTCCAGTAGTAATTTTACCGCAGCTAAAACAAAAAATATGAACTAAGGACTCACAAAAATAATTGGGTTTAATCTTAAACAAATACTTACCAGTATGGCCATTCATTGCTGCTAACATTAAAGGAGAAATTCCTAATTTTGATCCCGTTCGAGAATTAATTTCTGCACCATGACTTAATAAAAGTTTTATTATATTAACATATCCGCCACTAGCAGCAAGACTAAGAGGAGTGTAATCAGAAACATTTCTATGTTCTTTATTTGCGCCTCGATTCAACAAAAGTTCTACAACTTCATATCTTCCACCGCTACATGCTAATGAAAGAGGCGTATCTTTTGTACGTTCTGATTGAGCTTCAATATCGGCACCATGATTAAAAAGAATCTCCACAACTTTTTGATGGCCGGCTGTTGCCGCTAATATTAAAGGTGTAAAGCCCTTTTTATCACGATGTTCTGTAAATTAATAATTTGTAGTAAGTATAGTATTATTATTAACACCGGCACACGACCGACACAAAAGTTTATCTACCATTACACAGGCATCCACATATGCAAAAACGTTCTTACATATGTTCTACAAAATACTGTGAATTTACAGTCAATCAGCAAATTCCATCGGAATGAACTTAGATTAAGGTAGTATATTGAATTGTTTATAAAATAAAGAAGTTTCTATGACATAGTTTGATATCTATGGTCAAAGAAAACACAAGGGCGCACATACACATTGCATACTTCGGTATTACTTAGGTGTACATACAAAAAAAACAAACAAAAATTACTTACCAATATCTGCTCCTCTACTTAACAGTAACTCAACCAGTTCTTCGTGACCTCCAGCACAAGCAAGAGTTAATGCGGTGTCGTGGTTACTGTCAGTTTCAGAATCAACATCCATGCATGAAAAAGGCGCTGGTGGCATTTGATTAGATGAAAAACTTCCAGTTGAATTTCCAGTAGTATATTGATTGGAAACTAGAACAATTTATTGAAAATAATTGTTTTCATAAAAAAACTGCATTTAAATTAAAATTTCACAATTTTACATTTTCTCTATACTATTTCATTCTGCAAATCATGCGAATTTACTCTGTTCAAACGTATCATGAGATAGAATCGCATAATGTTCTTGCATGATATTATTACCTGATAAATGCTTATAATATCATGTCGTAATATCATATGATATGTCCAAATTGATCATGTAATATAACAGGATTCTATTACATCATGAAAAATCGGAATTTTAAAATTAATTAATATCCATCATTTCATTATGCTGTTGCCATTTACGGACGTACCATGTAGATAGTACATCCATAAATGGCAACAGAACATATTAATTGATAGAGTTATATTCGAATGAAGAAAATTTATAAATAAATGTGATAGTTACTTGCGGAAGGATCCAGTTGGAAGTTTTGGGACGAAAAATTTGCTGCTAATTGTTGTGTTGGCGGTGTAGTAGATGGATGTGAATTAGTTGGCTGCTGCGTAAATAAATATCTTGTCTTTTTTCCTTTAATATTATTTGTTGCGGTTGAACAAACTGATTTCTTTTCTGGTGGCGTAACAGCTGCACTAACACTTACAGGTGATTGAGTTTGTGTAGCAACTTGTACTTGATTAGCATTACAAGCAAGAGACTGAGTGAATACATTTTCTGAAATTTCTGACATTTCGATTGTATCGGTTGAACATGTTGTAGATCCTGATTGAGCTGTAAAAGCTAATAAAAATTTGTAAGAATGTTTTTATGTAGAACTTAATAAAGAGTGCTTTATAAAGAATACTTTATAAACAGATTATAGGAGGACAACATAGCTTACTTATTTGTTTGGTTCAAACATAATTCCGTTTGGAAAGCAAATACATTTAAATAAATATATTTATTGTTAAATCAAGTAAACTCTGTTGAAAACATGTATAATTCCTATTGCTTAAAGTATATTTTGTTTATTGTAAGCAGATTGATAAGAAGAGAATCTGTTTCGTGATAATAAATTATTTCTACAATTCAGAACAAATATTCGGAATTCTAGCAAAGATTCACTAACGACAATTTCTACTCAGTTAAGAATGTTTTCGTTATTTTATTTATTAATAGAATGGGTACTTAGAGATTGTAGGGTAGCGACATTGAATCTCTGCGTTGCTAAAACCCCTACAATACTTTATATTCATTCATTGGTAAAAAACGCTTACACTGGATTATAATAATTAAACAAAAAAATTGATGTTTTTACCAAACATAAAAAAAAAATAAAAGTAACCCCCAATTTAACATTAAAAATGTTCAGAAAGGTGTGTACTTACCTAATTGATTTGACTGCAAAAGTAGTTGAGTTTGAAAATTTTCATCACTTATACGTCTTTGAATACCTATGCTTAATCCAGCTTCAAATGCATTAAGCATTTGCTTTGGCAATGATTGTGAAATAGGTGCTTGAACTGTTACTGGGACATCAGCTTGATTTTGGGAACAAGTGTTTGTTAATTGCATTTGCGTAACAGATGTTGAAGATGGTGTTGTAGACACCGGTAAAACAAAAATATCTCTAACTGCTTCAGAGCGATTATTAATAGATGGTGTAGCTTGCTCTATTTGTTGAGGACTTTGCTCTTTACTTCCGAAAACTTCAATTTTTTTAGATTCAAGCTTTTCTGTATCATCTATAAAAATAAAGTGTGTAACTAGAAACAGCAATACTCAATAGCATAAACAGTTATGTATATTAAGAATTTAAAATTGAAATGCGCAATCGAATGAATGTATTCATGTAGTAGTAATCTTTAATATATAGATACATATAAGCTATTTAAAAACTGATTATCTATCATTCCTCCAAATTGCATTCCTCCCAACACTAATTACTTTAAATGACCACAGTCTCGAATATGACAAATACAAAGATGGCAAAGGCACATTTTCATTACAGCTCCTTTCGAGCGAAAATTCAATTATTGAAAGAATAAAATGACATTTTAGTTCAGATTTTTAAAGACAAAAGTGTCCGTTTTATTTGAGAGACAAATAAAATAAAATAATCTTTTTAAAATTACCATTATTAATGTCATCAAAACTAATAGATTCAAAAATGTTCACTGCTTCATCAATAGGGATTTGTGTCCCATCTTCTAATTTTAAAATATCATCATCACTGGATATAATCTTGTTTCGTTGTGTTGCAGAAAAAAATGGGCAACCTCCATCCCGATGGAATTTAGAAATATCTGAATCAACTTGATCGATACCAGGTTGTGAAGTATGCTACAATAAAATATGTTATGTTATATTTAAATGTCTAATTCTTCAATCATTATAAAGAACAGCTTTAGGGTCTGGCTATAAGGATTTGAGGATATTTACTATGATTCAATTCAGGATATTTACTAGGTTTCAAACTAATGGAATGAAGGATGCCAAACTGTAAGTTTAATTGTAAACTAAAAACACACACACAAACACATACATACATACGCACGCATTCATCAAACTACCAGATGTAAAAAAAACTGGCAGCTTGCCTTTTTATTTACAAAATTAGTTTAAAAAAAAGAAAGGAAATTAGACAGGAAATTACGTTATTCGTACTTAACATGATAATTCAATTTGTGGCTGGTTAAGAAAGTTCATGAAATTGATTAAGATATCTAGATTCATTGAGAAAGAATTTTAGAATTACAGAAAAGCTTTTGATGAAAAAGTTTTTCGAAAAAAAAATATCTAATTTTAGGTTCTTGCTGCATTACTACTTCTCTACTTTTTTTATTAAAAAAATTACTTATTCAATGACAACACGAAAGATAGAGAAAAAGTCTTTTGACTAGTAAAGAATTTTAAATAAAATATATTTTGCTATTTTATAGTTAGAAAGAAATAATTTGCATACCTGAACTTGATCCAGTTGTAATTGTAGTTGTTGATTTAGTTGTTGTAATTGATGAACTTGTTGGACACAATGTGGACGAGTCTTTTCTAAAAACTTTTGAAAGTCAGATGATGATAAACCAGCCATTAATGCCATATGTTGCTGTTGCAGTTTATTCAACACCATTCCATGTACAGTTTTACGGACACTTTTATTATCTTTTTTTGAAACAGCTTTAACTTTTGGACGATCACTAATAGCGGTGTTTTGGCTAACATCACTGCTTGCCATAGTTGGCTGAGACGAAATGGTACTGCAAATTTCACCGGCCGACGTAAACGAATTTGAACAAGTCAAATTAACTGATGAACTAGAGGAGTTGCAAACACTAGTTGATACAGTTGCCGTAGGAGCCGGAACAGTTATAACAGAAACTGATGGATTACTCGGAAAATTATTTGAAATAGAAAAATTTTCAATCACAGAAGATGGCAATGGCAGTGGTAGCTGGGTTTCTTGTAAGCATCGCACTTCTCTTAAAATACGTTGTTTTTGTATTTTTATACCTGTTTTCATACCTTCTATGTAGGCTTTATTTGCTTGAAAGCCTTTATAAAAAGACAAAGCAGAACTAACTATATTTGATCCTTGATTAATCAAATCAGTTGATACATCATTAGAATTATTAGAAGGTGAGCCTAAAAAAGATATTTGTTAAAATCATAAAAAATGTCAATTTTCTAAAAAGATTTTTAAAACAAGGAGTACCAAGAGAAGTTGAGGAAGCATGTAAATTTTGATCCACATTTGCAAGGTTCGTTGTATCACGTAGAGTAACGGTTTGCTCGGTTTGATCTGCATAAAGAGTATCTATGGTTTGCGTATTTTCTCCACTTGATCCAAGAAACAAATGACCAGCTCCTTTGATGTGCAATTCTCGCTCTACTCTCTGAAATATAGTAATTTTTTTATTAATATTTAATGTTGCTAACTAGAAATATTAAGTTTTTTAGTTACATGAAAACTTATTTATATATACAAAGATTATAGTAACTCAAGCGAAAGCACAATTTTATAATATCAAAAATATATGATAAATTCATCTAAACTTATAATTCACTTTATGATATTAGAAACTTTATCATTGTCATGCTTGCGTTTTTAATACGACTAATACATCTGTATAAATCTATTAATTCTCAATATATCGTCGCTCCTAACGAAGACTAGCACACTTCAAAATAAGCCTAAATTGAACGCTACATTGAATGTCTGCGAATAATATAGACTTACATAAATTTGTACTTTCGTCCAACATACATAATATTTATCACGTTGTAGTAGTTTAAATTTATTATAATATTAACCATTGAAAATCGATCTTTTTGAACTGTGCTAGTCTTCGTTAGGAGCGGCGATACTATTTGTATGCACTGAATTATTCAATTTTTAGTATTTATAAACATATTTGTTTGTAAATTACCTGCAACTCTTCCAATATTTGTTGCTTGTGTAAAATTTGTTCATGTCTAGTATTTTTTCGACATTCATTGCTTACTGGAGGACTTAAAGCAGGTGAACTAAAACTTATATTTGGCTCGGGAAGGCCAGAATAATTTCCATTACTTTTATCAAGAATATTGGGCTCTTCGTTCAAAGTACTTATAGGCATTCGAGAAGGTTGACTTCTTACTTGTTGAGCTTCTGCTGAAGTAAGCGTAACGTCAAGTACATTTGATACAGATCTATTCTTTCGTAACAAAGATTTTTGGCTGTTATGTTTAGGTGGGATAATTTGAGTTTGGTTTGATTCTACTGTTTGTTGATTCTGTATCTGTTGCTGAGGTTGTTGAGATAAAACTTGAGTAGTTTGCGAATGAGATAATAGCATAGATGCTGAGGTATTATGAGGAGAATTCATCATAATACTATGAGGATAATCAAGTAGTAGTTGAACGACGCTTGTATGGCCTCCTTTTGCTGCCTCAATTAACATTGTGGAGTTATCCTATAATCAAAAATGAAATGAAATGTAATGGATTTACCTTAATTTTATTACAAAATACAAATAAATTAAGAGTTGTTAACATCCGAAATTTTTCAAAAATGAGACTTATCCTTTTAAAATTGTTAAATTAAATTTTCTCGGAGCAAAAAACAAAAAAAATGGATCTGAAAGAATATTTTTTAGAGTACCAAAATTATATTGACTGATTAAAAAAATTAGAAATCAAGGAACCTTTCAATATTCAATATGCAGTAATAAAAAAAAACAAAATTTTGAAAGTAAATAGTAATTTTTTAGCAATTTAAATATTTTCTTAATTTTGGAAAATAAAAAATCTAAATATCCTAAGAATTCCTAGCTGCATAAATAAAAAAAACTCATTTTCGAATAATCTATCCATTCAAATCTTTTTGAATTTAACATAAATAGATTTTTAAGGGTTTACAATTCAAAATGGTGAGTCTATTTATTTAAATTTTAATAGCCACTACCTTGGAACTATGATTTTTGAATTATAAATAGTGAGCCCAAAAACCCCTTGAATGAGAATTTCTACATTGATTTGATCATATGAAACATTTGGGGTTTAAAGGGTTAAATTTTGCTATTAAGCATATTTTATACTTAATAATAGCACAAAAAATAGAATATAGTTCATTTCGAGTAAAATAAAACAATGTAAAACTTGCCTTAAGTTTATGGAATGGATCGGCTGACTGAGCAAGTAGTAATTCAACTACAGCAAGATGTCCACCAGCACAAGCCAAAGAAAGAGGAGTATGGTCATTATTAGTAGTTTGACGATTAACATCTGCGCGTTTTGATATTAAGAATTGGACTGTACAGAGATGTCCAGCTCTACAAGCTTTCATCAGTGGTGTTCTTCCTCCTTCTGATTCATGTTCCTATCAAGTATAAAGTTGAATTATTAAAATTCATGTAAAGTTGTATATCAATTGCAGTGTATGTCATATATCAATCACAGCGTAAAAAGTAATTAATTTTTATTATTATTATTCGAAAAAGAATAATTTTCAACTAGTTGTACTTGTATATATTCTTGCAAAGATATCCACCATGTTAAAGCAGGCTAAAACGAGATGTAATTGGTTTCTAGTCATAGCGCTAAATTTTGAAAAATGACAAGAAATGTAACGCGCTAAATGCCTCTAGCGTTATGAATAAAAACGCTCACTGAAAAATAGTATGACCACAGTTTATGCTGCCCATAATGTTACAGTTTACTTTAACTTTTTTAAACTTTTAACGCGACACTATTACTGTAGATAATTAAAAATAACAATATAAATCATTCTTAATAATACTTACTAAATCTGCACCAAATTGTAACAAAAGATCTGCTACATCAGTGTGACCATTTTCACAAGCATATGTTAGAGCTGTGTCACCTGTCTGCGTTTGAGCATGTACATTAGCATTGGTTTCAAGTAAATAGCGAACCAAATCAAGGTGACCTTCTTGAGCTGCTTCCATCAAAGGCGTTGAAGCACCTAATTCAATATCAGCACCTGCTTTGATCAAGAAATCTGCAACTTCGAGAAATCCTCCGCAGCAGGCTAAAGTAAGAGCTGTTTCTTGAGTTTCTTCAGTCTGTGCGTTAATATTTGCTCCTAAATCATAATCAAATAATTAATGGAATTAACTTTGTTCTGTTTTATTTTAAAACAAAATAAGAGTAATATATTTGATTCGAATTTTTTAAGTATATGTAATAATGAGTTTCTATACTTAAAAAAATCTTTTATTAATTGATCCTTATTCTAGCCAATATATTTACTTGTCGCAAGGTAAGGGAAGGAGTAAGAATGTAAAAAATTTTATTGGGCTGGGTGATGATGGAAGAACTTAAAGACACAATAGAAACACTAATAGTCCATACTCTTGTTGATTCGTGTCAACAATAAGGACCGATTATGGGAGTTTGATTATTGTGTGCATGGTTTAAGTAGAAGTCGAAATAATGTACAATAAAATAATAGTAATCGGTATAAAAGCAAGCAGCAGATAACCATATAGTATGCATGTAATGTTATAGTTTATACAGACCAAATGATTCTTCATACCTTGGCTTAACAATAAGGCGACCATTTCTTCGTGACCTTCTCTAGCAGCCTCCATCAGAGGAGTATATCCTTCATCATTAACTTCTTCAATATTTGCGCCCCTTTCAATTAAAAGCATAGCAAGATCTACATGACCACCACAGGCAGCTAAGGTTAAAGGAGATTCAAAACTATCTGTAGGCATATTAACTTGTGCACCAGAATCTAATAATAACCGAGCAACTTCTACGTGACCATCCATTGATGCTTCCATCAGAGCAGTATGCATTTCATCAGTTTTATGTTCCTAAACAAAAATTCATTTATTACGAATATCACTGTACTACATGTACAATATACATAAATCACACAATAAATATCTCACATAAAGTAAAATCGAATGGAAAAAGGTATCGATGTATAAACAGCATTTATTTGGAATGATGGTAAAAATATATTAAAATAAAAGGTATGACTTAGTCAATTTCTTAGTTAGTAGAATAAAAATTTTCAGAAGAGATTTCATTTAGTCAGTATATTTAATATTACCTGATCTGCTCCAGCTTCAAGTAGAAATCTGACCATATCTAAATGTCCTTTATAACAGGCCAATGTTAATGCGGATTCTTTAAATTCATTGGAATGAGTATTAATGCCAGCACCATGCTCCAATAAAATTTTTGCAACTGATACGTGACCAGCACTAGCAGCCTCCATTAAAGGCGTATGACCATTTTCATTATGATCTTCTACATTGGCACCCGCTTCTAAAAGAACTTTTACAACTTCTTCATGTCCACCAGCACAACCATACATCAAAGGTGTGTTACCTAAATATAAAAATCATTTCTAATAACTAAAACTCATTATATTATATTTTGAAAATATTTTTTTTGTACAAGCATGGATTAGTTTTTTACATAAAGAAATGAATTGAAAATGATATATACTATGCATATAAGTAATTAAGTATGGCATTTTGCAAATTTACCTGAAGTAGATTGAGCATTTACATCAGCTCCGTGTGCAATGAGCAGGCTCACAATATCTACATGTCCAGCACTAGCAGCTTCCATCAAAGGAGTACAATCTCCTTTGATTCCTCTATCTTCTACGTTTGCATTCATTTTTACTAAAACCTAAAAAAAAATAAAATATTTACAAAACCTATTTTAGTTTGATAAATTAGTATGAACAAGTATTGTAAATCCATTAGGTTTCTCCATTTAAGAATTTGCTAACACTGTAGAATTTTTCTTCTTCTCTTTAAATAATTTTCTTTTTATTACTTCCCTGATCTGTTCCATGTGCTATATTTTTGTGCCATGTGCTATCTGTTTATATTTTCTGTTTAAGTACTTCAATTAAATTTTTTATACTTCTTTTATTTTCTCAATACCCTTCCCCTACATGTAATTATATATTATTATATATTTCATCATGGTCTTCTACTTCTTTCAATAATATTTTTTTCTCAATTTACATTATATTGATCAAAAATTTCCTTGCTCTTGATGCTTAGTTTTTATCTTTAAAATATATCTTTCGTGTTTCCTTACTCTATGTTTTATCTAGTGTATTAATAATATTGGGTGGCATAAATCCGCACTGAAGCCACGGCTATCGGTGGCGTAGGCAGTCAATTAAGGCACCGTGTTTATCACACTCGTTACGCTCGTGCACTAACCTTACGGTGCCGGAATGGGCCGCTATTATGACACGGATAGCCGTGGCAGTGGATTTATGCTAGGCAGTGCTATAAACTGTCGTACGATAAATGCGTCATACCGTCTTTCATGTGACACTACCCTAACCTCACTCGCTACGCTCATGCGCTTATATACACATCGTGCTGTAAAGTATTACTTAGGCCACTAGTATCATAATGTTCTATTTTTGTTGAAAACCTTCGTTACAAAATGGGCGAAAAGTTAAACTATAATGTACACTATATATAAAGTAATAATTATGTATGGCCTTCATAACCACATATTCGGCACGAATTTTATTAAAATCCCTAATGTAAAGAATCATGACCGGATGCTGTGAAGATCTTTCCCGTAAAATTGAGGTCTGGCTAGCGCCCGACGGCGGCGTACGTACTAAAGTACCTTATACTTGCCATCGTGGCGCTACCGCGCCCCTTGATTTTCAAGTTCAGCCGTGTATTGGTATTAAGTATTCAATACTAACTAAAACTTATTTTTGCGAATGTTTTAAGGTAAAAAAATATACCATCTCGCTCGATTAAAAAAAAAACACGACTTTTTGCAGATTTACCCCAACTGCGGAACAAATTTGCAAAATTTGGGGGTAAATCTGAAACACTGCAAAATATTGTTGATTTCCCCATAAATACTCAATTATGATTATTTGTAGATGATCTACAACAAGAGCTTTAATTTAAGCTAAAGATCATTCAGATTGACTACTTAATTCAACAGTTATAAGCATTTGAAGAAAGAAAAAATAATGAGTTGATTCTCTTAAGGAGGTATGGCAGTGAACAGAATTCGCAATGAGAAAATTTTGAAACTTGGTATATCATTAGATATGCGTGAAAAAAGACTTGGTTAAAATTTCAAGACTTGGGGTTACTTTTGAAACGAGATATTAAAAATTGTATTATTTAACTTCTAACATAGTGTCTTATGGAGATTTCAGATTTTTGACTTATATCATAGAAATTGGCGATGAGATCTCATTGAAATTTTTATAAAATAAAATTTTTTGCCTTTAATAATATCGATTGGTCAACTATTATAACTAATTAATAAATATGAAATATTGTAATAAGTTACGCTTTCAAGTAAATTTTTATACGCTTGGCGACTTGTATAGATATATGCCATGCATAACCACAAAGCGGTAGGTTCTGTCTTCACTGTTTCGCCATGTCTTCCGAGATTAAAGTAAAGGAAAACGAAGAAAAACCAAAGTATTTTTATTGGAAAACTAAGAAAGTTAGTGAAAAAGTGTATAATCTACGAGTTAAGCAACAATAATTGGCTTAAGATTGCAATAAGAGGCGTGCTGAAGAAAACCATAACCTACCAAGTACATATACATCAGATACTAAGTATATGTGTAGTAGCAGCAGTAAAATCGGTCGACGTATTGTCAATATTGATACTTTAGCAGATGAAATGATTTGCAAAATATGCAATTCCAAATTGCATTTATGAGACATTGAAGAAGAGAAGAAATATGGGGCTACTTCTGTATTTTATATATGGTGTAAAAATTGCAATATTATTTGTACCGTACCTACTGATACTCAGCACGTTACAACTAAAAATAAGAAACATTTTGACAGGAATACAAAAGCAGCAGCTGGTTAGTGCTAGAAGTATAATATTATATTATTTAAAATAATTATGTATAATGTACCTGTATGTAACAAATATTTGGGCATAGGTAACACTTAATTCAACAAATTTTTATCTGCAATGAACATGCCCCCATATAGTCCAGTCGGATTACCGGATATATGGCTGTATTTTAGATGTTGATGCTAACAACGCGGAAAAAATTGGATTCGGTTCAAAATAGGCTCAATAATAAGTACTGTTCATGCGCCAGTCCAGAAAGTTGTGCTTCAAAAGTTATTAACAAAAAAGTCCAAAAAATGCCGAAAAATTCGGATTTTCTTTCAAATTTTGCTTATAATCTCAAAAACTAACAGTTTTACGCAAAAATATCACTGGAATAAACTTGTTCGTTATGAAATTTGCTGCAAAGTAGAAGAAGTCCGATAACGATAATTGCAAAATTGCACTAATAATAGACGAAGAAGTAAAAAACACAAAAAAAATAAGCGCGTTTTTTCAATTAATAAATTACTGCGTTCAACATTAATCAATCATAGTCATAATTTATAAAATGCAAGTTTACTTCATCATTAATATGTATGCTTAATCCGAATCCGGTAAGTTTAATACTTTTCGCAAAATTAAAAAGTTCATTTAAAATATCCCTTTTTTTGCACGTCTCTACAAAACAAGTCCCTCTACAGAAATTAAAAAAAAAATTTGGACGCATTGGTGGGGATACAAATTTTCGAGTAGAGAAATTCGACCGAAGGACTTCAAATTGCGGTGGCGTGAAAATTTTAAGATATTTCGGCTTCTATTATACTTAAAATGGTCATTTTTTTTATTTCATGTGCCGAAACGAAAAAACGTAATGGCGGAATCGGTTTTTTCGTACGACATTTAGAATCGTGGTTTTTTCAACTTTTTGTTTTGGAAAGAAAAAACATATTTATGGCGAGCTAAACTTTTTTCATTGCTTAATGCGAATTGTAATATGTTTAATTATTGAGGTATATGATGAAATTCGAACTTTTCATTCACTTTTTGGCCCCGAAAAGTTGCAAAAAAAATCTCGGGCTACATCGACCGGATAATGTTTTTTCTCTTCTATTCTATCTGCATTTTTTTCTTTGAGTACTCGTAACTTTTGATTCGGTGACTCGATTTCAATGTTTAATAGCTCAAATTAAAGCTCTTTTCTTTTACTTTTTTACCTATCAGCCTAAATTTTATATTTTAATATTGTAAGCCATATATTTGCTTTCAAACAATAATCTACATGAGAAGCATATAAATAGCTAACTATTTGGAAAAATTGAATTTAAACTCATTGTCAGAAAATTAAAAGAAAACAGCTTCAATTTGAGCTATTAAACGTCAAAATCGAGTCACTGAATCAAAGTTACGAGTACTCAAAGAAAAAAATGCAAAATCGAGAATTGCAGAAGTGTAACAGCCTCAAGGGAGTCTGAAGCAAAATTAGTTTATTCGAAAAGTACGTGACATTTGATTAGTGCATCCGATCTAAACCAATTTGAGTTCAAAGAACAGCTCTTTTACTATAACTTAAGAAAGCCAAAAAAACAGTGTCACCAAATATAGAAGAGAAAAACGCCACCGCAATTTGAAGTCCTTCGGTCGAATTTCTCTACTCGAAAATTTGTATCCCCACCCCGGCGTCCGACGGCGGCGGCGGCGCGGCCCGCTGCCTCGCTTGCCTTCTCGCTTGGTGCGCGCAAACTTTTTATAAACTAAAACTGCCGTTTCTATGTTAAAAGCACGTTTTTCGGTAATGACCTTGTAGACCTTAATAACTGCATAGTTACATTCGCCATTGGTGCAAGAAAAATAGCGATATCTATAAAACAACTGTAGCTATGGACCGCAGACTTTAAAGCCTTTTTTCTCGAGTTCTATAAAAGATATCACATCAAATTTGGGCTTAAACGATGTGAATTTTCAATACCTTTCTATACCTATTTTTAAATTTTCAATAAGTTTATTTTTCGAGGCGTGAGAGGCTTAGTTAAAAATTAAAAAACATTTTTTTTTATTTAAAGTGCTCCTGTGGCTTTATAAATAAATATTTTTGAAAAATTCATGCTGTACATTGTTGGTGAGGCTTGTCACAGTGCATCCAAATTTTTTTTTTAATTTCTGTAGAGGGACTTGTTTTGTAGAGACGTGCAAAAAAGGGATATTTTAAATGAACTTTTTAATTTTGCGAAAAGTATTTAACTTACCGGATTCGGATTAAGCATACATATGAATGATGAAGTAAACTTGCATTTTATAAATTATGACTATGATTGATTAATGTTGAACGCAGTAATTTATTAATTGAAAAAACGCGCTTATTTTTTTTGTGTTTTTTACTTCTTCGCCTATTATTAGTGCAATTTTGCAATTATCGTTATCGGACTTCTACTTTGCAGCAAATTTCATAACGAACAAGTTTATTTCAGTGATATTTTTGCGTAAAACTGTTAGTTTTTGAGATTATAAGCAACATTTGAAAGAAAATCCGAATTTTTCGGCATTTTTTGCACTTTTTTGTTAATAACTTTTGAAGCACAACTTTCTAGACTGGCGCATGAACAGTACTTATTATTGAGCCTATTTTGAACCGAATCCAATTTTTTCCGCGTTGTTAGCATCAACATCCATGCAAAAAGTTAATTCGACTGGACTAATACCATTGGCATATATTCAAGGACCACGAACAAGAAGTTGCGGAGTTTGTGTTGAGAAAACATCTATAGACAGTTGCAAAAGAAGTACAGTGGAAGAAAAAAGACTGACTATTGAGAATCTTGATGAAATGGAAAAATTGTTGTAAGTGTTCCTGCAATCTTTTGATTCATTGAGTAATTACGTGTACATTTTATAAAGATGAAAACAACGGAAGGAATAAATTTTAACAATTTTTATTATTAATTATTTGTTTTCAGACCTTCTCATTTAAATCTCCACTTCATTTTCCCAGATTTTCCGAATGATTGTGATCTAAGAACGATTGATAAGAATGTTTTGATAAATTCTCGAGTACGCTTGTTTATGATTTTGGTTGGACTGCAAAAGGTTCCGGGAGAAGTTATGATAGCCTTAGTGGATCAGGTACATTTATTTGGTACCTTACAGGAAATGTAGTATGGTACATAAATTTAAATAAAAATGTAAAAGCTGTGATCTCAATATTCCTGTTGATAAGCACATTTGCAAAAAGAACTTTGAAGGATCTGCAAAATCGATGGAACCGTATGCTATGGGTCAGTTTATCAGCAACAATACTATTTATCTGAAGTGCAATGTTGAAGTAGGGATTGTAGGCGCTGATAATGATAGTTCTGCGATCAAAGCTATGCGAGAAGCTACTAGTCATGAAATCGTTAAACATTGTGATAAGAATCACACCAGTAAAGGTGTAGTCAGCGAGTTGTATAGGATTTTAAAGGTAAGCTTAAGGTAGTACGACCTAAAAGTCATTGGCCGTACCGATTTGACTGAAATTTCGCATATAGTTAGATGTAACTAAAAGAATGATTCAGTTACAATTTGGGAAATCTTTGGAGCGAGAAAAAAAGTTATAAACATTTGAAGTTTCGTAAATCCGCATATTTTGCTTCAGACGTACATAATGAAAAATTGACCGTACGAAATTGAGTAAAATCTTAGAGATTCATAGTCCAAACACTAATGAATCGTTTAAGTATTTAAAAAAAGGAATTTGGAGTCTCTGAATAGAATAATAACTAATTGAAAACTCAATATCACGGTTCTGGAGCTGTTTACATATGAATTATGCGGAGATGTGGCAACGTTGCAATAAGAGTTCGAATGTGCGCGTGATTCAAAAGCTCACCTACTTGTAAGATTTAGATGTACGCCATCGAATTAAATAAACTTCTTTTAAACACACTTTCTGTTACTCGCTTATTATTTACGAAAAAAAACTTGGGCTTCATTTTCGTTGTTCTGTAAACACGTGTTCTTTGTGGTTATGTCCAAGCAGAAGTAACAAACAAAACATTACAGCTGAGCCTACTGTATACCTATATATAGTATATATATATGCTTTTACCTACGCAATGTTGCCACATCTAACTACTGCCGAAATCAAATATCGAAATTTCTCGCTTGACTAGCTACGTATAGGTTGTACTACCTTAAGGAAGTTAATAGGTCTAGTAAGCATAAGGAACTTAATAGTAAAGCAATATCCTACTTGAAAAAATGTTTTAATTATTGCGTAGCCCAATGTAAAGGAAATTCTGTAGGTATAGCTTGCGCTTTAAGAAATATACTTTTCCACTGTTTTAATGTGTATGAAAATTTCGGTAGTTGGTGTGGATATAATAAAAATTCAGAGACGTATATACATTAAGTCATTGGTGATGGATTTCAAGACCAAAATTTATTTGATGATCTAAAATGTTTATTTAACACTTCAGCAAATAAAGCTTCACAATTTTCGGCAAACATTTCTGCTAATACGAATGAAAGTTGAAATGACACAATTGTTAGTTTTGCTCCGAAATCACGCATGTACAGCATGTCTGCTTCAGGCAGCCAACGAACAGCATGCGCCATAAATAAAAAAAATGATGGGTAAAAGTGCACCATAGATTTAAATTATAATTTATCAACATCTCCAGGTAAACATACCTTAAAGTACGCCAATCGAATAAATAATACTTCTAAAAGGCGATACAAAACCCAGTCTACTATAGATAAGAGAAGACGTTTGGAAAACAAAAAATCCAGAAATGCATTGAAAATGAGAAAAGAAATATTAAAAGGCGTTACTTATAAAAGTAATACAGCGTTATTATAAAATTTCGATTTGCCTGCCACTAAACATGTTGATAAAATACGCCGTTATAGTATAGTAGTATTATTCGATTTAGAAACAGGTAGATTTGATCAAACAGCTGACCTATTACAAATTGCTGTGAACTGTGAAGATTTTGAGTTTTCACAATATATTTTACCAACAAGAGTTATAGCTCCCGATTCAAGTTTACAGCAGCATATAACTTATGCCAATGGTAATTTGCAGTACAAATCACTTAATGTTACTGTGGGAACTCTTCAAGAAGCATTGTTTTCATTTCATGAGTTCTTACGTCGATTCCAAAGAAAATGTATATTGACTGCGCATAACTGCTTCAGATTTGAACAACTTTGTTTAATGAGAGTAATTATAACAGTATTACTAAGAGAACAGTTTAAAGGTATCATTGGTGGTGTCGGTGATATCTTACAGTTAATAAAAAAATGTTCGGGAAGAAAAGATAAAACCAGTAACACACTCGAAAAATTAGCAGAAGATTTCAAAATTAATGCTATTGATGCCCACAATACTATTTGTGATGTGCAAATGTTAAATTAAATATTGCTTAAACTTAGTATTACTAATAGAGACATAATAAAGTCTGCTAAAATTTGGAACGATATTGAAAAAGAAGAGGAATTTAAAACAAATTTGTCTGGTGCTATGAAAGAATTGCATCCGTTGTCAGGTTATCTTTCTAAACATATGATGAAAAGAATCGTTTCTGCAAAAATTTCGTATAATATGATTTTACGAGAATTTGATGAACGTAAATAAAAGTTAGAGAATCTAAAAGAGTAATTACAAAATTATACGATCATTTGAACCAAAAAAAGGATTAATATTGCTATCATTAATTTATAATTTTAATAAAACTTACAATTAAGAAGATTTTACCAAATATCAAGTTCATTAAAAATGTTATTTTTAGTTAAATCAAACGATGTTTCACATATTGATTTATGTTCAAGAGATATAATTGAAATCATGATATTTTAAATCATAATTGCAAAAATAAATAAAAGTATTTCTAATATTAACAATCGTTTTATTAAAATTTATTAATGATATTTATTAATAATCTTTGAAAGATACAAAACATTTGCAAATTCACACTAATTTTTTAGTTCAAATTTTTTATGTATTAAGTTTAGGAAAATTTTGCTGAATAATTTTATTTTATACAACTCACCCTTGTTCGTTGAGTTTTAAAAATGATTAGATCTAATAAGTTAGATCTGCGCCGTTATACATTTTAGAAATTCAATGTGCCACTTTGAATTTAGAAATATTGTGACTCGGTTGGTAATAAACGATAACGCAGCGTAAAAATTTTACATGAATGTATGAGGTGATAATGTTTGGAACCTGAGCTAACTTATTATTTGATAAAGGTACAATTGATACATAGGTACTTTATTCCAGTTTCTAAAAGTTAATCTATCAAAATTGTATTTGTATTTTTGAATTACCAATTATCATAATCAATATCCCTGGATATCTTTGTGTCGGAAATTTTAACATAATAAGATCTTATCAAGTTTTTGTCCACCATATTGAATCGACTACTTATATAATGATCGAGAAGACTACAAAAATGTACAATATGAAAATATTAGAGAATTGTTGTATAATTTTATTGTGAAAGAAAGTGGTTTCTTGTTTCATACTTAAAAAAACAACAGAAAAATCAGTTAAGTTTTTTCACATTATATTTTGCAGCGGGTACGGAAAGGATTTATTTACGAAACGAGAGATTACGGTACGACCGGAAGGTGGTTTTACTTTACGTACCCATTTAACAGCTTTTTAAAAAGTATTTTTAAATCATTATTTATGAATGGTCAAATTTAAAAAGGTTCCTCATTTTGATTTTCTGAAGACAGTGTATATTAAATGAAAACATAATTTTTCCTAGATCGTAGATGTAATCAAGATATGAACTGTGATAGTGTTTCGTTTAGAAATAAAGGAATTGTCTTCTTAAAAAGTATTTATATTAATTATTTCCATTTAAAAGTAGCTAAAAGTAGCTTGCACCCTTAAATTCTTTTAAATACTATAACTATTGTTATTAAAATATATTTTTTAAATTAAGGATAATAGATGAACCATTGATAAAAATTATTTACAATACTTGTATTATTAAAAAGTAAATATAAATTTATTTTAATTTAAACCTGTGCAAGATCGAAATATCCAGCAGAACTCGCCAGAGAAAGTAGACTTTCGCCCTCCGCAGTGGTTTCATGCACACTTTGACCTTCTGTTAAAAGTTTTTTAACAGTTCTAACATCACCATCAGAACAGGCTTGAATTAACAACTGCTTTTCAGTTCGTAATCGACATGAATTATCAGAACGCATAAGCGTTTAGTTGAAATCGCTTTAGCTACAATACTAGATGCACTTCAAGCCAGGCGCTGAATTACCTCATGATAGAGAAAATGATTTGCATCACTGGTAGATAATTTATTAGTTTCAGCAGCTTGAAGTATCTTAAATGTGTTTATATCCTTTTTGAATTATCTGTTGGATTTCAACAATCTAAATTGATATTACCAAGTGCAACTCACTCCAACTATAACAGAAAAACAATATTTTTTGTAGTAATGTGATAAGCAATTTTATGTAAAAATAATGCCTTTCAAATCATATTTCATAGTAAATCATAAAAAACAATGTTTTTTTTTATTTTTTATTTTTGATGTGAATAACATCTTTACGGATGTTCCAGCGCTTGAGTTGGTATGGGGGTCTACGTGAAAATTTGGAGGGGAAGGTGAAACCCAGAATTTGGCGAGAGAGCGAGGGGCGCGCGGTCCTCACTATTGGGTAATACGACACCATATATATAGGTAGGCAAGATGGCTGTGCAAAGTTGGGAAATAACATTGCGTCTTATGGGGGCCGGACGTATTTGTATTTTTAAAGCAAATTTGTTAAATAAACAGTCCCTAAGGCCAGTAGAATTGGATTAAGCAATGTTTTCTGAATATGTTTAGAAATTTTGAATTACTGAACACTTGATCTAATATTTAGAAACATACACTTAAGTACCAAAATTGGAGGTTAAACATGCTTGTCTGCTGCACAGGCAACGCGACGCGCTGACCAATTGTTTAGCAGACTAGCATGTTTAACCTCCAATTTTGGTACTTAAGTGTATGTTTCTAAATATTAGATCAAGTGTTCAGTAATTCAAAATTTCTAAACATATTCAGAAAACATTGCTTCATCCAATTCTACTGGCCTTAGGGACTGTTTATTTAACAAATTTGCTTTAAAAATACAAATACGTCCGGCCCCCATAAGACGCAATGTTATTTCCCGACTTTGCACAGCCATCTTGCCTACCTATATATATGGTGTCGTATTACTCAATAGTCTCTATGCAACTGACTTACAGTGAGACCTAGTTTCTTGTATACTGTATATGCGTAGGTGGGGAGCTTCTCGCCCCCCACTCTCAGGCCCAAACGCAGTGTAATACGTGTTGTAGCTTATACAGCGTTCAGGGCTTTCCCTATGAGTGTGTGTGTGTAAATGTGCATGTGTTTCCTCCCTTTGCTTCTACATATATTATGTACATGCATACTTTGTGAGTGTACTTATATATAAAAACTATTAGCTATTAACTATTATATATACAGATGTATATTATATATAAGGATGTATATCCTGGCTAAGAAACTGCAAGGTGTTTGCTGCTTTTCTTTCCGTTAGTGCATTTAGTTTTCGTTGTGGAGCAGAGTGAATTTGTTGCGTTTTCGCGGACCCAAGCGATGCACTATCAGTTAGTTTGGCATCGATGAGTAAACGGTGTAAATGTTATAGAAACGATACTTATGTACACGGCGTCGTTGGCAAAGCTCGTTTTGGGTATAACGTTACGCTTAAACAAACGCAGCTTTAATGCATAGAAAATATTGCAAAATCACATATCGTTTCTTCCAATAAAGATTAGCAACTTCAAATTTGACCCAAAATTCAATACTATATATTGAATATCTGCAAATAATATAAACTTATCTAAACTTAGATAAAATTGTACTTTCATCCGCATACAAAATTTACCACACACGTTACAGTAGCTTCAATTTATTGTAACACTCTAACCATTGAAATTTTATCTTACTGGCCCTGGTAAAAAGTACCACGAGTTACTAGCAAGTAACTCGTGAAAATTAACCGAATTCGTGACAAACTCGTTAATGAATTCGCGTGAAACCCTGCTAAAATTGGGATGCTGACTGCTGAGTCAAAATAAATAATTAATTGTTCGGCGATTATTGCTATAAAATTAATTATTATTATTTATATTATTATGCTATCATAATATAAATAATAATAATCCATTAACTTAATAGAATTTTAATAGTCGCGGCTCTTATGATACCGTCGGCGCCCGGGTGGATGTCGACTACTCTGCCCATTTTCCATTGGGTGCTTGGCAAGTTTTCTTCTTTAAGCAGGACGATGGAGCCTTTCTGGATGGCATGTTGGCCAGTTTTCCATTTGGAACGAACGTTTAGTTCGTGCAAGTATTCCCTTTGCCACCTTCTCCAAAAATGCTCTTTCAGCTGTTGAATATGTTGCCAGTGCGACAATCGATTGGAAGCAGTGTTGCGGTAGTCTTCTGTTGACAAACTCGTTAGGGATTCGCCAATAAGGAAATGAGCCGGGGTTAAAACGGAAAGGTCATTGGGATCGTTTGACATCGGAGTTAAGGGACGTGAATTCAAAATACTCTCTACTTCGATGACAAAGGTGTTAAACTCTTCGAATGTGAAAAGCAGATCGGTGACTACGCGCTTCGCGTGATTTTTGAAAGCTTTTACCGCCGCTTCCTTTGATGTTAATAAAGCATGCAATTCTTTTAATTAATTATTCGCGCCGACGAAATTTGTTCCGTTGTCCGAATAAATATTTTTCGGCTTACCGCGTCGCGCTGTGAAGCGCCTAAGCGCTGCGAGGAATCCTTCGGTAGTTCGATCGCTAACTACCTCCAGATGAGCCGCTTTAATTACTAGGCATACAAAAATGGCAACATAAGCTTTAATTTTTTTTGTATTACGGTATTTCTTTTCTTTTATGTAGAACGGACCGCAGTAGTCGACTCCTGTATTGTAAAACGCGCGCGCTTGATTTACTCTAACGCTTGGTAAGTCGGCCATTATGTATTCGGGTGTCGGCGGATTTGCGCGAAGGCATGTCACGCATTTTCTAGTTATTTTTCGCACTTGGCTGCGCCCGTCAATTAGCCAGAATTTTTGCCTTAGTGCGCTTAGCGTCGATTGTGCGCCTGCGTGATGGTTGTTTACATGAGTGTCGCGAATGATGATCTCTGTTAAATGATTAGATTTCGGTAATAACGCTGGGTGACGCTGTGAATATGTTAGCGCTGCGTTATTGAGCCTCCCCCCCACTATCAATATGCCCTTTGAATCGAGGAAGGGGGATAGTGAGAGTAACTTGCTCGTGCGCTTTAGCTCTTTTTTATTGCTGAGATCACGAATCTCTTTTGCAAAGTGAGCTTGCTGAAGGCCCTTTATAATAGTATTTTCCGCATCGTTCAGGTCTTGAACGGTTAATCTTCCCGAGATCGTATTTTCGCGACTGAAGTGCGCGACGGTGGCGACGAATTTCTTCAGTTTCTCGTACGAAGAGAACTTTTTGCAGATTTCAAGAATCGCGGCGCTACGATCGTCTCGCGAGACGTTCAGAAGGAGGCATGTATTTTTCTTAATTTCCGGCAAATCGTCAGAGAGTTCCGGAATATTTGACTTTGGCCTCTGACGTTCATTTGTTACAAGCCATTCCGGCCCGCTCTCCCATATATTGTTTTTCAAAAATTCGACCGGGAGCTGCCCTCGCGATAAGGCATCTGCTGGGTTGTCATGCGAACGAACGTGTCGCCACTGAGAGGCTTCGGTCGCGGCTTGAATTTTGATAACGCGATTAGCTACGAATTTTTGTAGTAGGTGGGGAGCGGTTCGGATCCAGTGTAGAGCTATGCTTGAATCTGACCAAAATGTGCATTTTTCAAAATTGACGTTAATCGTTTTGACGACTTGTTGGTATAGATCTACAAGCAGAACATTCGCGCATAGCTCTAGACGTGGAATCGTGACGGTCTTCAGAGGCGCGACTCTCGATTTGGCACAGTATAAGTGGCACTCCGTATTGTCATTACCGTCGGCTGATCTTATGTAAATGCATGCTCCGTACCCTTTTTCGCTCGCGTCGGCAAACCCATGCAGCTGTATGGTTTTCGCGTTTTTTATCAAAACCTTGCGATCGAAGGACATCTTATTTATGAGCGGAAGCTGATCACGGAATTCGTTCCACGTGGTATTCACGGCTAAGGGAACTGACTCGTCCCAATGCAGTTTTTGCTTCTAAATCTCTTGCATTATGTTCTTAGCGTATAGCACGACAGGACCGAGCAATCCTAGTGGATCGTAAATTTTCGCGATCTCGGATAGGACTCTTTTTGACCCCTTGCTGCGCTTAACGAGAGGATTCGAGAAATAGGAAACTGCATCTTGGGTCGCGTTCCACGAAATGCCGAGAGTCTTGACTGTTTGGCCGTGGCTTAGTTCGAAATTTGTTTCGATTTGACTTTCCTCAAGTCCGGCTAAAACTCGTGGATCATTCGAGGCCCATTGGCGGAGCGGAAAGCCGCCTAATTTCAATAGTGCCGTCACTTCGGTTCTAATTTTGCGCGCCTCTTCGATCGTGTCGGCCCCGGTCAACAGATTGTCGACGTAAAAGTCTTTCTTGACAATTTCCGCGGCGCGAGGATATTTGCCGTCCTCATCGTCAGCTATTTGGTGTAAGCTGCGGATGGCAAGGAAGGAAGCGCATGCTAAGCCGAATGTGACGGTGTTTGATTGTAGGGTGGTCACGTTCTCGTCGCGTAACCATAAAATCTTTTAAAATTTGCGGTCCTGTTCTCTGACGAGTACTTGGCGATACATTTTTTCTATGTCGGCCGAAATAACAACCTGGCGTAATCGAAATCTGATCAAAAATGAAAATAAATCGTCCTGTATTGTAGTTCCGACCATTAAAATATCATTTAATGAAATGCCAGAGTCGGTCTTTTGCGATGCGTTCATGACCGTTCTAGTCTTAGTTGTTTTACTAGAGGTCTTTATTACCGCGTGATGAGGCATCGTGTACCCGATCGACTCTTTGCCTTCATCTTTTATTTCGCTCATGTGTTGTAAGGCCAAATACTCGTCGATGACAGCAGTATAATCTCGTTTGAGAACCGGATTTTTTCGAAACCTCTTATTTAGCGCGAATAATTGTTTGAGCGCTTGGTCTCGCGATTCTCCAAGAGTCGACGGATCTCCCTTGAATGGAAGCGCAACTACGTACCGACCTTCCGCGTTACGCGTCGTGTTCGCGGTGAAGTGGTTTTCGCACGCGATTTCTTCTTCCGAGCGAAGCGTTTCCGCGGGGCCTTCCTCTATCCGCCAGAATTTTTCTAGCGCGTCAGAAACTTCGGTCATTTTACAAACGCCTTCGCGGTTGACTCTCTCGGAATTAATATAGCCGCCTACGACCCAACCGAAAGTTGTTTTTTGTAAATAGAGGTCTGCTGCATCATTATGCAGATTTATTTGACCAACCGAAAAAGCTGACAAGGTAGGCCCTGATGCTAAAAGCACGTCAATCGGGGCTGACTCGTGGAAGTTAGGGTCCGCGAGCCTTACATTTTTCGGAAGCTTAATGCCAGTTGTATCGATCGTTTTGCTAGGCGACGCTTCCCAAATGCAAGGGATCGTGAGGAACTCCAACGTGGTCCTATAATCATGTTTTGTCGATTTGAGCGTGGCAATAACGGAGTGTTTGGTGAACGTCTCCATTTGATTCAAAGCCCCCACAGGAATACGACACTTCTTTTTCGGCAATTTTAATTTGTTTGCGAGATCTTCTGTCATAAAGTTAATAGTAGAGCCCGTGTCTAGTAGTGCTCTGCATTTGACTAATTTGTTCTCTTTATTGCAAACATTGACTACGGCGCTTGTCATAAATTGATTAAGCGCGTTTCGCGCCGTAGACGTAATACACGTATGCCGTATTTCTGCGAGTTCCACTAGTCAGTTTTGATCGCTTCCCGATTGGTGTTTGTGAAGCAAAACGTTTTGTTTGCTATCACAGACAAAACATTTTTTAAACTTACATTCCTTGCCTTCATGCTTCCGGAGGCAAGTTAAGCAGAGAGACGCGTTGGTCACGGTTTCAATGCGCTTACTAAAGTCTAAAGCGAGAAAAGTTTTGCACTTCCAAATCGGGTGTGACGCGTCAGAACATACTGGACATTTGCGAGTCTTAACCGAACCCGTTGCGAGGGCTTGTTTTTTACCGTTGCCCTTGGGTTTTTTTGCTTGATCAGACTTTGAATTAGTGTTAGTCGCGGATTCGCTCGCCTCTCCTCGATCGTCGTCGCGTTTCGAAAGTCGCGCAGCCGTCGCATACAAAAAATCTATCATATCTTCTAACTTGGGAAAGACATTTTGGATCATTCTTTCCTCCCATTTTTCGGCAGTATTTTTGTGCAGCTTTTCTTCGATATTTTGCACAAGAATCTCGGGAGACACTTTAATTCCTAGAGCCTCCAGAGATTCGATGTGCTGCTGCGTTTCGTCTGCAAGCCGACGAAGCCCTTCAGCAGTTTCATGCGTTTGCACAGGCAAACGGAGGAGGAGACTCAAGTGCTTCGAAATTATTAAGCGTTTGTCCGCGTAGCCCTTTTTCAAGAGATCCCACGCGCGCTGATAATTTTCATCAGTGACACTGATGTGTTTTATTTTGTTTGCAGCCTCACCCTGCATCGCGTTTTTTAGCAGGTGTAATTTTTCTACATTTAGCAAATGGGGATGATCGTGCACTAGCGTTTTGAACGAGTCGTGGAAAGGCAACCAATCTTCATATTTTCCCGAAAAAACCGGTATCGGTGCTTCCGGAAGCTTGACGTGTCTTCGCGATTCGGATTGCGGCGCGTTCGTTGTGGGCGGCCCGTAACTTGCTGTATCCAGCGGTGCCGGCTGCGTTAGCTTTTCTATCAGTTCCTCGGCTTCGGCGAGAACAGCGTAATGAGCTTCTTGAATGGCAAACCGCTCTGCCATTGCCGTGTTTAAATCGTCGTCCTACGTGGTAGCGCCTTCGATTTCAGCCTGGATCGCTTCGAAATTCTCGTACGCGTCTTTCACTTTCTGGAGTCGATTGGCTAGTTTTTGCGCGGTTAGATTTTCGTCATGCTTGTTTGTCTCGAGAAATTTTTCAAAGTTTGTAATTTGACCTTTTATAACACCGCGGCTTCTAATAAGTTCTTTTACTCGCGCCGAGTTGGTCATCTTGACGAAGAGTTTAGGGAAGGAGGGGACTTATTATTGGCGAATCGTAATCTAACGAGCTTACCTTCGTAGTTTTGCGGGTAGTTGGCGCTCGATGTCGATCGTCGTTGCACCCTTGGACGTAGATCCCGATGATTGTCTGCTCCCTCTGCTTTCTGGATCCGCTCTCTTGGCTGATATTGATAGCCTCTTTCTCGTGCTGTAGTTTCAACGTATGAGAAGATTCGGGCTTAGCTTCTTATTGCCGAGTGGCTTGGTGTTGAGGAGCGATGGATTGTAACACTTGAATCACTTTTTCTTTCTTGAGCGTAATTTCTTTTTCTTCTCAAGATTTCGTTCGAGGCACTGGTGATCCGGCTCGAAGGACCATGAAAATTCTCATCAATGCGTGAGAGTGCGAGACTGCGACTTAACTCAGTCTAGCTTATTTGAATGAAAACTCGGAACTTTTAGCGGACAGGAACGAGTATATTTGTAGTGTATTCACAAGTGTACAAACTTAAATCTTAAGGTATCACGTTGGCTCTCGATGTGTTCGGTTCGAGAGTGGATACAAATCTGGCATCAATTGGCGACGGAGGAAACTGAGGAAACCTCGGTGTCATTCCTTAGGCCCGGCCCAATTATGAGACTTGAGGACTAAGAAGCTGGCCGATTGGGTCAGGAGTGCGTGGGAGGTAACGGACCTTTATTACGGCTTACTGGAGAGGACCGACGCTCGCACGCATCGATTTACGGCTACAGTGCAATCACGGGTTTTCCCGGAGCAATTGCTTGCTTTACAATAGGGGCGATAGCAACGCATAGGGATTAAGACGTTTATTTAGAGATTTTAATGAGTGTGCCGAAATTTTAGACCTAATTTCGGCACGCTGTAAAATAGGAGCGCTATAGCTAGTCCAGAATCGGGGAGGCAAAGGAAATAATGGTGAGGGGAAATTCGAGACTGAACATACAGTGTTATAATTTTTTAGATTTTTTTTCAAATACACATACTTAAAGTATACTAAAAGACCTTTCATTTGCATATAAAATTGTCTGGATCGGATGCACTGATCAAAAGATATGCACATTTAAAGACAACGAACTCTGTTTCGGGCGCTTACGAAAATAACCAATTTTACGTTTTCTTCTTAAGGGGTTATGCCTGAGTTAAAATTAAAAAAAAATCAAAATTTTTTTTATTTGATTTTTTTAAAGCAAATCTACTGTAGAATGAGCTGTCTTAATCCTTTTTGCCCGAAAGAATTCTGTTACAAAGTTATAGGCAAAATATCAAAAAAATACAATTTTTCAAAATTGCGTATTGTTCATCGTAGATTTTTTTTTATTTTGAATGTTCAAAATAAAATAAATTTAGAATTTAAATTTAGTTTTGTAATTTAAATTTAGTTTTTTAATTAAAGATATGTGCAAATTTAAATTACCGCCTAAAAACATGGCACCTTACAGCATATAGAAAAGGAAATCACTATTTTACCGACCTAGTCGAGATTGCATTCAGACATCAGCTGTTTCGTCTGCTGTCTGTAGTTTAATGCAAGCTGGATGTTGTGCTGTTGTGATAACTTCTGAGTCTCACTAGTGTTCAATTTTAGATAAGTGTTTTGTACTATAAACGACATATTATTTGTAAAGAATCTGTTCTTTGTGAGTGTATTCATTGTTTCAGGTATATGGGCTATAAATCTCTTGTGTACGAGAAGATGCCTATGTGTTATAAGAAGTCTATGCGAAGATGCATATGATGGTCTCAAAGTCTACTGTAATTGCTAATGATCCTATAAAGTAATGGTAAGGAATGACAATAATTATATTCATCTAAAATATGCTGACTGCGAATGCTTACTAAAAACTTACATTTCAATTTCAGCTTTCGATACTAGTATATCTACATGTACAGCACCCGGGTCTTCATACACACCTTAATATATAGGTATCTTATGCCAAAGTACAAGAAAAATATGCCAAGCAGTTCATGTAAGTACTACCAGTTAAATATACATAAGTGTCTCGATAAACTTTAAATGCATTTTTCTCAGTTTTGCCATTTTTATGATTTTAGGTCCTTTACCGCAGGATATCTCAGCATCCAGATGATGAATTGACACCAGAAAGGATGGAAAATCTTCTGAATATGTTTCTTCACAGCTTAAGCGGAGCAGAATTGACTAATACAAGGTAAAAGTCAATGTTACGCCTGTGAATATATGTAATATTCACTATAATAACCAATATAATCAATTTATGAGTTACTAAATATTTATAATTTATATTTGATAGAAAAGTCTTCCGCTTAAGCTGTGAAGAAACATATTAAGGAGATTTTCCATCCTGTCTGGTGTCAATTCATCATCCGGATCTTGAGATATCCTGCGGCAAAGGGAAAAAAGTGCTGAAAATTAGTCTTTCATAAATGTAATTGTTTACAATGTAAGTATAGATATATCATTTTTTAAAAATAGTTAAAAATATGTTTAATACCTACATTTTAAGTAGGAGAAAGATTTTTTTTCATACTATGAATAAATAATTTTTTTCAGCCCATTACTTATTAATGTCTTTTTTACAGGTTTAACTCAGGCATAACCCCTTAAAATCCTTCTAACTTTTGATCCAAGCATCGGTTTGCAACGTTTAATACATCAAATTAAAGCTCTTTTCTTGTACTTTTCTGACAATAAGTCAAGATTAAAAATTTTTAATGTAGTGAGCTATATATATGCTTCTCAAGTAGATCATTTTTTGAAAGCATGTATATAGCACACTATATTTTATAAAAAAATTTGAACTAACTAACAAAAAAGTAGAAGAAAAGAGCTTTAATTTGACGTATCGAACGTTATAAACGGATGCAAAAATAAAAAAGTGCGATTTTTGGACCGACTTGTGTGCCACTTTCTGGTGGATTTCCACTTATATGCGGAGTTTCACTACATTCTGAACGGTAATTCTGTTGTCTGCGTTACTACCTTAAGGGGATAAACCTGTGTTAAGCGTTGAAAATAACAGAGCTGATTTTCCTTATGAATAGCGCTATAGACATTACAGATTAATTTTTTAAAATAATCCTTATTTCTATTTATTTGGCAACTTATACGAGGCATTCAAATAATATAATAATAATACATTTCATATAAGTGTGTCAAATGAGTAAAAAAATAATTATTTTTAAAAAGTAGTATATGTCTATAGCGCTGTACATAAGGAAAATTTTAAGCCTAGTCAAATGAAAAACGATTGGTTGGTTGACTAAAAAAACGCGTAGCAAGTGACTTAAAATGCAGAAATTTAAGGCTGAAAACAATGGCGTTTATCAAGGCCCATGAAGCTTTATATAGACAACTTTAGTGTGCCAAAATGAAGTATAATATACATATTTTCAAGTACAAGAAGTCATATTTAAGTAGGTGATGTAATCTTATTTTGTAGACGAGTCAATCATTTTCTGTTATTTTCAACGTTTAACTCAGGCGCTTAAAATGAAAATTTAAATAGTAAATCAGTTATTATTATCTCGGGAAAGAACGAGGAGAGAAACCGGGAAAATGAAAGAAGAAAAAACCGCGGGAGAGAGGTTAGAACGAGTTAGAACATACGAAAAAGATAAGAAAGATGACAGACAAAAACGCAGCAAACACGAGGGTAACGAAGATCAGACGGAGGAGTGGAAGTTTACAAATAAAAGGGAAAGAGGTGGTATACCACCGAAATGAGAGAATGGAAAAAGTCAAAGCAAGGTTCACTGATTAAGTACATGAAAAAGAAGAACAAAGCAAAAGGGCTAGATATGGCTCTCCTTAGTCGGTAAGAGAGAAAGCGGGTGCGAAGGGCAGGAAGTAGATGACGTGGAACCCAAGTCAGCAATAGAACCTGAGGAGCAATTGCGATGGAAAAAGCGGGCTTACCGCAAGTGGACAAAGGGGTTACTACACTGAGGGAGAGTGGGATGTGAATTAATCCAATGGATTGCAAAGCAACAGAAATTTAAAACAGAAGAAGGGCAAAAAAAGGATTTCGGAGGCTAGCCTGAATTAAGGAGGTTCATCATAATCCTGAGGAGGAGGGTAGGGAACCCTTTATGCTTTAACATGAGCAGGTATCTTGAATGCAAACTTAAGATAAAAAAATTTCAAGCTGTTGAAACTTACTGAAGTATATAATATTGTATAAAATATTACGAAAAACTTATTTTTATGTAAATATCTGAAAAGATTATACACTTTTATTGAATATTTATTTTATTTAACAATTTATTTGTTAACAACTAATGGCAACGCCGCATGTGCGTAAGTTTTATTGCGTTATAGGTAACACTATATCTATATACTTGGGCTGCGACGTTGCCCCATTTCCATGCCCGTGATCTTACTTGTATCAAAATCACGGAACTATTCAAATCATATTTCATAGTAAAGTATTGTTCAGTTTTACATTAATTTCTTCATGAAAAAGTTGGTAAGCAAGCTTTACGAAAACGGAAACTTATTCTTCAAAAGTTTAAGCGCATGTCTGTGTATATAGTTTTCAATTCTCTATATTTTCTCTTATACTATTCTTAAGTAATTCATGTCCAATCATATGACTCCCATAAAAACTATAGTAAATTTGTGTTATCTTCGTTGCTTTATTTCTCAAAAACGGAGGGATAAAAAAATTTTGAAAAAAATTAAGGCTAAATCTCATAAAAAGTACCCTAACCTAAAGGACTCAAACCTAAAAGACTCAGTAAAAGCATCATTTTAGCATGCTTAGGTTATCAATACTCTGATTCTGGGCCATAATAAGCCTTAAATTTTAAGTTTGGAATTTCTGCATTTTAAGTCACTTGATGCGGGTTTTCCAGCTAACTGCCAATTATTTTACACCAAACTAGGCTTAAAATATTTCATTTGAGTAGTACTATGGATTTACTGGATTACTTTTTTAAATAGTTCTTTTTTTGATTATCATACCCATTGATATGGGATGCACCACTATTACAATACCCAAATATCCTATGTAAATACATGCAATAAAAAAAAGCGGTGCAGTGGTGTGTGCTGGCAGAGTGTGTGGCACGCACACACGGCAGATGTGAATAACACATATCTATGCTTAATATAGCGTTCATGTGTGTGGAAGTTGCTTCGCTGGATAAAGTAATTAATACGAGATCCATATATCCACCATGTCCACCAATACACATATCAACTGATTTGTGTATTGGTAATGGTAGATTGAGGGATGGATGTAAAAAAATAATTATGATGGAATATATCGTCGCTTCTAATGCATACTAATCACAGTTCAGTAAGGTAAAATTTCAATCGTTAGAGTGTTACAATAAATTGAAGCTACTGCAACGTGTATGGTAAATTTTGTATGCGGATGAAAGTACAATTTTATCTAAGTTTAGATAAGTTTATATTATTTGCAGATATTCAATATATAGCATAGAATTTAGGTCAAATTTGTAGTTGCTAATCTTTATTGGAAGAGACGACATGTGATTTTGCAATATTTTCTATGCATTAAAGCCGCGTTTGTTTAAGCGTAACGTTATACCCAAAAACGAGCTTTGCGAACGACGCCGTGTACATAATTAACGTTTCTATAACATTTACACCGTTTAGTTATCGATGCCAAGCTAACTGATAGTGCATCGCTAGGGTCCGCAAAAACGCAACAAATTCACTCTGCCCCACACCGAAAACTAAATGCACTAACAGAAAGAAAAGCAGTAAACCCCTTGCAGTTTCTTAGCCAGTATGTATATCTATATAATACATTTGTATATATAATAGTTGAGAGCTAATAGTTTTTATATATAAGTACACTCGCAAAGTATACACTATACATATATACCTATATAATATATGTAGAAGCAAATGGAGTAGACACACGCACACAAACACACACACATGCATACACAAACACACAGTCACACACACACACACACACACACATAGGGAAAGCCCTGGACGCTGTATAAGCTACAACACGTAGTACACTGCGTTTGGGCCTGAGAGTGGGGAGCGAGAAGCTCCACACCTACGCACACAGTATACAAGAAGCTAGGTCTCACCGTAAGTCAGTTGCATAGAGACTAGTGGTAGTGGGGACAGCGCGCCCCTCGCTCTTTCACCAAATTCTGGGTTTCACCTTCCCCTCCAAATTTTCACGTAGACCCCCATAACAACTCAAGCGCTAGAACGTCCGTAAAGATGTTATTCACATCAAAAGATTCCATTGATAAAAAATTCATAACCGAATGTTGTGAAGCGAAGATTCGCAGCTATATGATAGGCTAATATAATGCATTGCGTCGTAAATGTAATTTTTTAAATTTTAATGTAATTCATATTGTTTTTTAGTCTTTGATTTTGTATTTATGTGTAAGTATAATAATATAATTTTGATGTAAATACATCTCTTGGGACGTTCTAGCGCATGAAAAATATATGAGGGGTCTGTTGAAAATTTCGGACCAAGAAAGGAGGGGAAGGGGGACAAAGTGCTGAGCGTTCGAGGGGCGGCCCCCACTACCGAGCCTCTCCGTGTATAAGAGTATCACGCGCAATCGAGCAGAGCCGAGTCAAAACGAACGTCTTTTTCCCCCACTCTCCGGCACTTATGCTGCGGCCCTTCAGCATGCTTTTCTTGTGCCAGCACGTTCGGGACTTTTCCTATTTGTATGTGTGTGCATACTTATGTATGTATTTCTACCCCCGCTCTCTGCCTATCTTTCTCTGCATAAGGTCCTTCAAAGTCATGATGTATATCGATAAACAAAATTTTGTAAAAGATATGCAGGTTATCAATGAATATATGCGTGTATCAATGAATATTTTAATAAATTATATTGCACTACTAAAAATACTAAAAAAGAGATTATAGCAATTTCACAAATTTAAAGTATTGAAAGTTGTGAAGTCATACAAGAATTGGTCAAGTATTTGACAAAAACAAGTGCGAAATAAATGCTAATGAAAGTAAAGAAATCAATAAAATATCGTTAAGTATTAAAATTTAAAGTAGAATAAAGTGAAAATTATGCTAAGTAATAGAAAGGCTTAAACTTAAGTTGCAGTTTTTACATTATTTTTTTAATGTTCACTTGCCGTCCCGTCGTGTAAATATTTTAATCTTCATATGTTGTACAATGAAAAATAATAGTCATTTAAACAAATTTTTAAACTTGTAAAACTTGCGTCGCGACAAGCTTATAATTCTGATTCTTGCACATGGCATTCAAATGTACGAAATAATAAATTTAGTTATATATCAATTTTTTGAAGCATCAGCCACAATCTTGCATTTGTTAGTATCGTAATATTTAACACCATTAGCATCAAACTATTTTAAATATTACAACGAAATAAAGTTTAAAAAATATCATTATAGAACATACAGTTGCTAGTTAGTTATAGCCGTGATTATAAGCAGAAACTTTGAGGTAGGGTGGACTTAAATTTCTATGATTTTTCATTATAAATTACAAAACTTGTTTATATTGATAGTGCATGCATTTAAAATAAAATTGTAACAATAAGCTCTTTGTTGTAAAAATATGTATGTTTAAAATGTATTTTGTTTTTTACTATGAGGCGACAGGACGGCAAGTATGCTTTAAAAAAATAATGTAAAAAATGCAACTTAAGTTGAAGACTTTCTATTACTTAGCATAAGTTGCACTTTATTCTACTTTAAATTTTAATACTTGACCATATTTTATTGATTTCTTTACTTTCATTAGCATATATTTCGCACTTGTTTTTGTCAAATACTTGACAAATTCTTGTTTGATTTCACAACTTTCAATACTTTAAATTTGTGAAATTGCTATAATCTCTTTTTCAGTATTTTTAGTAGTGCAATATAATTTATTAATATATTCATTGATAACCTGCATATCTTTTACAAAATTTTGTTTAAAAAAAATGAAAACTTATATTTGCCTAGGTCTTACCTTTTCTAAAGGTTTTTTTAGAGATTTCAGAACTTTTTAGGAGTTTAATGGATATAAAAAATACCCTATAAGAATATCAAGATATTTCTTATAACATTTTTCTAGTATTTGAATAGTTTATTTACAACATAGAAAGTACAATACTGGTTAGTAATATATATTTTATATATTAATGCAATGTACATAAATATACAATCTAAACTTTAACCATTAACGTCCAGAACGACATATTTCGACACCTCTGTTTTTTATGTCTCAAGGGTCCTCTTTCAATAATAGGGACTAAATTTTTTTTTTAATTTAATTTTGCCGTATAAAAATCGATAACAATTTTAAAAATCTAATTTTTCGATACGCGTATACCCGATTCATAGAGTGTGACAATGTGACATAGAGATCCAAATTAAAACAATGCATGACGATTTTTCCGAAAAAAAATTTTTTTCAATAAAATGATTCTCTAGGAGATCTAGAAGGTCTATATAAATATTTTTTTATGTTCACAGATTTTTTTTCAAAAATTGATTTATAAAAATTTCGTAAGAATAAAACTACCTTGTATTAGTCAGATAATACTCTCAAATTTTTTAGATTGATCTGCTACAATTTTATTTTCCTGGATTTTTCGATAAGTGAAAAAATCGAAATTTCAAAAACCGTCCTAAAAAATTTAAAGAGCATTTTTCGATGAATACTCGGATGAATGCCAAGTCATATTTATTCTTATGAAATGTTTATAAAAGTCGAAAATTTTCGAGAAAAAATCTGTGAATTCTTTTTTTTTAATTCTATCTCGAATTTTTTATTTTAAATATATAAATTTTTAAATACAATATATTGTCACTCCGTACGAAGACTAAAAAGATCTATTTTAATTTGCCATTTTTGGATACTTCGGATAAATTAATTCGTCAAGAATGTGATAATCTTGAAATATAATTCGTATATTCAAAATTTTTCAGATCGTTGACTCCAAATTGGATTCGAACACTCTAAAAAGAGTAAATTAAACTAAGTCTTCGTAGTCTTCATAAGGGGTATACTGTATATATAATATGCGTAAGAGAAGAAAATGCCCGGTGAAATAATCGCCGGGGGCCCGCAAAGCTCATGCTCTGCACGGAAAGCATACCTATATAGGATATACATATACATACGTATATTCGAAGTTGAAGGCATATATATATATAGAATATATGCAGGTAGGAAACAGGAGAAGAAAGTGCTCGGCGAAGAAACCGACGGGGGGTAGCAGGCCGCCGCTCGGAAAGGAAAGCATATACCTATATATACGAAACGCTATGCCTATATATTATATACAGCTTAGTAGCTATATACATATACAGCGTAGTTAGCTATAAATATGGGATGGAGAAGGAAAATCTTCGAAAAGGAAATACGCACTCCGAAAATTCAAACAGCTTTATTTAACAAACGGTTCAATATTTTTATCTGATTCTTCTTTTACATAAAACGCCGAATCAACATCATTTAGAATGTATGTTAATAGATTGCATATGCGTTTGATAAGAGTAAGTTATTGATGATTGAAAAAATTTGATAGGCTAGGCGTCGTACGTAAGCTAGCTTACTCATGCTTGCCAGCGGGCGCTACCGCGCCCCTTGACCTTGATAAATATTACGATATACGTTAACTTTTTATGGGACAAATTACGGTTGCGAATGACAAATGATTCCCGTTTTTCAACAACCATTAAAAATACGACCATTGATGCTACATTCTCTCATTATCGTCAATCATACATATACGTTTCCTATTTTAGTTACCACAAATCTATAGTTGCGCTAATGAATGCATAAAACCATCAAGATAATTCTTTTTTTTTTTTTTATTTAGAAGATAATTCTAATACACATATCAATCGACAAATACAAGAATAACATGACACTACATCTTTATAAACAGATTCACTTCACTTATTAAAAAATGTATATATCGTCGCTCCTAACGAAGACTAGCATAGTTCAGATTACTAATGAAGACTAGCACGCTTCAGATTATCAGGGAAAACTAGCGCAGATCAGATTATTCCGTCGCAAAGTAGTCGCTAGAATTTTTGAGCTGTGCTAGTCTTCGCTGAAAATTTTGAAATGAGCTAGTATTCGCTGAAGACATCTAAGCAGCGCGGAGAGCTGATTGAACTGTGCTACTCTTCGCTGAAAAGTTTGAAATGAGCTAGAAATTTTATAATAATCTGAAGCGTACTATCGTCTCCGTTAGTAATCTGAACTGTGCTAGTCTTCGTTAGGAGCGACGATATAAACTATGTACAATTACACTATAGCCTTGTGTATAAAATAAAAAATACCAGATATAAAACCAAATTTTTCCGATTTTCTTACATTTGCACCCAGCTTTACTATTATAAAGTAGATTGATAATTAATTGAGTGGATTAAATGAATAATGAAATCTTTATATTTATTAGCTTCATCTAGTGAAACTCGCGCGCTCACGAACACGATGTATTCACATCTGCCCTGTGTGCGTGCCACACATGTTCTGCTACACACACCACTGCGGTACTTTTTTTAATCTAATTTTTCTGCTAAATGGTTTATAAGGATTTTTTTAATATAATTAAGTTTTAATATAATTGTAAGTTTCAAATGTATATAAAATGTTGTGTATAACAGCATCTGTTTGGATTAAAGAAAAGTGTCATTATGGAATAATTTTCGGTGACACCGTGGAGCGTTGCATTAGCATATAGTCTGTTATGCACATGCATGAGTCATTAGTTGTAAAAATATAATCTCAGTATGTGTATCTTTTAAGATTGTACTACAATTAAAGTTTTGAAAAAATTCAAACGAGTAATTTAGTCAACGTTTTCAGTATAGAAAATAAAAAAAAAACAATAGTTCTTAATATTTTACAAACTAATTGTATAGTAGGACAAAACAAAGTGCGCTGTTCTAACTCTAGTTATTTAAAACAAATGAACCAGGGAATCCATAATACTACTTTAAGGAGATGTCGGAGCTAGTGTGATGGGTTATGACTCTGGCAGTTCCAACTTTTTATTAAGCACATGCTTTATATCATTAAAAATCAAACTTATAATTGTTCGTAATCGTACAGGCTACCTCGCAACACAAAGCGTTTTTAATTCAATATCTACAAAATTTTAAATTATGAATTTATTGCATAAAAAAAGTGACGGTTATGTTACGGATTCCCAAAATTCATATCGGATAGCCGTTCTAATTTCACGCAAAAATTATGAATATATGCAGAAATCTGAGATGGAGTAAATATAAATAATTGTAATAACTACCTCGCGTAACTGTGGTTCAGTGCAATAAACAAGACTGTATTTGCTATTTATGATCGAATACAATTTTTGAGGTTATATAATGCCTCATTTAATTTGCATGGCTCCGACTCCCTCTTAAAGGGATATTTCAAGGCTAGCCTGATGTAAAACGATTGGCGCTTTGGCTGAAAAAACCCGTGGCAAGTGACTTAAAATACAGAAATTTCAGGCTCAACAATGGGTCGTATCACTTATAAGAAGAGAGATGGACCCTTGGGCAGCACCATATTGAATTTGAAAGCCGCCATTGGCCTATCTAAATCCATGTATAAGAGAACAGCTGTTGCGTATCAAAAAAGTCCGAAGAGGTCTGTTCCGTTGTTCTATTTTTCTCGCGCGAAGACGACGTCTTAGGTCTTTATAAAGATCGACTATGCGAACATACTGTGCCCCACCAATTATAACAATACTGATTATCATGATTGAGTAATGTATAAATCAAATAATCGAGTAATGTAGAAACTGCGAATTTTTGATTTAATAAAAGACCAAAAAGAATTGAGAAATTAAAGAACAGAGAGAAAAATTAATTTTAATAATATTCAAGATATTTAATGAGAGGAAATATTTTTCTTAAAGTTGTGTAATTGAATAATATAGAGATTATTAATGGCTATTATTTTTCCTACAGACGAAAAAGAGCCTTAAGCGAGCTTGTTTAAAGTTGAATTATTGAGTAGAATAAAGATTTTAAAGCATTTCAAAGAATATGTTTTGAAGTAAAATTTGTATTAATTTGAAACCTGAATAATTTTCATAATTCAACTCAAGAAAGACAAGTATTTAACAGAGCAGAGAATCGAAAAATTAAAGAACAGAGACAAATTAATGTATAGTATTAATTAATTTATAATATTTTAAAGTATTTGTGAGAATGTTTGTTTCTTCAATTAAATTTTAGATAATATTAAAGCTGTGAATAATTGAATGATCAAAATACTTAAAGAGAGAATAAAAGAGAAAACAGGGTAAAGAAAAAAATTTTAGTTTTATTTTAATCGAACTTTTGAAAAATAAATAAAGAGTTAATATAAAGTTTTGAGTGATATAAGAACTGTAGAGTGATTATTGTGTCTTCGAGCATATGCGCAGTACTTCTATATTTGCAATTTCTGATACAGTAAAATTTCTTAAATTATCAGTTTTATTTAATAATCATCAATTTAATAAAAATATATTTAATATATTTAATTTCTAGAAAATAATTATTTAAAGCATAATATTAATAAATTAATATACATTAACCTACTACACATAATACATTTAAAGTTCATATACCACAAAACCAACGCGCGCGTTTACGCGCGCAAATGATCCCCTAGTCAGGGTACAAAAGCAGAGCATCCGTAACTTGAGTATGCTAAAATGATGCTATGTAAATACATGTAATCCAGTCAAATTGAATGATGCAAAAACTGGTTATTTAAAAATAAAAATTAACGTTCAATAGTGTGTTTACAATGAAAGGTTGGAAAAGATAGAAAAGAAGTGTTTTTGAGAAGGTTAGAGAAGGTTACAAAACGGAAGTAATGTTGTAAAATCGGGCAGAGAAATGGAATGAAAGATGTGTAGATAAGTATAGATGGAAAAATACTAAAAATTTTATAGTATATTAAGATACATGTGGCGTAAGTCGTACTTTACGGAACGACGTGTATAAACATACGAGCTAGCGCGTGAGGTTAGAGTCGAATCATGAAGGACTACTTATTGAGTAATACGACACCGTATATATAGGTAGACAAGATGGCTGTGAATAGTCGGGAAATAACATTGCGTCTTATGGGGGCTGGACGTATTTGTATTTTTACAGCAAATTTGGTAAATAAACAGTTCCTAAGGCCAGTAAAATTGGATTCAGCAATGTTTTCTGAATATGTTTAGAAATTTTGAATTACTGAACTCTTGATCTAATATTTAGAAACATACACTTAAGTACCAAAATTGGAGGTTAAACCTACTTGTCTGCTGCACAGGCAACTCGACGCGCTGACGAATTGTCTAACAGACTAGCAGGTTTAACCTCCAATTTTGGTACTTAAGTGTATGTTTCTAAATATTAGATCAAGAGTTCAGTAATTCAAAATTTCTAAGCATATTCAGAAAACATTGCTGAATCCAATTTTACTGCACTGAGAGAAATAGGCATTACTTTTTCAAACCTTCAGTACGAAAAGTTACAGGAAATTATAGTAAATCTTGCACAGACTTCCCAAACACTAATTTTTACAATCCAATATGGTAATTTTTATTTTGGTTCAAATAATTTAAAAATTTATTTATCTTTTGTTTATCTGTTTTTAACTTTGTAGAACATTATTGTTTTATGAGTTTATCATTATTTATTGATTATTCATTGAATTAAATTGAAATATGCAAATTAAAAATTTTCGACTTGGGCTGGATTCGAACCCGGACCTACGGGACCGCAGTCAGGAACGCTTTTTTTTTTTGAGTAAATGATTTTCTTTATTTTAATGTCAAATGTTACAAGTGTAAATACATCATAAATCACTTATAGTTATTTATTTAGTCTACAGAATGCCCTGCTGGTTCTCGCTGTGATAACATAAATACTAGTGCTAAATGGAAAATTGGCCTATTTATAATTGTCCTGCGCTAATATAAAGTAAACTCTTTGTATTTTTGCTTTGTTAGAAAAACGGCAAGGCCTAAAACTAATTGTGCTTAACTTTCATTGTTTTGAGAATAAAATCCACTTTGCTCCCTTACACTATATACATATATACAGCCAATGTCCAGTGGACTATATTTTCTGTACATTCTTAGTACTTAATTAAGGTTTATAGTATTCAAAGTTTTCTAATGCTTTGATATCATATATAGTGATGTCATGATTATGCACTAAATTATCGTAGTCAATGCTCAATGGAGCGAATAGAATTTTTTGTTTTTACAGTGCCTAGACACATGGTAAATAATCGGTATAAAATTTTTATCTACTATAAAACCGTTTTCATCTAAGTATAGAAACGCCTCAGCCGGAACGAAGCCGTTCTGAAGTGTTTTTTTTAGGTACAAGTCTTTTGGAAAGAATGCCCCTCTAATCAAATTGTTGCCAGTGTAGTTTAAGGCTGCTTTTATATGATTCCGAATGATTTTGATCATGAAAACATCTATTCTCGGTATCTTTGCAAGGAGATAAAGTTTGCTGTTTTTTATTCTTTTTTTGTAGTTATTATCTGCTTCTCTATGATAGCTAAGGCATGTTTTCAGGCATTTTCTCTCAAACAGTCTTACTTTTTCTATGGAACTAGCACTTAGATTAAACCAAATATTACAAGCGTAGGTGATTATAGGCCTCACTAAACATAAATATGCTATAACTTTAGATCTTGAGTCTAGGTAAGGTGAATAGAAAAGTTTGTGTAATTTCTTAAATGTATTACTGGCTTTGGTTAGTTGCTTTTTTATGTGTTCATCGAATCTGAGTAGATCGTCTAAGAAAACTCCTAAGTATTTTACTGATCTTTTATGTGGAATGAGAGTAATATTACCATTTTCAGAGTCCTTTATGCAGAAATTTCTCCATTCTTTTCTAGTTAAGTATGAGGTATTCACAGTGACATCTCTAAACAGTATCGATTCACACTTTTTGGCATTAATCTCTAGTTTCCAGTTTTTATAATACATTTTTATTTTATTGTAGAGTACTTGCAGTTTTGATTCTATAGTTTTAATATTCTTGTCCGCCACATAGACAATCAGATCGTCAGCAAAAGCGAGTGAATACGAGTTGTTATTGTTATTTAAGTTAAATAAATTTAAAGTATCGGCATTGTAAATGTTAAATAACGTAGGTGAGTTTACCGTACCTTGCTGTAAACCCCTCGTGATTGCATATGACTTATCTGATTCTCTATTATTTAGGTGTACTGAGAATTTTTTTCCTGTAATCATATTATTTATCATTTTGATAAGATGAATGGGAAAATTTTTTTCTCTAGCTTAAATATTAAACCTTCCAGCCACACGGAGTCAAAAGCTTTTCTAAGATCTATTAGGATTGCTCCTATTAATTCTTTGTTCGCTAAATGCCAGTTAATGTCACTAGTGAGTTTATTGATTGCATGTGTTGTTGCATGCCTTCTTTTAAAACCGAATTGTTGATCTGGAATGATGTTATTTTCATTACATATTTGTATCATTTGATCATTAATAATTTTTTCAAATTCTTTACTTATTACTGGTAATAGACTAATAGGTCTTAGATTATCTAATGAAATCTCGCAGTCTTTTTTTTTAACAAGTACAATAAGTTTAGCCTTTTTCCAGGCTGTAGGAAAATATGAATTATTTATCATATTATTAAATAAAATAGCGTAGTTTGTAATAACTAAATCTGTAACTTTTTTAAGTATTACGTTCGGAATTTCGTCGGTACCTGATGACGTTTTATTTTTTAAACTTTTTATTATTGATTTTACTTCTGATTTGCAAGTGAATCTAACTTTTGTGCGTGTACTTAGAGGTTTACTTGCTAAGTTCTTATTATTAAACCAAATAGCTGAATCTATGTTATCTAGCTTTTTTTTAAGCTCAACTTCTCTGTTTTGAATTATATTCTCTAAACTTGATTCTACGCTGCTTTCACTTGAATTTATATTTTCAAAGTAAGAGCCAATGATGTTAGGAATTTTATCTGTATCGTTTACCATAAGATTACCATTCGTTTTCTTAAATTTACTTAGATCTATATTATTTACAGTCGCGAAATGATATTCGCTTTCATTTAACACAATGTAGTCAATGGACGTGTTATCTTTTTTTCTGAATAACCTGTTTATTGCCGGAAAAAAGTTTACTGAGTCTCTATAATCTATTTTGTACACTTCATTTCTCCAAGCATCTTTTGAGCATTTACTAAATTCATGGGCAATATTATTTTTAGTTTCTAGTAATTTTTCTTTATAAACAAGACATTCAAGTTGGCTATTTTTGTCTTTGTTATACATCAATTTATGAATTTTTGTTTGTAATGTTTTTTTTTAGTGAGTATAGACTATTTAATTTTTTATTTATATATTTATGGGTAGAAGTTGTTAATTTAAGTTTTGGAGTAATTTTTTTAATTGAGTCTAAGATGCTTGCTTGCATTTCAGTTAGATAGCTATCTATTTCGGTGTTACTTAAATTAACATCTTCTGGTATACTAGTGGTATAATTTTCTTCGAGGTCTTTTTAAAATTTTTTCCAATTTGTGTTTTTGTAAAGATATTTGGTATTGTTATTCACGTACTCGGTTAAATTATTCTTAAACTCAAATTCAATACAGAGGCTAATTCCTTTATGATCACTATCGAAATCAATGGTATCTAAACTATTTTTCGAAGTTTTGAGCCTCATATCAAGTAAAGCCATATCTAAGAATGACTCTGATCTACTGAACGTAGGGACCATGGCTGTCATTGCTTTTATTTTGAATTTTAGGTCATTTTTTTCCAGCCAGTTAAGAACTTCTTGCCCATTCGTGTTTGTGCATATATCGCCCCATTTTTTATTCCTTACATTCAGATCTCCTATGAAAATACAATAATTATGATTTTTATAAATTTCTAGAGATTTAAAAATTGTGTCTAGTTCCGACTCTAACTTTACCTTTGGTTTAGGTGGGATATATGCACCAATAACGAATAAGTGTTTATTTTCGTGTACTATTTTTATTGCTGATGTTTCAACAGCCTCAAGATTAATATGCACTTTTTGGAACGGTATTACATTTTTAATAAATAGGGCTGTTCCTCCCCCCCTTTGTGTGAACGATCATTCCTGATTATAGTGTACTCTTCTATAAACAATTTATGCATTTTGTTTAATTTCGTTTCGCTAATTGCTAATATGTCTGGATCGTTTTCTTTAATAAAATTTACAAGATTATGTCTTCTATGGTTAGATATAATAGAATTTACGTTTAGAGCTATAATCTTCAGGCTGTTCAAAACATCAGCATTATTTATATTAACCATTATTATAATCATTCCAGTCTACCCCCAAACGCTCCGACAGTAGATCTATTTTAATTGAGTTTGATTTGATATAGGTAAAAAGATCGTTATTATACGTAGTTAACATCTCAGTCATTTCTTTCTTAAATTTACAAAAAGTATTCGCAAACGCTTCTGTTAAGTTATTATTCAATACGCTCGAGTCAAAACTATTCGCACTATCATTGTTTGTTTTTTTCTCATCTCTTGTGTGAGTCTTCGTAGCCGCTACACTTGCATAGGTTGATCTGTTTTCCTCTCTCTTGTTTGATGGAAGAATCTTCTGTAGTCTAGCATCTCTTGCCTTGGACATTTCTTCTTTTTTTTTCTCTGAGGATGCTTTCAGCACTGGGCACCCTCTGTACGATGCTGGATGACCCATTAGTTTGCAGTTGGTGCAGTATATATTCTCCTTAGTAGTTTGTTGCGTGATTTTACACATGCCAGGTGGGTGCGACTCTGGGCACTTTACACATCTATATCCTAGGTTGCAATTGGATGCTACGTGACCTAGTCTCTGGCAGTTCTTGCACAGGATTATGTCCACTTTTCTCAAAGGTTCCCATTTTACTATTTGGAAGAGTAATCTTCGTATAGCTGTTAGTTTTTTAATTTTGCTTTGTGGATCAATCTGCAGTAGAAAAAGTTTTTGAAATGTGGATCTGGTTTTGAATTCTGAGATTTTCAAAATATTTACATCAGTCGTTTTTAAGCTATTTAGTTCACTTGCAATTTCATCTAGTGTCGTATCAAAGTTGAGACCCTTCAGTATCAGAGATATAGGTTTAGCCTCTTTTGGTGTGAAAGTAAAAAACTCAATACTTTTTTTCTTCAGTTTGTCTTTGATACTGGTAAAATCCTCTAGCGAGTCTGCTATAATCGAGCTTTTGCGATTACCTAGATTTTTTATGGCAAAACCATCGGTTATGTTATTTCTTTTTAGAGTGTTGATTAACTCTTTTGTGGATTTGCCTTCGATGATTATAGGAGGTTGCCTTTTTTTCTTTGTTTTGTTTACTATATCTTCTACTTGTGTCTCATTTTCGATGTCCATGTTGATCACGTTGTCTGTGTGCTCCCCCTTCGGGTGGCTTGTGGAACTACTATTCGGTGATACTTCGTCGGTAACAACGTCGGTAACTTCGTTTTTACTTTGTTCTGTTATTTGCTTTTTAGGTTCGGTTTGGTTATTTATTTGGTTAGTTTCTGGTTTTAGGTTTTGAATTGAATTCTGTAGATTTAACTTTAGATTTGGCTGCTTGCAGTTATTGCTCAGTAAAACTTTTCTGTTCAAGTTTTCCACCTTCAATGCTGGGACATGAGGTAATATTCCTATCGTCTTTAAGTATAAATTTTTCGATGCGTTGTCTAAGGTTTTTAGATATTTTTTTTGTTCTTTTGTTAATTTTGCTTCTGTCGCTATCGGTGAGATTTCCTTACGTTTTTTGGAGCCATTGTTTGGTGTTGTTCCGTTCGTTTTGAAGGTATCTGAGGATGAAGAATCTTCATCCTCACTATCTGCCATTTTTTCTACCCAGACACGCCGTTGCGGCTTCAGCGGAACAAAATCCCACTCTTCTTCACTTCTAGTCACTCTTACACTCCGATTTATATTATACTTTGCGGCTACTATGGCCCTTTTGCTGTTGCTGCACTTTAAATAAATCTTGTTTCGGTAAAATCTGTATTAATCCCAGAATATTACAGACACTCTCAAGCACGATGCTGCTGGCATGCCGCCATTTTTGCTCTCCCAGTCAGGAGCGCTAACCACTCGCCTAAACAGAAATCTTACGCGTAAAACTTTGGATCTAATATATAAATCGAACGTATTCATAACCTTAAACTCAAATAATTTTTACCATTTTATATAGTAAATTTTAATAAAAATAATTTTTACTATGAGAAATATAGTAATTTTTTCTACAGCGACTTGTAATATTCGATATCAAAATAGTGAATATCAGCATAATAGTAGTAAAAATTCTCATAATGGCAGTCTGTGCACAGATTACTATAATTTCTTGTACTTTTTCGTACTTACAGTTGTAAAAATTACTGCTTTTTTTTCTCAGTGTGGCCTTAGGAACTGTTTACTTACCAAATTTGCTGTAAAAATACAAATAACTCCAGCCCCCATAAGACGCAATGTTATTTCCCGACTATGCACAGCCATCTTGTCTACCTATATATATGGTGTCGTATTACCCAATACCAGTATTCGATCAATCTATGCGCGATTCAATATCAGCGCTACTTTTGCCTAGTTTTGTGGCAAAACTGAACTTCTGGTTTGCATCAACATGCAGGTTTATATGGATAGCTATACAAAATATTTTTTAAAAAATCCCTATTACTTTATACCTAGTATTTTTTCTCATTTCCTCATATAAGCTAAAGATTTTTGCAATCGTTTAGTTCTGAGAGTGATCACCAATTCTGTATATCAGCGCCATACGTACAGAGCGAATAGTATAAGTACTATTTTATAGTACCGATTAGCATAAATCCGCTACCACGGCTATCCTTGTCATTAGCAGTCCACAACTGCACCGTGAAGTTAGGGCACGAGCACTGCGAGTATACATCAAAAGCGCGATTTTGCGTGCTTATAAAGTTGAAATATAGGTTATTTACACTTGTATACCTATATATTCATAAAAGTACTGATTTTTGTGCGTGTATATACCTACACCGTTGTCAACCTCATTCTAAACATTTTTATTGTACTCAAATTGTACAAAATGAAATTCGCGACTAATTTTATTATTAAATCATGAAAAAATTCCAAAAGACTCAAAATACGCGCGAACGAGCAAACGAAGAGCAGCCAACTGCAATTTTTAGGCTTCAACATGGCCGCGCGCAACACACTTTTTTCCGGATATAGGATTAAGGTGGCACTTATTTCACAAAGTATTTGAATATTCGCTCCCTCGCCAGAAATTTATTGTTCCTATCCAAAAACTATAAATGCAGTAAGAAACGGATAAAAAACTTTTAACACGGGCCACTTTCCACAAAACGCTTTCTTCACTTTTTTTAGAAATAATTTTGGGGTAAACAAATTTTTTTTTGCCCAAGATTTAGGGTTTTATTAAAATAAAAAAGATCACAAAAAAGTACTTGTTTCGTGGTTTTTCACGTTTACCGACGGTTTACAAACAGTGAAGATTAAAATAAATTATCTAATAACAAAGTAGAGTTCAAAACCTTTAATTTAGTTTTTACAGAAAGTGTCCAAGTGCTTTAGTTACTGAGATACGATCATACAAAGGTGTAAAGAAAATCGAAAAATGAAATCCCCCTATGCGAATTGTTATGACTTTTTAAACGCAGTTCTAATCTATTTAAATATTTATTAAACACATTGAAAAAACAGCGGCACGAAAGCTATCTCATATGAGATATATAGCGTACAAAAAAAGGAGTCTTTTGCTCTTTGTACTATGAGAAAATAATAAATTCTGTAATGTGCCTAATTTTGCTTTCAAAGCTTCAGATTTTGAGTAGAACCATTTTCCTTATATTGGTCTTAAGATCATAATATCAAGTTATTTATTAATAGGGTTAGATAAATACAAAAAAAAACTGGCTAATTCTACTTGAAGAGAAGATCAAAAAGGTGTCTATAACATTATCTGTAAACCTAATAGTTCTTAAATTTAAAATCATTAAGTATTTTTTCTTTCATTTATTTAAAATCTAATTTAAAATCTTAAAGTGTTTTTTCTTTGACTTATGTTGAATGCAGCTAAAATGTAAAATAAAATAAAGTAAAATAAAGTTGAAATTTATATTATTAATTTATGAATCATAGAGCATTAAAAAAATTATTATTATATTAGTCATAAAATAAGCCTTTTTTAAATTAAATTGTGTATGTAACTCAATACTCTTTAACTTATAGTTATAACATATATCTTTCAGAAAAATAATACTGTTATGCTATCTCAAATCTCATGAGTATCAAATGGGATTGAAATTTGAATGAGAAAAACTAAAGTATGGGAAGATTAAATAATAATAAGGATAAAACATCAACAGATTGAAATGGATAAAAGTCAACGATGCAGAATAAAGACAGCATCTGCTTTTCAGATTCAGAAATTTTTTGCAAATTAGATTTTTGTTATTATAAATAATAATTAATATTATAAAACTGCTAAGGCTCAAATGAAAAGTATGCCTTGAGTAATCGATACATGTTCTTTTAATGCCAAGAAAAAAGAAACACTACTTGTTGGGTAATATAAAATAATAAAAACTAAATTACTCTCCAGTACAGTTACTTATAGTATTCTTGAATACTCTTAATTGAAGAATTTCAATGTATTTTTAACTGGAGAGTTTAGTTGTCAATATACTAAGCTACTTAGTTGTGCAAGTAAACGTATGCTAAGTCTAACTTAACCTCTAAGAACCTCATTAGTCAGTTGTCTCAATTAGAGTAAAGTTTTTTGCCTCTACATTCATTTACTTAGTTTGGTTTACCTACTTACAACTTTCAAAACTTAAAACTTACTTTCTCTATACGTGCAATCTATACATCTTTATGATTGACTGCATATAGTACAAGGAGCAAAATGACCTAAATAATCACATATGTTTAATATTAGATATTGACCCGCAAAAATAAGGAAGAATTATGTAATGAATTCTAATAATGCAAGAATTTTCATATTATAGCCATATAAGTACACTCTGTGTATTTCTACTTTGAAGCATATTATAACATTCAGTAAAATAAGTCGTATATTCAAATAATCACTGAAAACGGCTTTAAAATGAGGTCAAATATACTTGTACCCTATAAGCCTCCAATTAAATAAATTCTAGTAAAAGATACAATTTTTCGAATCTTTCAAAAGATAGGCTAATAAAAAGTGTCTACATACTTCGAATTATAAATTTTGGTAAAATTATATTAGGTACTTCTTTAGACCAAATAATGGGGATTATATTGTATAAGTTTTATAGTTTTGTCCCATAATATGGACTCTATTTCTTAAGATACAGATTTAATAATGTATGCTGAACAATATTTGTATTAAATTGCAAAACATAGAGACTTACTATTAATACATGTTAACAAGTCAATATTTCAATAAATAGGGTCCATGAAACTAAACTTTGAAACACCCTCTATTTTTGGATTAATTAATCATTTTTCAAAGTTTTAACCAAATCTGCGACTAAAAGTATGTGGAATTTCCTGATACGATTAGTTGATAGATTGAAGAATTGATTATAATAATTTTTAGTCACGAATTCTTCCATTCATGTAAATATTCATATTTTAAGCATCCTTCTAAAATTTAAGTTTATTCAAAACATGTAAAGTATCTTTACCAATACTTTAACGATTATGTAAAAGTGTGTAATAAATATTCTTATTTTAAAACAAATATTTTCCCATTATTAGAATCTGTTTTTGCACTTTTTTCCCAAGTATCTGTTTATTATCATATCACGAAGAGATCTATGTCATTAAATATAATGTATAGGTATTATTTTTGTATCTGTGATGTATACAATGAAAAATGATGTGTAAAGTTTATCAACTCAGTAATTAAAAATGGATTCCTTAAAAATAAAAAATTAGTAGTCTCTCTGCAACTTTTTGATTGATTTAATTTTAAATACTTAATATTATATAAATTTCTAGTAGAAGTTTTATAGGTTAATTTCAAATTTGATCTGATGACTGATTTAATTTTATTATTCATTAATAATGACATGAAAACAGCGTATCAAAGATAAATCATAAACGTTTATCTTAACAAATTCAGGACAACGACAATATATAAATAGGTCATGAATTTCTTTCTACTAGGTACTACCTACCATGAGTCATATGTCTCAAACAGTAATTCTTTCTACCATCTTCTTATAATTATACGTTGATTTAAATAAAAAAAAATATTACCAAAAATATACTAACGTAAGTACCAAAATGAATATTGATTATAGAAAACTTTTAATTCCATGAAATATATAAATTTAATCAAAAGTGAAAGTCAACCCTTCATTTTAATTCTAAAAAACGACATACAAACTTCTTGCAAAATTTTATACAATGTTTGTGGATGCTTTTAAGTCTATAATAAAAATTATTAAACCATTTTTAACGCAAAAGTATTAAAAGTTAATAAGAAGAAAATATCAATCACATGTTGACAAGATTTTATTTTTACTTCCATGGCCAATGTTTTTAATATTCCACCCTAAATAGATTTGAATATTAGAATATATAAGGTTGAAAGGGACTATCGCATAAAGCAAGGCATTAGGCATCTTTTTGATCTGAGTATTATCAGTTTTCTAAGTTTTTTGACCTTTTCTACATGTTATATACTATACGTGATACAGTTGCTTTAACAAAGTTTTTTAAAAAGCAATGTGTAACAAAAACTTCAAAATATATTCAATACAAGTCTCGAAAAAATCAAATTTTAAATATTTTGAAAAAATTTGTTTCCAATTTGATATGACATGTCATATTTTTACAAGATCATTAAATTTTTAAATAGTACTGATTGTTATCAATTAATATATTTAAATATTATAATTAGTTCAAAATTACCTTGTAACAGAAGAATAGATAGTTAATCTCTATTTTTATTATAACAAGTGAATTAATCTGCTTGCTACTGTTTTCTGTATCATAGGGTTATTTTACAAAAAAATGTTAATATGAAATTATTGGTATTGAAACAATAATTAATATATTACAATACTATTATAACTTCTATTTTAAAACTTAGTTATTGTTAATATAAATTAATAAGTTAAAATTTAAATTTAAATATATTCAAACATTAATGTCCATCATAAAATTTATTTCAATTAAATCAGAAATTTATATAAATTTTGCTTTTACTACCACAATGAAATAAATTTTTTAATATTACAAATAATAAAATTTTCTATTTGACATAACATTTTTTAATGAAAATTGTTATTAAAATTTGTACAGAATGAATGTAAGGAAAAAATGGATGCAATGAGAATCTCAGAATAATGAAAATCACTTCTTACTTCCCTAAAAAAAAAATTGGTAAGAAATTTTTATAGGATGCAATGGTTTATCCTTTAAGCTACTAACCTAACATGCATAGTACAAATAATAAAAATATATTTTTTACATTAGAAAAAGATGATCATTAATATTCAGAATAATCTATTTATTATTAATAAAACAAAACTGAGCTTACATTCCTATGAAATTGAGAAAGTAAATTAAACTTAGTAAATAGATTTTTCTTATTTTAAAGTTAATTGTAATGATAGGTTTAATCAATACCTATATTGATGTTGCATTATAATGCTAATATACTCTATCAACAAATTATCATAGTAAAATTACATATACTGATTGTTGTGATGCATGTTAAATACGTCAAATGAACTAGAATGAACTAGAAACTTTAGAATATGTATATAATTAAATTCACATCTTTCGATATATGTAGAATATCAGCACAACACTTATTTGATGTACACAATTTTTTTATTAAAATGTCAATAGTTTTTAGACAAACATTTAATCATTAAAAACTTGTCGAATTATACCTCGATAACCATAGAAAATAAAGTACATGAGATGAATAACACGGTTACGTTTATGCTGCTACGAATTTCAAAATACACAAACTATAAAGAGTATAATCTTAGTAGTTCATGCATTTGACTGAACGGAGTTTTAAGAGAAACAATGCTAGCACATGCGCAAGAAATTACGGAAAGCTCAGCAGTCTCCATCTAGTGTCCGGGGTTGATTCGCTATTTCAATTTTTATTCTTTTCACTTCACTTTTAATATCGCGAAAATTTACAATCTTTTTTGAAATAAAAAAGAAAAGAACTTTAAATCGATAATAATTTTTAATAATATTCAAAAGCTTATATAATTTTAAATGTTGTAACAATTTTATTGTTGAAGTTAAGAATATTAGTTTTGAATCATTAAAAGTATAAATAATTTATTATTTTTTAAAATGACATTTCATAATGTACAAGCTAATTCTGATCTTAAGTAGATTAATAGAAAAAATAGTTTTCAGGGTTAAAAGCCATTTTTATGGTGACAAGACCTTATGTTAAACCGTACAAAAATTCGTGATTAAAAATCTTATGTAAGCTCTTGAGTACAATTTATTTTGCATTTAACGATTCTCTATACCCTAAAAGTGAAATGAGGGACAATTTTCCCCAAATTTTTTTTCAATTTTCATGTTTTTCAAAATGGACGTGTTTCTCAAAGAGAATACTTTCCCCTAATTCATTCCAAAATGGCAATGTATAAGCATATATATTCTATGCAATTTCTCTACGTAAACAACTTCAAGCATTTAGGCAACTGACAATAAATTACTGATAACTATATATCATGCTTATAACTTATCTTTAAAACTTTATATTTATAACTTATAGAAATTTACAAAGAAAATACTTGCAAATATTGGCATCTTAACGATGCTGACGTGACCTTTGGTGACAATTAGCTTCTCAATCCGAGGTGATGTCCATTTTTTGTATATTAACATGGAAAAACTTGTAAATGTAATAAAATAAATTTTTGCAAATTAGATAAGTCAACTTTATCATTCATACACGATATAGTTCTGATCTTAATGCAATTTTAGAAGTATAAATAGTATTAAAAAGTTTATTGATTTTGTAGTAATTAAAACTTTAAGAAGCACGGGTTCATGGTTAAGATACTTAAAGCGAGTAGTTGTAAAATCAGTTAAAGATATTGTTGGAGCGTGATTAACGGGGGCGACAGAAGAGGGCGCGAGAGCGACGCGGGGTCGGAAGCGGGGGGAGCGAAGGACGGCGTGCGAGGATCAGAGAGCGAGAATGAGAGTCTTTTTGACGAGCGAGAGCAAGGAGATTAGAGCAAACAAGGGAATCATCGTCGATGCTGCGTGGCCGTCCCTTTCTTTCTTTTTTTGCTTGCACTGGGATCCCTGGAGTTTCCTTGAGCCTCCGGAGAGATTCGTGAAGGCTGCGTGTTCCTGAGATTGTGAGGACGCGAGGCGAGGACGACGAGTCGGTGGTTAACGGCAAGAGAGAGTTGGTAAGTGTTCGAGCACACGGCTCCTTGTCCAATCGGACAAGGCAATAACAGCGCACAACTGTAGGATTGCCGGATCCTAGCGCATCGGCGCTAAACGTGGGATCATCGGATCCACACGTGTTACAGAAGGAATTGTCGGATCCGGGTGCAACGGCACTACGCGAAGAGTTGTTTCGAATTCGAGCGCACCGGCGCATTTCATCCATCGACGAATTCTCGGAATTCGTGGCTTGGCGCCATAATTCCGATCGGCGTGCTTTTTCGGTCGATTCGGTAACGACGCGCGCAGTGGGTAACACGTTGGTGTACACCAACGCATACTAATTACATCTAACTATGCAGGATTCGTGAGAAGCCTGTGACCAGGCGAAACTGATATTAAAAATTCTAGTATTGAATAATAGGTAAATCGAGGTCGCAAAAAACGATTATGATAGTCTTAGCTTCCTCAATTCAGAGGTTCTATGTGAAAATAATGTTTAAAAATTTTATTTGTTTATATCTGGTAAACGGTTTCTCCGGTAATGAAATGATTTGCACCAAATGAAAGAGCGTCAAATTTTACATCGGAAATAATTTTCACTCGATTTTTATAAGTGTGTATTTCTGAGATAATGAATGAAAAAAACATTAAGCTTACACAGAGCATATGCCTCGGCGCTCCCCCACTCCTTCTTTCCTTCACACTCGTAAAGGTAATATCATTTTAGTTGATTATCTCAGAAATTAACACTTATAAAAATTGAGTAAAAAATCATTTCCGATGTAAAATTTGACGCTCTTTCATTTGGTGCAAATCATTTCATTACCGGAGAAACCGTTTACCAGATATAAACAAATAAAATTTTTAAACGTTATTTTCACATAGAACCTCTGAATTGAGGAAGCTAAGACTATCATAATCGTTTTTTGCGACTTCGATACCTCGATTTACCTATTATCCAATACTAGAATTTTTAATATCTTTAACTGATTTTACAACTACTCCCTTTAAGCTTTAAGCATCTTAAATTACCTCGGATTGAGAAGCTTGCTACCAGAGGTCACGTCAGCATCGTTAAGATAACACCGGATAAACTGTACACAAAAATCGGCCTGCACGGTACATGGAATAACCCTACACAAATAAATTCTACATAGAAAAATTGCATATAGATAATAACTACACGGAAGGACTCTACACCAAATTTACTACACCGCTAAACTCTACACAAGTTATTTTATCGGACTGAAAAACTCTACACAGATATTTTCTACACTTGTGTAGAGTTTAGCGGTGTAGTAAAGGTGTAGAGTCCTTCCGTGTTGTTATTATCTGTGTGCAGTTTTTCTGTGTAGAATTTATTTGTGTAGGGTTATTCCGTGTACCGTGCAAGCCGATTTTTATATACAGTTTGTCCGGTGTCGTTAAGATGCCAGTAGAGAAATGGCGGGTGACCCGAGATTGAAAGCACGTGTGAAAGAGCTCTTATGTAAAGTGAGTAATTTGGAGTAGAAATAAGGCAAAGAAAGGGAAACAAATGAGAAAGTTTGAAGAAAAGTAAGAAGAAGCTCAGTGAAAATTCAAAAGAGAAAACTGAAACAAAGTAAAACTAGCGGAAAAAAGTCGGAGAGGAAAAAGAGAGGTTAGAACCGGGAACATCGAGGCTGAGAAGCGTTAGTCAGATAAAGATGAAATCAAAGTGGAAAAGTAGCAGAAAGGCTAAAGGAAAAGAGACCAAGGAAAGAAGAAACACAAAAAGAAGAGTCGGTGTAACTGAGGATTAAGGGAACTGAAAATTCGAGATGGTCTTCGAAAAAAGCTCAAAAACAGAACATTCACGATAGAAGATAAAAAAAAAAGAGTTTGGAGAGGGAAGTAATGGGAATTAAAAGTCAACTAATGAAAAAGATAGTTACGAATAATGAATTTAACAAGAAAATAGAGAGTCTGATGAAAAGTGCAAAGAAGAAATGGAACAAGAGGAAAAAGCTTGACGAGATAAATGCAGAAAGAAAAAATATAAGAGACCAGGGACAAGAAATTAAAGAACTGAATGAAAAATACAAATAATTTTACTGAAGATAGAATCCCTCGTAAAGCTAAGAGGGTCAGAGGGGAGCATCAAGTTCGATCTCGGGACATCAAAGGCTCCCTAAAGCCAAAAAACAGTGCAAGGAGGAAGAAGGTACAAGTGGTGCAAGTTAATTAATTGGGTTGATTTAAATAATAAATTGATTGGAAGAGTTGATGCTGTGCATGATGAAGGAAGACGTGGCATCATTTTAATCCAGGAAACATGACTCATTGGAGATCAGTTCGAGGACTAAGGGTGAAAGGCTTACGAACTCTTCTACTCCTAAACGACAGGTAAGTAAAGAGCTTTTTTAGTAGTAAAGAGAGAATTAAAGCTCATGCTACCTTCACAACACAGTATGAACGATATAAAATTAGTGGCATACGAACAGAGGGACAGACCACTACTGGAGCCTTTCTACAATAGGTTCCGTTCCGTCTATTCTGTACCGTGCTCCGCGATCCGTTGCGCCGCAGAACTCGCATTGTAGTTCTTCATCTATGTATTTATATGAAAGCGGTCAAGTATTACAAATGAATTCTTGACCGCTTTCATATAATTACGTAGATGAAGGATTACAATGTGAGTTTTGCGCCGAAACGGAACACGAAGCACAGCACAGAACAGATGGAACGGAACCTATTGCAGAAAGGCTCCTGGTGGATAGGACCGAGAACAAAAGTGGTCAACTGGTGGAAGGATGTGACGCCAATCAACATCACGTCCAATAGGGAACCAAGGATATAAATGAAAGAGATGAGTCAATATTGGATTACATATTTTGCGTACAGGATGAGGCAGGAAGTAATAGACCTAACCTTAACCACAATTACAGAGAGTATCGGAATAGACAACTGGAGAGATTTTTTCCTTAAAAATTCCTTTATAATCATAAGAGAATATTCTTTACGTTCAATGGCGATACCTCAAAGATTAGAAACCCTGAAAAAACAGATTAGGCAAGGTTTTCTACAGTGGTGAAGGAAAGGTTGGGAGAATAGGTAAATACCCAAATCTCAGTTACTCCCAACAACGCAAGTGTGAAAAATTCGTGAAAATGTTAGGGTGAGGGGTGCTACAAATGTAATTTCTTAAAACTTGTTCCGAGAAATGTACGCGCAACAATACCAAACTTGGGTGGAAGCAGAGCTGAGAATTCAAAGGATAAGGGTAAGGAGAGACTTAGATATAGCTAAGGAAAGACTTAGGTATAGCTAAAAACAATGAAGAACTGTCAAATTTATAAAACCATTTTTAACGAATACGAAGGCAAGATTAGAAAAGTTAACTGTAGGGCTACAACGTGACATTATTGATAAGGTTAACGAGTCAAGTCCATAGATTTTGCCAATCGTGGTAGCGTTTAAGAGTGTTATGTACCCTAGTAGTGACCTCTAGTTTTTGAGGACGGCAAATATGAGAAATTTATGAAAATGGGCAAAAGTGTAGACTAGAGGTCGCTACTAGGGTATACAGTACCCTTAAGCCAGACGGTACTATTAGGTTTTTGTGGACATAATTAAACTTAATTTGGCAATTCAGAGGGAGACTTACCCTCTACCTACGTTCGATTCCTTTATGACTAAGTTGAGAAACACTAGGTATTTTTCATGGTTGGACTTAAATATGCTTATTATAAGTTGGAATTGCATAAGGATAGTCGTTGGGTAACAAAATTCATTACTCATAAAAGTTTGTTAAAGAAGAATTGAGAAGCTTCTTACATTTGGTGACTTATGTGGGAAAATTTACTCCAGATCTGGGTACAGAAACAGATTTTATACGAGTACTAATCAAGATGGATGTCAAGTTTGTTTGGACCAATGAGCATAAATGTTTTCGTAAACTCAAGAAGTCTCGTGTTAATTTTACGACGTTGTATTATTTTCATTCACAGAGTGGTTGCAGACGCCATGTTTGTGGCTCTTGGTGCCGTCTTGCTGCAATTTGATTCAGAATAGAACCTGAAAGAAAGAGAGAGATTGACTTTGGTATGGTCAGTAGAAAGGTTCTATTACTATTTGTAAGGAATGGGGTTCGAATTGGAAACTGACCACACACCGTTGGAGGCTACTTTGAAGTCCACGTCCAAGTCGGCTACACAGCTTGAGAGATGGCTGCTCAGACTTTAAGTTTTTAAGTTTCATTGTCGAGGTTGTGTCAGATCCGTGAAGAACATTGATTTCATTCGGAAGTAGAGAGTCACATCCTCAGAATAGTCGATAATAGTGCTCCCAAAGCTTTCAAAATATTTAAGATAGTTTTGAAAAGTAAAAAAGATGGAGAAATACAGGAAGCTCTTAAAAAAACTATGGGTAACACCTGGTTGGCAACAGACAAGAATGTCTATTTTTCTTTTAAGCTAGAATTGTCTATTTTGGTTCTATTTTGTTGCAGGGAAATAAAATAGTTATATCACAGTCTAAGACTAAACGAATTTTAAAATTGGTACTTGAGGGTCACCCGAACGAAACTGTGATTATAAGTCGACTAAGATCGAAAGTTTGGTGGCCACTGATTGACAGACAAGCTGAACAGTTTGTAAAAGGGTGTAGGGACTGCCCGTTGGTTTTGAAACCTAATAGATTGACTCGAATAACAATAGGTATCGATTTCCGGATGGACCGTAGTAATGTCTTGCCATTGATTTTATGGGACCTCAGCCAAAGAAATGGTGCTGGTAATAATTGATTATTATTCTTAGTATTAAAAGGTAAGATTTTTAAGTAGCACGACATCTGCGGTAATCATTAAAGGGGTCCGATACTCATTAATGACGTGTCACTAACCATACGATATAAAAGTGCTTAAATAAAATAAATATAACGACTTACGCAAAATCAAAAGATAGTTGCCCTTCGTCTTGATATCATCTATCAATATGCAAAGTTTGAAATCGAAATATTCAGGTATCGAAAAGAACGATTGGAACGAAAATCAGTACACGCTAATTAGTCAGGTTACATCTACTGATTTTCGTTCCAATCGTTCTTTTCGATACCTGAATATTTCGATTTCAAACTTTGCATATTGATAGATGATATCAAGACGGAGGGCAACTATCTTTTGAATTTGCGTAATTCGTTATAATTATTTAATTTAAGCACTTTTATATCGTATGGTTAGTAACACGCCATTAATGAGTATCGGACCCCCTTCAGCATTTAACTGAGATATTTTTTCGACTTGGATTTCCAAAAAGTATCAGTTCGTTAATAGCGAATTTAAGGAGCTTTGCAACGTGATCAATATCGAGCTGATTCAGACACCACCTTACTAGCCTCAAGCAAACGGCGAGGAGGAAATAAGTCCATTCTAAAGTGTCTGCAAATAGCAAATTCCGATGGGGGTGATTTTCGTGCTGAAATCCAGAAATTTCTTTTGATGTACAACAAAAATATAGTCATAGGCTACACGGGACTGCTGGGAAATCTTCTTTAGAGCTGTTGTTGGGAAATAAAGATAAAATTCTTTCAATTATGAAACTCACAATTGATGATTGCGATGAAAACGAAAGATGATATTTTGTGTAAGTAGAAAGGTAAAAAAGTGAAGATAAGTCAAGAGATTCAAGAGTATCTGATATTGATTGAGGTAATAAGGTGTTGGTACAAAATTTGATAGTTTCTAATAAATTATTACCTCTGCTTATAACCCTATAACCCTATGTAAACCTTTGTAATCCCTACGTAACCCTCTACCTATCATTTTCACCTATGACTTTGAGCTTCTACTAATCATCTTCAACCATAACCTCAAACATCCACCTATTACATTAAATCATGATCCGCCTATTACACTTGACCTATCATCTCCAATCACGTTCCTCAGCCTCTCTCTATCGCCTTCGCCCTTTACCTATCAACCTATCCTCACATCCATCACCTACCGCCCTCAATCATAATCCCTTCACTGACCGCATCTATCGCCTCCAATCATGATGCCTTCACCCTTCACTTATCGTCTTTAATCATTATCCCTTCATCCTCCAGCTTTTATCCTCGCATATTGTCAACACCCTCAAGTAATCATTTCCAATCATAATGCTTTTATGCTTCTTCTGTCCCTAGAACATCTACACTTTACCTTTTGCATCCACATATTACCTCCAATATCCACCTGTGATTTTCACGTTTTACCCATCACCTTCACAAATGATCTTTAGCTTCCATCTACCACTTCCAAACATGACCCTTTTACTTCAACCTATTACCTTTACCTATAGCCATCACCCTAAACTACTATTTCAAATCATAATCTTATGTAACCATATAACCTTATGTAATTCTTATGTAACCCTCTACCTATCATCTTCACCTCTGATTTTGAGCTTCCACCTATCAACTCCAATCTTGACCTCCAACATCCACGTATTACTTTAAGTCATGATCCACTTATCATCTGCAGTCCTGACCTCCAATCATATTCTCCAGCTTTCATATATCGTCTTAACCCTCTAACTATCGTTTCCAACCTTTTACTATTGCCTACATCCTCCACCTGTCGCCTCCAATCACAATCCCTTTACCTTCCACTTACAACCTTCAATCAAGACTCTTTACTTCCAAGTATTAGCTTCACATATGGCCTTGAGCCTCCACCTATCATCTCCAACAATATGACTTCCAACCTCCACGTATTACTTTGTTTAAAATACGAAATTTAATTATATTTTTAACACACACTGATTTAATGTGTGTACTTTATCCCCGGTGAACTGAGAAAAAAGTGATGTGTTTAATCCCTAATCCCACTCTCGTCTTTATAGGGACACGCGCTGTTTATGCCCGAGCCGAAGACGAGACGGCGTTTCAGCGTACCACTTTTTTGAAATTACCGAGGATTACCAAATGTACGCACTCTAATTAAGGGTGTGTTAAAAAATTGTATACTGCACTCGGGAATGAAGATGAAATTTACAAGAATCAAATATAGAAATTAATGAATATTTAAGCACAGAAGAATAATACATGAATTATATGATGAAAGAATATATGCGGGAGGTTTATGTGGGATGAGTGGGTAAGGGGCTGTAAAAATATTCAAATTTTTAACACAATTTTTGGTTATTTTGAGGTGGTGATGTGGCGGGGGGTTGGGGGGGGGGCAAATTCCTCCTCCGCTCATAATAACTATATAATATAGGGAGATATATATATACTAGGGAGGTACTCCCTGATCGCTGCGCTCGCCAACCCCATCGCTTCAATTTTTAAATTTGTATTTTGACAATTTCAGATATAGTTGTCTAATTTTTACATCAATATTTTTAGGAATATAATTTAAACCTTTGGATTTTAAAAGTACATCTTTAACATATACAAATATTTCTTTGATTATTTTCTGATAAAATAATTCTTAAAATTTTTCTATAAGTGAGATATTTATATTGTATAAATAATAGAGAAAGGAATTATTATAAAAAAGAATTAGATTTATACTAATAATTTAGGCACAAATAAAATAAAATTTATTTCTTTCGTGAATACTCTCAACTTATCACTTTAAATATAACGATTTCACCTTCTATCGTGTACCTAGCACCTACATCCACAATCAATTGCCTTCAATCTGAGCTTCACTCTGCATTTATGACCTTCGACCTACACACATAACCTCAACCTGTCAACATCACCGATGCCCTCTTATCTCTACACCTATCGCCTCCAATCATGTCCTACAGTATTGGTAGAGGGTGAATACGACGGTGGAAAATGAAAGTGATAGGTGGAGGCTGGAGGATATGTTCTGAGAAGATAGGTTGTCAACCGTTTACCCCAATGCTCCACCTTTTGCCTCCAAATATAACCTTCACCATGCATCTAGCTCCTTGAATCATGTCCACCATCCTCCCCTTATCACCTTGAATTCTGATCTTCACAGTCCGCCTTTTCCTTACAGCTATGATCTCATCCCTGGACACATGACATCCACTTGTCATAACGACCCATGATCTCCACCCTTCTCCTATCTAACCCTGTACCTATCACATACACGCATAACCTCGAACCTGCACTTATCACCTACAATCATGACCTCCAACATTAACTTATCACCTCCACCCATCATCTCCACCCTCAATATATCGACTCCAATCGTGTCCTCTAGCCTCCACCTACTATCGCCAGCCTCCATCTTTCAGCTTTAATCGTAACCCCCTCATTGTCACCTATTATATTCACCTTGCACTAACATCCTCAACCTATTACTTCTAATCGTAACGATTTACCCCTCCTCCTATGCCTCCACCGTTCACCTACCACCTCTACCCTCTACCTACTTCCTCTAATCTTAACTTTTACCCTCCACCCAAGATCTAACTTAACCTTCGACATATCACCTTCAATCACGACCTCGAGCCTCTATCTATCACCTCCAATCATGATCTCCAACATCAATCTGTTACTTTCAATTATGACCTCCATCATCCACCTACGGTCTTTACCCTCGATATATCCTATTCAATTATGTCCTGCAGTATCCAGCTATAGCATCAAATCATGTTCTGCAGAATCCTCCTATCGCCTACTATCATGTCCTCAAGCCTTCACTTATCGTCTCCATCCTCCCCCTATCTCCCCCTATCGCTTGCACCCATCGCCTCCAATCATTGACCTTTTCACTCCCATCTATTACCTCCACCTATAACCCTCAACTAATCATTTCAATAATAATAATGTCACACTCTTGATACCCGTCCACTATCCACATAGCACTGCCATCCTCCACCTATTGCCTCTAATCATGACCTTCACCCTCCACCAATCACCTCCAATCATGACATTCAGCATCCACCGATCGCTTCCCATAATATTCTCCATCCATTACTTATCGGCTTGAATCCTGACCTACACAGTCCGCTTTCCACTTATTATTTCATGCCTCGATACATGACATCCACTTATCACATCGAACCATGCCCTCCACCCTCTACCTAAGACATAAATAACCCTCTACCTATCACCTGTACCCGTGAGTTTCACCTATCAACTCCAATGATGATGTCTAACGTCAAACTATAATTTACAATCACGAACCCTACCATTCACCTATCACCTGCACCTGTCATGTCCACCCTCGATCTATCACCTCCAATCATGTCCTTCCGCATACCTATTGTGTACACCCTCCACCTGTCGCCTCCAATTATAACTGCTTTCACTTTCACCCATTACCTGCACTTTCCACCTATTGTCTCCAGTCATGACCTTCACTCTGCACCTATTACCTCCAATCATATCCTCCACCCTTCACTCATCACCGTGAATGCTGACCTCAACAATTCGCCTTTCATTTCCACATATGATCTGATCCCTTTTTACATGACATCCAACCTCAACAACCCCACCCAAACTATCCTGAGGGATTGGTGAGCAAATTGGACAGTAGGAAGATATGCGAGGCCAATGCAGAGCCATGCGAGGTCAATGCGGGGTTATGCGGGGCCCTGAATCTCACCCAAAATGAAAGCAACTATATAATATAGGGAGATACATTTCTAAGTCGCATGTGCATTAGTAGGTTATGTCGGAATCTTCGTAAGCGTCGGATCGTGCGGGGTATAAATTTATACTTATTCACGATATCTATATTGAGACGGCAATGCAGGCAGCGTAACAGTCGGTAACCATTCGCTACAGTCGGTAAATTACGGACTAGATACCAGATGGCGTGCAGCTCAGCAAGACTAAGGTGGATGACACTAGGAGGCATCACTACGAGCAGAAGTAGGCCAAGGGGGGGTATAAAAGAGCGAGCGCGGCACAGGGAAGACACTCTCTAGCTGACGAAGACTAGGAGTTAGATCCCTCTCTCATAATTGGGTCCTGACTTTCTGGTTTCTCGGAGATTATGACGGTAAGCGGTTGATGAGCATGCGCTCTTACCTCTCCGTGCGATTCTCTCACACACCCTAAACTATGTGGCTGCTAATATTTGATCACCTTAATTTAATAAATTATTATTATTATTTTATTTATTTGTTTGGGAATGTATCCATTACAAATGGTCGGAATGCGAAACAGACTCGTACTCAGTTATGATTACAATGGTTATATCGATCTTAGATAAATCTTAATACAGTAGATCAAGGACATAAAGAACTTATACTATGGTTAATCACTCAATATAAGAGATCTAATTTTTAAACATTCTGATATAAAGAAATAAAAGTTTTTTAGATCTTCACTGTTGCAGCAAAGAAGAACGTCCATTGATTGATACTCATTTATATGCTTAACGCTTGATTATAAATTATAAATTATTATAAATTCGGCAATTAGATATAATATGATGAAGAGTTTCTTTTTCCTTTCAGTTGCATTGGGGGCATTCAGAGTTTATTACGTCTATTACATAGATATTTTTATTACATAGCAGTCTTAAACACACACAGTCCCAGATAGTCTGCAGGCTGCCAATAATCTAGCAAAGGGGATCGTTGCTCTTAAGACTAGATATGGCTCTCTGCTGGGAAGGTCTAAGTTTTTCCATTTTCTGTACTGAGGTGCGAATGAGGAGTGTTTTGCTTTGTAAGTGTCCTCCTCAAAAGTAAGTCTTCTAAGTACCCCATCTATGACAGGAATGGCTTGTGTAATTGAGTCTGTGTCTTCTCCAATCAGAAGGTACTCGTATGAGACTTTATTAAGTAGAGATTTTAGGTGGAAGTATCAATTTAAATTCTTATTACTGAAGGGTACTAGAGTTCTGTCGTTGATTTTGAGTTTCTCATACATAATTCTGATGTATCTCACCGGGCTAGCTTTGAGAATTTTAGTCCTCAGGGAAAGAATCCTATTTGCGACTGTGCATTCCATTTTGAAAGACCCTGTTTCCAACCTGATGCAGTATCCCGGAATAAAACGTGGGACAAGAAGTAGGCGTTTGAAAAACGTTGTCTGTATACGTTCAATCTCACTGGTGTATTTGTAGCCCCCTTCCAGACGCTGGCACCATAAAAGACAGTAGACGAAACTAATGCGTTGAACAACCTTATTTTGGTTTCCCGAATCGTGCATTTGCCAGCAGTTATTAATTGCCAAGTAGATCCTATCGTGGCCACTCCTTTTTTATATGCCCTATCAGCGTTCTTTTTAAAGGAGCCGTTGGACGAGAGTTCTACACCCAGATAAACATACGAATCTACATAGCTCAGTATAGAATCTCTGTACTTAAATGCTCTCTCATTGGCGTTTCTGTCTCTTCTTCTGCTGAATTTCATAATGACTGTCTTATCCGTATTTACTTCCAATGCTTTTTTCCTGCAATATTTGTACAATGTAGACAACATATCTTGTTCACCTGGAGACTCAGCAATAAACTTCAAGTCGTCTGCGAATAGAAGCATACTTATTTTACTATCAATTCCGGCATAACTTTTTTTAATAAAATCAACAATATCATGTAACAGTGAAGCGAAAAGTACAGGACTCAGTGAGTCGCCTTGCAGCACGCCTTGAGTGACATCAATATTGTTAGTCTTCGTACCTCCATGGAGCCTGATTTGGACCACCGCTTGTTGATATAGAGCTTGCAGAACTCTCATGATTTTGCTACTAAACCCAGCTTCGAACAGGGATTTCCACAAAACGTTGTGAACTATCGAGTCAAAAGCTCTTCTGAAATCCACAAAGGCTACATATAATTCACCTTTCTGCTTAGATAGGGCGATGGCTACTCTGGCCTGTATTACAAAAATGTTGTTTTCACATGATCTGCGTGATCTAAACCCAGCTCGGCATTCCGTAAGGACATTATTGACCTCGCACCAGTTAGATAAGCGCGTTGCAATAATGCTGGTGAAGATCTTAGTTATAGAGTTCATAAGAGCGATGCCTCTATAGTTGCCTGGATTTTCAGGATCTCCTTTCTTGTATAGAAGGATTATTTCTGCAGCGGTAAAAAGAGTTGGAAATTTCATCTGGCCCCAGAGCTTTGTTGCGTTTTAATTGCCTGAGAATCATTGAAATTTCTTGGAACGTGATGTCTACATCTAGCAGGGAGTGCCTGCAGTCGAAAAAATTATCAACGATGGTGCATCTAGGGGGGTATGCGGATTTGTAGAATTTCTCAATAACCCTGCAAGAAATGAGGCAAGTAACCGAGCTACGTTGTTTGAGTTTGTTCATAGTGACCCACAAATTATTGGAGTCCTTGACGTTGGCTAGTTTGATTTTCGTTGCAATTGCATGGTTCTCCTTTTTCTCTTTGCTCAGAGCTGTCTGTAGTTTCTGCGAGCTTCCAGGTAGGCTTTTAGATACATAAACTTTTTCCTGAAAAGCCTGCTCTGAGCTCTATTGGCTGATTTACAGTCGTTGTCGTACCAAGGTTTGTTTTTTGGTTTAGGCGAGCTTCAATTGGAGCAGACGTACTGCTTTATCATTCCAAATACCTGAGCAGTTTCTGTAACTGCATTAGCCACGACGACGCTGCAAGCTTCACTGCTATAAAGAGGTAATATTTTCATCATTTCCTTAGTGAACTCCTTGCCAGCTCTGTCATCCCATTTTAGTTTGTAATCTTTACTTGGCTCCAAGAAAGGCTTTTGAATAGATTCCTTATGGATGTAATTGGTTATGACTCCTACCGGTAGATGCTCTGATTGACCCGTTCCGAGGACTTTGAGTCTATGAAGCTGAGCAGACCCTCGTGTTCGTTCAAACAAAGTTGATAGTACTATTACCGTTTGGTCGTATGAAGGTGCATATTCCGTACGGATCCAATCTGCTCCTTCCGTTGAGAACCGTCAGTCCCAGAGACTTCAGACTCTTAGTGATTAGTGGACCACCTTATTTGTTGCCAGTGGTGTCCATTGAGCATCGGGTCGCCGCGAAGCACGATGATTCCAGCATGACCTCTTCGACTACATTCATATTTTCAATGCGAGCATTGAAGTCGCCCCTAACTAGCAGGATTCCGAGAGCGATGGTGGCTGCGCGGTTAGCATGCTAGGTACGCAATCAACACCGTTCTAGGGGTCGAGGTTCGATTCCCGGTGAAAAACTTGGATTTTTTCTGAGTTATAGGGTTATAGGGGTTTTCCCCCGAATTTTCCTTCAGTGCAATTTCAGGTTTTCCCTTGCTCCACAGGCGCAAGCCTGGGCGGAATTGCAAGACAGTGTTAGGGACTCTCAGGGGGTAATGTAGAAATCCGGGGTAGCCGATTCCGATGCGCTAGACAGGGAACGTTAGCTTTACCGACGAGAAGCTGGCCTTTGAAAAAAGGCCTTCTCCAGTAAGCTACCCTGAGAAGGCGAACCCGATGGCCCACGGGGTCAGAGAGTACCGGCTTAACCGGTAAGGTGTGAGTCTGAAAAATGTCCTCACCGGAAATGCCTTCCCAGTCATTAGACTAAGAGGGATAAGAATGAAGAGGAAAGGAGATGAGGGTAAAATAAGGAAAAAATGAAAAAATGGTATGTTAAAAATAAAGGTTATATACTTGGCCCCTGAGGCCGCAGGTGTATAAAGCCCCCCTCCCCCCAAAAAACTAGCAGGATTCCTTGGAAGTGGTTTAGAGAGTTTTCTAGATGAGTAAGCAATAACTTCACGTTAGATTCAAAAACATCTACTTTGCCTGGTTTCATGTATACATTATAAATTAAATAATCAATATTATTTAAAACACAGCTTAGTGCCATAAAGCAGTCATTAGTTGTGATTAGGTTAGGTTTTCCTACAATCTTAGTATCGGCATATATGCATAGGTCACCGCTTGCACGACCCGATGTCATACGTCTAGAGTCAGCTTGCTCAAATAGAGTGAAGTCAGAAAAATACACAGGGGAGTGATTGATATTTTTATCGAGTTTCGGAGATACACATAATTAAATTATGCTGTAAAGAGTGATTAATAAATAATCAAATTTCCTTGCCGAAATTTTTTTTTTAAGAAGGTTTTTAATATTTTTCGTTCACTTAGGTTATACTACCTGACCGAAAAAAAATATACCCATATGATTTTTCGTAACTGGGACCAAATTACTTAAGTACCAAAATTGGAGGTGAAACCTACTTGTCGGCTGCACAGGCAACGCGACGCGCTGACAAATTGTTTAGCAAACTAGCAGGTTTAAACTCCAATTTTGGTATTTAAGTGTATGTTTCTAAATATTAGATTAAGAGTTCAGTAATTCAAAATTTCTAAACATATTCAGAAAACATTGCTTAATCCAATTTCACTGGCATTATAAGGACTGTTTATTTACCAAATTTGCTATAAAAACAGAAATACGTCTGGCCCCCATAAGACGCAATGTTATTTCCCGATTATACACAGCCATCTTGTCTACCTATATATATGGTGTCGTATTATCCAATAGCGATACAACTTTGAACATCGAGTCGAATGATAAAGCCGTGGAACCACGATGGCTTGGCGGCAGATCTGTGGACTACGAACCCGAAGGGATCGGGTTCTAATCCCGTTGTCGTCGACAAAAGCCAGCACCTCTAACTTGATTTCTTAATCAATTAAGCTGGACAAGCTTGATTTACCCCCACTACTCCTAACGTTCGAGTTCGCGTCGCCGACGGTCGTCGCTGAGACTCAGTTCACTTGTCCTACGGACTGTGTTAGAGAGAGTGCTCTGATTTTCTTCAATAGTTCGACACATATAATTACATATATTATATAATAAAAAGCTCGATTAAGCCACGTTCGAATTACTTGTAAAACAAATAAAGATATTGACAATAAATCTTGGTTTATTTGTTTTCATCTCCGCGGCATACAACTAAAACCTCAATAGGTTATGGGCCCAGCGCGCTTCCACTGCGCCTGGAATCTGATTGCCTTGTGTTTGCGCGGAAGGTGAAATTCGTGTGTGATCGTGATTTTAGTGTTGTGTTCTTTTAGCTTGAGTGAGTGCTAGGATTCAGCTCGATTCGACTCGTCAAGTTGCGAAGGTGTGCAGCACGATGCGACGCAGCCCGAGATCCCGAAATTTATAAAGCTCAATTCATCGTTTTCTCTGCTCGACGCCTTGGTTTTTGCCTCCTCATCACCAGCTTGATTTTTCCCATTTATCGCCGACAACAGCTCGAGAAAATGGAAGACGGAAGAAGAACATGTCCTCTGCGTGGTCTCAAATCCCAAGGTGAGAGAGTGCAGTTAGCAACAGAAAATTTTATCAAGTCCGAAAAGACGACACGTTATAGTTCGAGATTCCGAGAATCGTGCGCGTCTCGGCATGAGTGTCTCGCGCGTTGCCGATGTTTTGAAAAACAAGTGACTCCTAGCGCTGCCGCTGCCGTTGTCGCTGCCGCTGGCGCTGGCCCGTATTCATCGCAGGCTAACTCGGCAACATGCAGAAGCGTCGGAGAGCGAAAGCGCCGAGTCATAGTCGATTGCATGGGCTGACGTCGCACCGTACTGAATCTCTGGAAAGGATGAGAAAGTGCAAGTATACGGCTAACGCTAGCGCTGAAGTTGGCGCTGGCGCTGAACTCGTCGAAAGCTGACTCGGTAGCGCGTGTAAATACTATAGAGCGCCGATTCGTAGCTGCTCATACTGGCATACAGTGCATCAAAACAATCCTTGTATATGAGAATGATACAGTATGTATACACTGTTGGTGCGTGTATTTGTAAGCGTGATGAAAGGTTCTTCTGAACCTTCAACACAAAAATACACGCGAAATAGATTGCTCGATTTAATACAATGCTGGAATACACACACACACACACACATGTGTGTGTGTATATATGTGTGTGTATGTGTGTGTATATATATATGTGTGTGTGTGTATGTGTGTATATATATATATATATGTGTGTGTGTGTGTGTGTGTGTACGTTTTAAAATAAATTTCGGTGCGAATGGATTCTTCGAGCCAGGAAAATATTTATTTAAAACAAAATTTCAAATCGGTGAAATTTAATTAATTTAAATTTCCTTTTAAAGCTTGAATAATGATTGATTATGTCTGACTAATTTGATTGATTTAAGTAATTTTAGCTGCGCAAAAATATCGGGATTGTGCTTTTCTATCAATACAATGAAGTCGAGTAGGCAATCCAATTATTCATGACAGGAATAGATGGGCGCTTTTCTTACACATGTCAAACCAATGGAATACTTCTTTTCTAGCACTTTCAAGAAAATAGGAATCCCGATTTTCTTGCGACGTGAAATATATTAAGATGTGAATCTTTCAACCGCCCAACTATTTACATATTAGATTGTAGAGCTGCAGGAAAATCGGCATCACGATTTTCGTACGTTGCAAAAAAAAAAACGGGTACTACTATTAGTACATGTGTAATATTAAATGGCACGATGAGAACAATTCCTTATGTGCGAAACAATTCAGGATCCCAAACTTCTTACATCGCCCGATTTCTTTGCGACTAAAAAAAACATAATTCCAATCCGTTTGGTATAACGAAAGCACAAATCGTTCCACTGCGAACAGGACATGAAAATTGTGATATCCTTTTCCGTGTCGCTTCACTAAAAGCAAAAGTCTAAATCTTTAGCGATAAGAAAATATCAATATTGTTATTCCTCGCTACGCAAGAAAATCGGAACCCCGATTTTCTTGCAACCACGAAAATAGAAGAATTTGGTCCTGAATTTCTGGAAACGCAAAGACAGTATGAGTTAATCACAAGAAAATCTGGATCTTGGTGTAATGTTTGAGCATTGAATTCGGAAAACTTTGGTTCCAATCTGGATCCCGATTTTTTTGCGATGCAACTAAATCGGGATACTGCCTTTTAAGATGTGTCTTCTTTCCCAATCAGTTTGCACAGCCGCTAAACCAGGATCCCGAATTTCTTGCGGTACAGAATCTGAATTTCTTTGTGCTAGCAGAACGTCGAGACTCATTCATCGATTTCTACTGACTTTTACTAGCTGCGCAAAAATATCGCGATTGTGCTTTTCTATCATTTACAATGAAATTGAGTAAGCAATTTTCATGACAGAAAGAGATGGGCGCATTTCTTGCACATGTCAAACCAATGGCTTTTCTGGCACTTGCAACAATCTAGATTTTATTGTACGTCTGGTATAGGACGATACCGATTTCAATACGTCGTTAGAGCACCGATTATCTGGTCCTGAATTTCTGCAAACACAAAGATAGTATGAGTTAATCACAAGAAAATCGGGATCTTGATGTAATGGTTGAGCATTAAATTCGGGAAACATTGGTTCCAATCTGGATCCCGATTTTTTTACGACGCAACTAAATCGGCACACTGCCTTTCAAGATAACGACTTTTTTCCCAATCAGTTTGCACAGACGCTAAACCAGGATCGCGAATTTCTTGCGGTGCAGAATCTGAATTTCTTTGTGCTAGCAGAACGTCGAGACTCATTCATCGATTTCTACTGACTTTTACTAGCTGTGCAAAAATATCGGGATTGTGCTTTTCTATGCTCAACCATTACACCAAGGTTCCGATTTTCTTGTGATTAACTCATACTATCTTTGCATTTGCAGAAATTCAGGACCAGATAATCGGCGCTCTAACGACACATTGAAATCGGTATCGTCCTATACCAGACGTACAATAAAATCTAAATTGTGGCTTTCGTTCAACATAATATTCACATCTTAATATATTTCACGTCGCAAAAAAATCGAAGTTTCCCGAATTCAATGCTCAACTATTACACCAAGATCCCGATTTTCTTGTGATTAACTCTTACTATCTTTGCGTTTGCAGAAATTCAGGACCAAATTCTTCTATTTTCGTGGTTGCAAGAAAATCGGAACCCCGACTTTCTTGCGTAGCGAGGAATAACAATATTAATATTTTCTTATCGCTAAAGATTTAGACTTTTGCTTTTAGTGAAGCGACACGGAAAAGGATATCACAATTTTCATGTGCTGTTCGCAGTGGAACGATTTGTACTTTCGTTATACCAAACGGATTGGAATTATGTTTTTTTTAGTCGCAAAGAAATCGGGTGATGTAAGATGTTTGGGATCCTGAATTGTTTCGCACATAAGGAATTGTTCTCATCGTGCCATTTAATATTACACATGTACTAATAGTAGTACCCGTTTTTTTTGCAACGCACGAAAATCGTGATCCCGATTTTCCTGCAGCTCTACAATCTAATATGTAAATAGTTGGGCGGTTGAAAGATTCACATCTTAATATATTTCACGTCGCAAGAAAATCAGGATTCCTATTTTCTTGAAATTGCTAGAAAAGAAGTATTCCATTGGTTTGACATGTGTAAGAAAAGCGCCCATCTCTTCCTGTCATGAATAATTGGATTGCCTACTCGACTTCATTGTATTGATAGAAAAGCACAATCCCGATATTTTTGCGCAGCTAAAATAACTTAAATCAATCAAATTAGTCAGACATAATCAATCATTATTCAAGCTTTAAAAGGAAATTTAAATTAATTAAATTTCACCGATTTGAAATTTTGTTTTAAATAAATATTTTCCTGGCTCGAAGAATCCATTCGCACCGAAATTTATTTTAAAACGTACACACACACACACACACACACACATATATATATATTGTAACGCTTGATTTTTCTCTATTTTATTTTGCGTTTACTTACCGACCTCGCTCCGTGAATCTCCCGTAGATTCCCGGTAGGCGCCAGACGCTCCGCGCGAGCGTCAGAGTCTCGCGACTCTTTTACTCAAGATCCGAGGAAGCGAGGCGGGTTTGCCGACTAACTCAGCCCCTATACGTTAGGAATATGGAGAGAGGGTGGTTCGGGCAGTGATAAACTCGCGGATCTGGCCAAATGTATACTTTATTACAATAACACAATTAAAAACACTATCAGATTTCTTCGCGTTGCATACAATTCTACTCGAGACAGACAGATAACACTTAATAGTTAAACAAATCGCGTAAGGTAGCCAAAGACAGCCGAATCATTATATAAAACCATAGTCTCGCACTAATTTGCTAACACAATGCCGCAAGCGTATAGAAGATAGCCAAACCGCAAGATAACCTTACTCTCGCGCGTCTCAAGGTAATACACTCACTCGCAAGGTCCCACAGACCAACATTCATACGTAAAACTAAGGATCGCGCTCGTCACACGTAGCCGAGACGCGGTCCGCCTAATTTACGTCGGAGTCTCTGGCACGACAGCGTCCGACGGCTTACGACGTCCAGAGCCCTCCTATCCACAACACGATTTTCCCTAAACGCGAGATACCCTTCGACACTTTCTACAGGTATCCCGATTCAACACTCGCGAAAACTAATTCCTTAACTAAGAGAGCCGAAGGTAACCGCTAGACAACCGCACGCACGCGAGGAATTCTCTAGCAAAAGGGGATCGCGCGCGAGAATACGCGTGGAGCTGTACACTTCGCAAGGTAGACCTCGAGATAGCTGACAAAACAAACCACTGACCTTATCCTCGATGAAGGCAGGCAACCAGGAAACCCCACGTCCTCCAAAGATAGCCAAAGATAACACACTGGTTAAAATATACTCGAAGTCCCTCGGGAAAGCGCAGTTGAAGTTGAGTCCAGTCCGGAGCAGCTAGGGCAGGAGAGTGCCGGCTCGCTCGCTCGGCGCTCGCCTCAACGCTCTCCCGCTCCCGTGCCGCCGAGCCACGCGCCTTCTCATTGGCTGCGCGCCGCGGGCCGACGGCCCCGCGATCGCGCGCCGCGACTCGCTAAGACTGCTCGCTTCGACGCACGCCGCGCATGCGTACACGTAATTTCGCAGGCTCCTTCGTTGAGCCAGATAGCCGCGAGATTTGAATGCTCGAAAGACAACAGACAGCCAGCCTAGAGTATACGACATTACCATATCGCCGCTAATTAATTATTAAAACTATATTAACGCCGCTATAGAACGCCGCGGAACCCTCAACTAACTCCCAGAATAATTCTTGTCAGGCCTTTAACTTGAATTATTCCTGTTAGCTGAGAACGCGTTCTCGCTGTAGTTTTTGTCCCAAAACGCCAGCACGAGTGAGCTGTCATCGCGCGGGTCTAGTGCACCTGACCTCACGTAGACAGACCTCGCCCAGCCTAGCACCTGCGAACTCTCGCCTTACGGTCGGACTAGGCCGTCACAGGCATCCTATTCTCGACTGGACTGCTTGTTGTTCCGCCGGCTTTGATCAGCTTCTCTCCTCGGATCCTTACTCCACCTCGTCATCTCCATCGAAGCTCATCGCCGTATTCTTCGCCGCTCGTTGCTACTTCTCCGTCTCTCGCGTAAATCAAAGAAAAACGCCAATTAACACATGCTCTCATCATCATTCACTCTACCTTGAGACGCTCTGCCCCGCTGCTCCGAACCTCTTGTAACATGGCAAATTTGCCACGTTATATATATATATATATACATACATATATATATATATATATATATTTTAGAGAATCGCAAAAATTACGTTTCTTCGGTACGAGTGCGTTTCCTTATAGATGATTAATTTTTTCGGTATTTTTTACAAAAATAAGATTCAATGTTAAATTTGCTCTAGTTACTTAACTCATTTTTTGCTGTTATATAAAAAAAAAACTTGTATTTGGGAGGTAGGTCACAGTTCTCACAGGAATGTGATATTATGCTAAATTTGTGAAAATAGAAAAATTTTTTTCAATTTCGCATTTACTGCAGTTTATTGCGGTAGGGCTTTTAGTCCGGGCGCTAGGTCGATTTTCGTAGCCGATGAGTGTCCACGGCATCACCCAAGTTTTTCTTATGTATTTTTGCCTGCTGAAAACGAATTTCGAGGGTGATAAGCCGGAAAATGCCTAGGAAAATTTTTATAGGCGATTTTCCGGGAAAACAAGAAAATTGCGATTTTTCACATTAAAAAAAATTGATTCACATTCTTCATACAATTTTAAAACATAAATCATTAGGACGATTTTCTCTGAAATTGCTTTGTTTTCCTGTGAAAAATTATCAAAGATTCGAAAAAACGCGAATTTTCCAATTTTGGTCATTTTCAGCACGAGTATTGTACCGATGTAAATGAAGGTTTTTAAATTTAATTTATGCGAAACTACTCTTTAAGTTGTTTACCTATACCGTAAAAAAATTCTCTTACGATAGTTTTCAACTCTCCTTTTCACGTTCACCTGGACTTAGTGTAATCATAGGAGACGGCTTTATGTAGAACAAAATTGATAGAATGAATTAATTTTTGTGGGTGCTTATACGTGCTCAATACGAAATTCGAGGACCATAGGTCGGAAAAAGCTCAGGAAAATTTTTATAGGCGATTTTCCGGAAAAGCGGGAAAATTTTCAGTATTCAAGTAAATCCAGATTTTTAAACTTAAAGTACGCGAATCTAGTCTAAATAGTCGGTATGATTTTGGAATCTGCACTTGCAGTGTTCCTTGAAATGGGTTCATCTCGGAAAATAAGATCAATTATTGTTAACTACTAAAACGCCATAAACATTTGAAAAGATTTGTTTTTTACAAGAATGATCTCATTTTCTCAAAAATTTAAAAAATTTGAAATTTATGAAAATAAATAATTAAGTAATTATGTAAAGAGACCTAAATTTTTTTATTTCGACTTCCTGCTACCCGTACCTGATTCGTAGTCTATGATATCAAATTTATCAGATTCATTTACACTACAAATTTTTCTATCTCTTAACGTAGTTTCAAAATTTGAATAACCAGAGCACAGCTCATTATTGTCAAATTCTAAATCTGATGTTTCGATCTGCATTGGATCATCAGGTGTTTGATTCTTAGATTGATCAGTATCATTATATTCCAGCTGAAAAATTCCAGCTTTGTCAACAATTTCATTTTCGAGCTTA
>JACCIB010000367.1:137500-170524 GCA_018906965.1 Philotrypesis tridentata
AATCAATTGATCAGATTTCTGGCAGATTCTGGTGCCACAGAGCACATGTCTAACTCAAAATTGATATTTAAAATGTTTGATAATACTAAACAGTTTGATATAAAATGCGCAAATGATAATGATGCTGCAATTATGAAATCGGAGGGAGTTGGTAGTGTTTCTGGTCGCATGAGTAGTAACGATATTTTATGCTTGAATAATGTAATCTATGCGAAATCATTGTCAGAAAATCTATTATCATTAAGAAGATTTGTTGATAAAGGCTTGAGTATTTATCTTGATAATAAGCGAAATGATATTTTTGATCCAATTTCAAAGACTGTTTTTGTTTCTGGTATATATGAAAAACCCTTTTGGGTAATAGAATTTGAAACGGATAGAACTGACGGAAAAGAAACTCCTTTAAACTCTCGAATAAGTAAAGTTATTGCTTATATTTCAACAAGGCGTCGAGAATATCCGAATAAAGCGGTTGCAAGTATTAAAAAGAATAAGCTTGAGAAGAAAATGGTAGTTGAAAATGCGGAAAATCACGATCAGTCTAAGCTCGAAAATGAAATTGTTGACAAAGCTGGAATTTTTCAGCTGGAATATAATGATACTGATCAATCTAAGAATCAAACACCTGATGATCCAATGCAGATCGAAACATCAGATTTAGAATTTGACAATAATGAGCTGTGCTCTGGTTATTCAAATTTTGAAACTACGTTAAGAGATAGAAAAATTTGTAGTGTAAATGAATCTGATAAATTTGATATCATAGACTACGAATCAGGTACGGGTAGCAGGAAGTCGAAATAAAAAAATTTAGGTCTCTTTACATAATTACTTAATTATTTATTTTCATAAATTTCAAATTTTTTAAATTTTTGAGAAAATGAGATCATTCTTGTAAAAAACAAATCTTTTCAAATGTTTATGGCGTTTTAGTAGTTAACAATAATTGATCTTATTTTCCGAGATGAACCCATTTCAAGGAACACTGCAAGTGCAGATTCCAAAATCATACCGACTATTTAGACTAGATTCGCGTACTTTAAGTTTAAAAATCTGGATTTACTTGAATACTGAAAATTTTCCCGCTTTTCCGGAAAATCGCCTATAAAAATTTTCCTGAGCTTTTTCCGACCTATGGTCCTCGAATTTCGTATTGAGCACGTATAAGCACCCACAAAAATTAATTCATTCTATCAATTTTGTTCTACATAAAGCCGTCTCCTATGATTACACTAAGTCCAGGTGAACGTGAAAAGGAGAGTTGAAAACTATCGTAAGAGAATTTTTTTACGGTATAGGTAAACAACTTAAAGAGTAGTTTCGCATAAATTAAATTTAAAAACCTTCATTTACATCGGTACAATACTCGTGCTGAAAATGACCAAAATTGGAAAATTCGCGTTTTTTCGAATCTTTGATAATTTTTCACAGGAAAACAAAGCAATTTCAGAGAAAATCGTCCTAATGATTTATGTTTTAAAATTGTATGAAGAATGTGAATCAATTTTTTTTAATGTGAAAAATCGCAATTTTCTTGTTTTCCCGGAAAATCGCCTATAAAAATTTTCCTAGGCATTTTCCGGCTTATCACCCTCGAAATTCGTTTTCAGCAGGCAAAAATACATAAGAAAAACTTGGGTGATGCCGTGGACACTCATCGGCTACGAAAATCGACCTAGCGCCCGGACTAAAAGCCCTACCGCAATAAACTGCAGTAAATGCGAAATTGAAAAAAATTTTTCTATTTTCACAAATTTAGCATAATATCACATTCCTGTGAGAACTGTGACCTACCTCCCAAATACAAGTTTTTTTTTTATATAACAGCAAAAAATGAGTTAAGTAACTAGAGCAAATTTAACATTGAATCTTATTTTTGTAAAAAATACCGAAAAAATTAATCATCTATAAGGAAACGCACTCGTACCGAAGAAACGTAATTTTTGCGATTCTCTAAATTTCGGTAAATGTGGCGAACTTTTGACATGCTGTGATTTTAAAGTTGCTGCGGGATGTACGATAGACAGAGCATGCAGACAAAAGCTTGTCTTCTCAGTACCAAACTCGTAACGAAAGAGCGTCATTTTTGCGAGTCTCTAAATTTCGACAAACGTGGCGAACGTTTCAACTTAGGTGTTTTGAAAACTGTTGGGACGGGCGATGGATAGACAATGCAGAAAAATAGTATATTATGCACCTAGGGAATGATAAATAGGCTGTTTAAACCCGGCGGATGAGTTTCGACAAATTCGCAAGTTTAAACAGCTCACCTTCATTCCCGAGTGCAATATACAATTTTTTAACACATCCTTAATTAAAGTGCGTACACTTATCTTCGGTAAACTGAAAAAAAGTGGTACGTTGAAACCCTAACCCCGCTCTCGTCTCTATAGCGACACGCGCTGTTTATGTGCTAAACACTTGTTTTTTCGGTAACTTACTCGTACCGAAGGAACGTAATTTTCACGATTCACAAACAATGCAACATAAAAAAATTTGTATCACCGTGATCAGCGAATATCCAAAAACAGCACTTTACGCATGGGTATAGCTATAGACAATACAAATTATTTTATGGATAATATATTAATAGTGCCGTTAATAATTCTCTTATAAGCTGTATTTTGAACGTTCTCGTACTTCGGGTTTCCATAATATCCAAAAAACTATCGCTAATCCTACAGGTATAGCAACTGAAAATACAAGTTATTTTATGAATCAAATGTTAATTAAACCCTCAATCCATCTATTATGTGCCGTATTTATAAAGTTCTTCGTATTTTGTTTTTTAACTAATATCCAAAAACATCCATTTTGCGCACGGGTACAGCCACTGCAAACACAAATTATTTTATGCATAATCTATCAATAGTACTATTAATAATTCTATTAGATAGGCTTTGAAAAAATCTTTGAATTGACTTTGAATTGTTTATTTTTCCTATTTTAATACATACTAAATTAGAAATATGAGGTTATCTATAGCAAGTTCGAAGTATAAAGGGTCACCCTTATGGGGCTGCGACCTTCGAATATAAGTATTGGCGTGAACCAGAAAGCCGTAGAAAGCAGTTCAATTGATTCGAGACGACACCCCAGCAAGGCTCGTATGCATACTCATGAGTTGTGTCACAGTGTATCTGTACACTTATACTTGCCGTCGGGGCGACCATTGATAAGGCAAAACATCATAAGCTCGAGTAAGTGTTATGCTGAAGCAAGCTGGAAAATAAGGTTTAATCATCATCAAGATTTTGACTAATTATTATTTCCCCTTCTTCCCATACGAACACACGGTTAATTTCTCAACAAAAGAACATTTTTTTTAATTTTAAGAAGTATAAAAACTGTTATTATTTGCTGCAGAAAATAAGTATTAAACTTCTGATATGAATGAATCAATATTTATTAACGCATATTATTTATTAAGCATTATTTTTATTATTTATTAAGCACATATTACCCAAATCTAATGTGTATAGCATACTCATAGGTCATACATTATAGAATTACAAATTCCATAAAAAGAACGCGCGCTAATAATCTCCTAAGTAATACTGTAAGTCACGTGTTTTACCCCTTTTAAAAATAGTCTATTAGAATTGATAAAATCCGTTATCGAATCGAATGGTAAATAAATATAAATTTGAATAAAATCAACTTTTATTTTAACCAACTAAACTCTACAGAATTAATTAGATTTAATTAAATTTTATAAAAAATATATTCATTAATTCTAATTTTTTATTTTTCTTGTTAAAAAAATCTAATTAGAAGTGAATGATATAAAGTCTGTGTTGAGGGTACAAAATTACATTCAATTGAAGTTTTGGGTTGATCTATTGATTGTAATTGAATTTAATTAAGTTCAATATGAAAAATCCAATTGATTAATATTCGCTATTTATTCTACTCTATAAAGGATATGAATGATTTCAGCAGCTAGACTGAAAATAATGTTAACAGGAGCTTCTCTCCAATATACTCCTATACTTGATATGAACCATTTGTATTCCCTTTCCTTCCTTCACCACCCTTCTTTAATTTCGATCTTACATGTTTTTCTGATTTTATGCTTTGCTTTTGTCAGTCCTTCAACAAACTTATGATTCTATAATTCCCTACATAATTATAAAATAATAATACCAATATAATGTAGAGTACTATATTACAATGTAGCACGACTCCTCTGACAACTTCGTCGGCGTTTCATATCTTTCAATTTTAATAATACATTAAATTGATATTTGATTTATCAATAATTATTATGTAATCAGTTTAAATATTGTCCTCCAACAGAAATGGACCGCAAAATTTTATATTTTTGATAAGGAGAATTAGAATGAAGTTGGCTGTTTCGCGAAACATTTCTATGTATGTATATTAATAGCAAACAGTGTTAAATTCAAATGTCCATATGTCAGATTACATATGGGCTCATCTAGTCTGATCTTGATAACTTCTGTAAAAAAATTTTAAGAAACGAAACTATACATGTATAATCGAAAATAATTACAATGATTAAATTATAATTATTAAAATCTATTGGTTTCACTATGGCATTAAATTTATTTCGATCAAGTGCTTTTAAAACGTGTTATAAAAATGTGAGTATATTGAAAAGGTTAAAATTATAAATATCATAGAAAAGAAAAAGAAATAAATTAGTTTTGTGATTCATTTTAATTTATATTAATTTATTAACAATTCCAAGTTAACTTTTATGATGGATTTTTTTAATATTTATTTTATTTGTTCTAATAATATACTTTATGTGCTCAATATAAGTAAATATTTTTTTATCAAGAGCTCTGTCTTGGAAAAATATATTTAATTATATTTTTTGTAATATTTCACGTAATATGTTCCAGGGAAGAAAGATTTGGAAATGTACAAATATTTATAAACAATTATCTCAATTTATTGTTCAGCAATACAGAGACTTTTAAATATTATGTTCTGTTATAAGCATTAATATGTGCACCATATAAATATTGAGTGCTTGACTTCAATAACAATTGATAAAGGTTTACATTTCAGCCAAATATTAAAAATTGGATAAAATACCTACTACATAAATTTGGTTCATTATTTATTAAATAAAGTGCTTTGAAAGAAACTAAACATAATAATATCAATTCGTGTATAACAAACAGTAAGGAGTTATCTTATTAAAGTTATTTCATAATTGAGATATTGTAATAGTTAAGTTGCATCATAATTTGGATTATAAATTAAGCAAACATTTATAACTTTTAGAAATAAAAAATAATAAGTGAAATAAAAATAGGGTTTCAAATTTGTAAAAATTAAAAATTTTACATGTTATAAAGTATTAATTAAACAAATAACCAATTTTTCAATCAGTTTAACAATATTTTGTGAAAATATCTTAAAACACATGAATATATTTTTTTTCATTTTTAGCACACTCAAAATTCATAAAAAATTCTGGTTACATTTAAAATTATTTATAAATTTGTCAAATATTTAAAGTAAATTGCAAAGGTGTATTGAAGAGGCAAAAATTGAATTTTTTTAGTATTATGTATTGTGGACTGTTTTGTTAAATATTCAATCTTGGTTAAATTCAATAAAACAAAAATTTGATTTTAGAAATATGCAAGGCTTAGGAAAGTGTGCATAAATTGTTTTTTTCTATTCTTCTTTATTTCTTGGTGAACATCTATTTGTCAAAATTGAATTGCCTTATAGGAATCTAATGTATTTAAAATAAACACAACATTAGCGATTTTAGTTCAATTATTGAGTGACTATAAAAGAAATGGTTTTATAATTAGAGAATGGAAGAAATAAACATATTGAAAATATATATAAATTTCTTTTCTGTGAGATCAAAGTGATCTGTGCTTTTTTTTTAAACTTCACATTATAACCATAAAATATTTATTAACTTTTTCAATTAGAGTTCCTTCCATTCATTAGTGTATTAATCAATCGCAATTTAGATTTTGCAATGTGACATACAGGCTATAAGTATGTGCTTTTGCTGTGATGCACCGCCCAGTGGACAATTTTTAAAATTTCGACATTATAAATATGAAATGGATCCGACTAATATTGTTTGATTTTGATAAAAATAATAATAAAATTGAGCCAAATAAATAAATCAATTTGATATAATAAAATCGCGCATTAGTGTTTCCATCCGTATTACTGTAAAAGCCATGTTGGAGAATTGCCTTTGATCTTCAATTGCTCTTCGATACCGGTTATTCAAACCAATTTTGAGTGAGTCACAAGCACATTCTTACGAGCTTCCGTATCACGGTAACACAGTCCTCGGTAAAAAAAAATTAACAATAAGTAATTCATACTTACGCAAGCTATCCTATCATATAAAGAATTCAAAACTTGATAATTTTAGTGATAGTTTTTTAAATTTTGTACTAATAGGTAGATGTTCAATAAATCAGATATTTGTCTCTTAACCACTCATTTTTTTATATTAAAAAAAAATATTATCGCTTATTGATGTAATAAATTAAGGATGTGAAATAAAGGGCTGAAGTACTGCGCCGAAAGTACTACCGAAAATTCGGGTCATTGTCACCAGAATTGTGAATCCACTGTGTGAAAATTTCGAGGCGTTATATTCGTCATAAAGAATCGCGCAATTGATGACTGAAGTTTTTTCTGCAATTCGATACAAATTCATATTAGTCTTGCAACAATTCTACTTACTTTCAGATGTTTCCATACATTGCATGTAAAAACTATGCAACGGAAGCTAGTTTCGAAACGCAACCTTATCGCCTCCATAAATTGGATGGTGGTCCATCTACTAACGTAACACTGACAAAAGACGATGGTCTTAAGTATTACAGACAATTGTATACCATTCGTAGAATGGAAATAGCTTGTGCAAATTTATACAAAGAGAAAGCTATCAGAGGTTTTTGTCACCTGTATTCTGGTCAAGTAAGTTTAAAATAGCCTGACATGTTAAAAGTAAATAGATATCTGTCTTGAAGTACATCGATTTGATCTTTCGTCTATCTATTTCTTTGATATATCACTGAGTTTTAGAACCTTTTGCAAATAAGTCTATTAAGCGTTGACGCATAATCACGCCGATAGCTCCTAATTGTTAACTCCCATTCTTCTCATATTTTCGCTGAAGTTTACAACTGTGGGAAAATTGTAGAAGCAGATAGAATTCCGGCTGATTGTTAAAAGCTCTGTTAAAAAAGTCCGAGTGATTTTATCGGAAATCAAACCATCGAACTCTAGGACAATGTTGTTTCTTTGAGCTATGAAGCATATTAGCATTAAAATTTATTAAAGTTTTCTCATACTCTGAGTAGGAAGCATGTGCAGTTGGTATGTACGCAGCTATGCGACCTGAGGATTCTGCTATCACTGCTTACAGAGCTCATGGTTGGACTTATGTAATGGGTGAGACCGTACTATCTGTTATTGCCGAACTAACTGGACGTAAAAGTGGTAACGTGCGCGGAAAAGGAGGCTCAATGCATATGTATACAAAAAATTTTTACGGTGGAAACGGCATCGTTGGAGCTCAGGTTAGTATACCGCATTTTTATTTTCACATTGTACGCTGTGTGCGTATGTTGGTCGTATTCAAGAGTCTCTCCCCGTTTGTTAAATTGAAACCAAAGGAACTTCGTTATAAAATTAATAGGTTTACTTTATTTTAGGTGCCATTAGGAGCGGGAGTAGCTTTCGCTCAAAAATATAAAAAAACAGGGGGTGTCTGTCTTGCTTGTTATGGTGATGGTGCTGCAAATCAAGGTCAAATATTCGAAGTCTACAATATATCAAAATTGTGGGATGTACCATGCATATTCATATGCGAGAATAATGGTTATGGAATGGGAACTAGTTCAAAGAGAGCTGCAGCGAATCCTGAATATTATACTCGAGGAGATTACATTCCAGGAATATGGGTAAATTAATTGCAGTTAATTAAATAATTTAAAATAATTAAAATAATAGTAGCAGCAAACTATTTATTTTATTTAAAATTCAATATTCCTATTTTTTAATTTTTAATATATTTTTTTATTTATAAAGACTTTGAAGATATGAATATTTAATATATTCCCAAGGGAGCTGTTAATCATGAGTACTTTTAAAATTAAACAAACGACTAGTATAAAAGACGAAAGTGAAAGTTTTTTGGCCGTTAATTTTTTTCTAAATATCCAAATTGTTAAAAATGTTTGCAACTTTAAATTTGCACTGTGAAAAGCAATACATAAGTTATATTAAATGAGATGTATGCGCTGAGGGCGAGAGGAATTTTTTTAGTGCTCGTCTCGAGATTGTAATGCTTACTCCCTCTTGTCTTACAGTTTGTTGAATTTGATGTCGGCCTAGGTATACACAATATAATGTTATATACATCATTTTCTAGACTTTAATTTTGATCTGTCCTCTTAACAAGTGTTTATAATATATTTGAAAGACAAAAATTTCTAAGATTAAAAATGTATTTTATTCACTTTTTTTCTATCGATTTAATTTGTATTATTTTAATAATGCCATTGTTAAGGAATCCATTGGCAGTACGAAATTACACTCAATTTGAGAGTTTTATTTATTTATACGTATGAAAATTTAAACCTTAGTTAATTTAACAAATAGGTGGATGGCATGGATGTACTAGCTGTTCGTGAAGCAACGAAATTTGCTATTGATTACTGCACTTCTGGAAAAGGTCCTTTAGTTATGGAAAGTTTTACATACAGATATATGGGACACAGTATGTCTGATCCCGGTATAAGTTACCGTTCGAGAGAAGAAGTTCAAGAAGTTAGACAAACTAGAGATCCAATTAATAATTTTAAAGAAAAACTGATAAGTTCTAGTCTGATCACGGAGGATGAAATAAAAGTGAGCTTATAAATAAATACACTTTTTTGTGTTGTTACATGCATCTTTGTTCTAGAGTGTGGTTCACCTCCATTACAAAATCTCAGGCACTATCTCAAATGATATCTGAGGTGACATCTCACTTGGGATCTGAAGTTAAATATAGCAAAGGAAAAATTGATAAAAATCGGTTAGATAAGATTTTGGCGTGAGATCCCAGGTAACATGTCACTTGAGATATCATCTGAGATTTTGTAGTAGGAACCCAATAATTGATTTTCTTAAAATAACCCTGATACTTTGCAAGGTGGAGTATATATTTTATGAAATTATTGCCTAAAATTTTTAAAATCTTTACTCGATTTTCAAGTTGACAACAATGTTATTCAGAAAGTATTTTTTTGATTAATTACTACAGTTAAAAGCGCGCGGTCTCTAAACTGGTAGTATGCGTGTGTACAGGATTATAATTAACTTAAAAATTCCGCTAATATATGGCCGTGCAAGTAATAAAAAACATTTTTATTTGAGCATAAATTGCAAGTCTCAAAGTCTCAAAGTAATTGTTCTTTGCTTCATGAAACCATTATCATTGAAATTTTTATGTTATACTTATAACGTTCCGTTTATTTAAAATTCAGTATGGGGTGTAATAGTACATCTTTGATTATATGAATAATTGAAAATTTTGTTTTCAATCATCAACTCATGAAAGAGTGTAGTTTCTAAGATTATCACGCTAGCCATGATGTGCTAATGCCGCTCTTTTATTTGTTTACCTAATATTTACAGAGCTTGTACTTTTCAAAGTATGCTACTTTGCATATCGTAATATTAAATTATACAGGATTTTTTACGGAACATTTATACATGTGAATCACTCTTAAATCACAATTCCAAAACCTGAATTAGTATTGCATAATAATGTATTATGCGCCTAGGAGGAATAGTATATTACGCACCTAGGGAGGAAAAACAGTCCAAATCTCGCGTAAATTTATTATTTATGAAAAATATATATCATAAAAATATATCATAAATTTATTATTTATTTATTTAGTAAACACGAGATATGGGCTGTCCGAATTCACTTTCATGGAGCGTATAAGTACTATTTTTCCTCACACTAGCGCCGAAATTGCGCGCTTCTCTCCAGGCGCCCGGGAGAGAATCTGGTACTTTCGGCGCAGTGTGAAGAATACAACTTTGACAGCTGATATCTCATGTCAATTGCCATCCGAACCAAATTTGTAAGGGTGTCAAACATGAGATCTGAGCTGTCTAAATTTGCTCCTGCGGTCCGTACTTATCCTTTTTTCTTCAAATTAGCGCCGAAATTATGCACTTCTCTCCATATGACCGAGAACGAAAGTGGTACTTTCGGCGCGAGGTAGAGTAAAATAAAAATTTAATTTCATTGAAGATGTTTATATTGCAGGCATTAGAAGCCGAAGTTCGCAAAGAAATTGATGAAGCTGCTCAACAAGCAAAAACTGATAGTGAAATATCTCTCGATGAAATCGCAGCAGATATTTATTCTGTTGCAATAGACAAAGAAGTTCGTAATACTACACCTTTTGAGCCATTTTTACATGCTAGAATAGGACCTGCAATCAATAGTGCTTGAAAATACTTGGATACTTTAATTTATAGAATTCTTGTTGTAAACAAAGAACGTTGGTGTTATTATATTTATATTGTTTACCACGTTATTCAATAAATATGGTGGATAATATAGGGCGAAACTCATATAATTCATAAACAATAAATTCTTGCTCTTCTTGTTTTTTCATAAATTGCAATAATTCAAAACTCTTATTATGATAATTTCTTACACATTCATCTATTTTATGTTGAAATAATTAAAATTTTGAAGCCCGAGTACTATTACTAAACATAAATCAAATAATACTAAAGAATAGGATAGTTCAACATTGTATCATGGTCTGTGCACGAGTTTTACGCACGGGGTGTAAAAGTAAAATAAAAATAAATAAAACGACATGAATTGACAAATTGCTGATGTAATTATTCTAGGTTATTTAAATTCTCATATTTTAAATCTGCATACTTTTTTATTTTTAAATGTTGAAGTTAAGCTACAAAATATTAATACAAGTTATTAACCAAATTAGAAGATTGTAATCAAAACAGTATTGATATCAAAATCTTTTCATTAAAGTATACTTTACATTTCAAAGATGTAGAAAATTAGAATTACATTATTTTAATGTTTCTTTTTACAGTGAGCAGTAACATTTGCTGATGTTTCTATGCACTCTCTTTAGTGGGATCACTTTGTGATTTCTGTTTTTCAAGTTGTGTCCTGAAAAAAAAAACCATTTATAAAATTCAGTAATACTAAAATTGAAAGTGATCAGATTTGTAAGCTGCTTTTGTGCTTAGTGTCTATAATTGTGTATCCATATACAATGCAATAATATATAACAACTAAATGTAAACTAAAATTTATGGGGATGCTTTTAGCATAATGGAGGTACATATTTAAAAATTTTACCTTAATTGTTGATTAAAATCATCTTCTACGTCATCATCATCCCAATTATCTTCCCAAACACTAATATCTTCATTATCCTCATCTTTGGCTGTCCAATCTAAAATAAATTTTATTTAATTATTTTTACACTTGTATCATGAGATTATATGAACATAATATATTGAAGTATCCTCAAAACTGCTTAAATGATGTCAAATCTACTATCATTAAATATAGTTATTGACTGACAACGTTTCTAAAATAAACAGGTTTATGATATCATGACTGAAAAATGAGTCATAAATTAATGATATTATTGATTTCTTTTTTCATTTTAGTAAATTAAAAAAAAAAGAAAAATGTTTTCTTTTCAATATTTCAGTTCATTAGATCGTACTAAAACTGACCATATTAATTAAGAATAAAGAATTAATAAAGAGTTAATAAAGAAAAAAAATTGGCTCAGTATTCATACTGAAACTATTTAATAGTATTTTAAGATCAGTAAAATAATAAGTCAAAGTTTGATAGAAAGTTCTTGCCTGCAAGAAGATCATTAAAATTTGATAATCACAAGCTTTCAACAAATTACGTAGTAAATACTAATTTTTAAGATTTAATTCTTTTTACATTCAGAAAACTTTAGTTATTAATATACCCTGAAAAGTATCATGTGATAGAATCACATAGAATTGTATGACATAATAAAAAAATGGAAAAAGTACCATTTCGATAATAAAATTACAATAGGTCACTTACTTATATTATCTACTTTCTATTATCTATAACTTAACATTAAAATTAGTCGAACATTTAAATCTAAAATTACATGTTAAACCTTTCAATAGTGTATAGAGAATTGTAAAAACTTATTTAAAACTGGCAACTGAAAACTAGCAACTAAATTTACAAAAGAGAATGTCTTATATGAATTTACTGATTATTGTTTAAATGTTTTTGATCTTAACATCAACTCACAGGGTAGAAGTGCCAATTGGATCTCAATTCTAGAATATAATAAAGCCATATATGAGTGATTTGCAGGAAAGTGGCATATGGCAGGTTGCCACTTCCTACACTGCTGTATTTAAACTTTATCAACTTCGCAATCACACCAAAATCTTCTATTAAATTTTTTTTAAAAGTAAGGTTATGTATTTAAGTCACTTTATTAAGTGTGCATTAATGGTTGCAGTAAATATAGCCAAAATGTCACTACTGTAACATGTCGCCAAGCAGAACGTTGCTAATCAAAATACTGCAGGGCTTTAGATATGCAACTAGGCTTTCGCAAAATATAGGAATTTGTTAAAGGAGGATATAATTTACAATTTTCTTTAGAAATATCTTATATATATATATATATATGATTTATTCCCTTGTCTGAGCCCCATTAAATTAAAAATTTAATTTTCACATTTTGGATTTCCAACCTATTTTCAGCCAGTATGTCAGTCTGATCGCTATAGACACTACTGGAGTCAATCATTTTTAAAGCTTTGTAGCCCGAATTTGAATATTTCCTTGCAGTTTGAATTTTGCACTTTGTTAAAACTGTTTTTTTTGCATGGATGTGATGTGGTAAAAAAACAACGTCACTCCTGAAGCTCTTATTATTGCAATGATAAGTGCATGTATTCGTTGCGTAAATATAGTCAAAATATTGTAAATATAAAACTAAATAATTACCTAATAGGATATTTGATTATCTTGTCATAGCTCTTCATACTATAACTATTAGTGTGAAAATGTCACAACTGAAGCCTGTCACTACGAAGCCAATCCAGAAATTCTCCTATGTTAATGTTATGGAAAAAATCTTAATAATAGTTGTAGCTGTTTCTGAATAAACTATGTTTTGTTATACCTTATGTGATAAAAAAACCACTATCAGTTGTCCCGTAAACGAAACCTTTTTTTTCTTCGATTTAGACAGCGAAATATGCCATTTTTAAGCAAATCACCCATATACTTTATTTTATTAGAAAATTACATCAGCATGTTTTTAATTTATTAGAATCACATAAAAAATATAATACTAAATACTGATATAATCTGCCTCCTATTATTGAAATGAAAAACTTTTTTTTTACAATATACATCAATAATGCTTATAAAATTTAACTTTTTAAAATAAAATTCCTTAGATATATTATTAAATAAAGCATTTTGTTTCTTTTATTTACCTTCCGCAGGAAATTCTTCAAATTCATCATCCTCTTCTAGAAGTCCTAGATCAACTTTAATTTTATCGTTTTTGACATCCGACATTTTGAATAATTAATTTATACTTCAATGATTTTTATTTTGACTCTGTTTCGTTGTTTGTTTCACTACCCTGCAAATAATACAAATAATTTAATGCGTGATTTAATTTTAGTACATGCAATTCGATATTTTAATATATTATTTTATGATTTTAAAAATTTGTACTGACTCATCAATTACTGAAACCTGCAGAGTTATATACAAACATTACAATAAACGCAATATAGTACAGTAAGCGCATCTTTGCAGTATTGCAGTATAAAGGTCTGCTTCTCTTATTTTTTTTAGAATTGGAATGGTGTACCGTTCCGCGGCTGGATCAAGGTCCTTTGCCGAGCCGACATCTTTTGTAGTTAAAACATGGAATTAACATGGAAGTTATTTGCGTTGTACGCGCTTCATTTGAATAGTTTAAATTCTAATGCCAGCTTCAATAAAATAATCATTGAATTTTTTAATATATTCACATTCATAGAAGCCAGAATGCATTCAGTTGATGAACATCTCTTAATTGTTTTAACAGAAATTCCATTAATTCCATCCTAATAAAGGTCTATTGTATAAACCTTCGAGCATATGCTCGTTAGGCCCTGGGCTCGGATAGCAATACCTAGCTAAAGTTGCTGGTGATTTTTGCTAGTGCCAACAGCGTAATTAACCCTTACAAAAATTACTAAGTAGTATTCCACAGCAAAATTTTAAAGATTATGTTTATTCGTATATAATTTATTTTGTAAAATAAATTAATTGAATTTAAGCTCAAGATATGCAAAGTATAAACATAATATTAATTATTTACGAACTAATACTTACAAGTATAAGTATAAACTTTTGCTCCGAACTCCACTATACAAAAAGGATGAAACAATGGCGTATAGCGTGTTGAAAATCGAGGCTCGATCAAGGGTTAATTACGCTATCATTCACTATCATCATTAAATCACCAACAATTACTTTGGGTACTGCTATCCCCGCCTGGGGCCTTATGGAGCAAGAGGAGTTGTAGTATAATTAAATTTGAAGAGGATATGCCAGTAGTACACTTTCGCAGTGGAATTAATTATAAAGTAAAAATGGAAAACTGGAGCATAAAATCTGCCGGAGGAGCCATCACTCACAGGAAACAATTACCATATTGAAACTAATTATGTTCAAAGGCAATGATAAAAAAAAATTTTCCCGAATCCCGACGACCGTCCTCATGACCGTTACTTAAGCGGTTAAAGTGATCCCACTTACGACATACATCCACATACTTCCACATACATAAACATAAAATGTCCTCAGTTTCTCGGTGTAGTTTCCTCTGTCCTGCACTAATCCTCTTGATTAAAACAAAGTTCGAATTGCGAAAATTGGATAATTTTAAGTTTTATATCTTGCAAATATATTTCATTCTTTCTTTAAAAATATAAAACTTAGAATAATCCGATTTTCACAATTCGAACTTTGTTATAATCGTTTTTGTATAATTTTTGAATTAACGAAAATATGTGATTTTCGAAAATTTGCATTTTTAAAAAGTTTGAATTTCGCTTGCGTCAAAGCTGACCGTCATTAAGGGAATTAGCGCTTGGGCCTGAGTCGAGGCGACGGTCAGGTATGCGATTGATGGCTCGGTGCGCAGAAAAGGGAAAACTGCACCGAGGCTCGAATCTCAGCTCGAGGGACTCAGACTCACTAATAGTATTTTTAATGTATTAAATAATATTAAAGCGAGAGCTAATAATCTCATTGTATATGATATAGAAGATTCTACGCTTACTGAATCTTCACTATTTCATCATGATTTTACTATTCTTTCAAATTTCAAAAATTTCATTCAGCAGAATGTCAACTAGCAAAGATCGCTCGCTTCGCTCGCGATATGCAGTACAATTTACAAAACATAATGAACGATAAATCTTCATAAAACAGTATACATATTTAATCCAAAACAAAGAATTCAACATTTTTTAAAAGTTAAAACTATTAAAAATCAATACAATTAAAAAAGTGTTGAAAAATAGAAAAAATAAAAAATTTAACTAATTTATAAATTAATAATAAGTTTTATCGATTTCTATTCAAAATCCTTGGCTTTATTTCCAGATTTTGTGTTGATTTTTCTAAAGGATCTACTGTTGTAAAGCTTTACAAAATTTTAATCCTACCTGTTTTTACTTATTGTGTCCAGATTTGGAGGCCATGCTACATTAATTCCATCACCCCTTTAACTTCAGTTCAACATAGAATGCTACGGGTTGCTGCTAGGTTATCTGGCACTTATTTCCATAAATTCTAACATGATTTTAGTAATTTAATGTTACATATTGTAATGTAAATTCTATTCATTCTGTTTGACTACCATGATTCTTTGTTATTCTATAAGTTAGCGAAAGATTTTATTGCTGTACCCACTACTAACATTATATTGTTATCTATAGGCCTCTTAATAATAATTTGCGTTATTCTAATGACATTTACATGCTCAATTAATTTTTCTTATTTAGATGTAGAAATTACTCTACCGCTCGAAAGTAGGATTTAATAGAAAAAAGACTCTATCATTCTTCTCGAGCCTCAAAATTAATTTTCGATTACAGGCTCTATACTGCATATTCTCGCGTGGTGAGATCTGTATGCAGCGAGGCCTTACAAAAATTTGTCGGCGTTTCGTCCCAGCTGTCAGAGTGGACTCTTTCACAGTGGACTCTGTCAGAGTGGAGTTTTTCTTATTGTTCGGTCACTCATCGTATTCCAAGATTATGGAATAAATTCACTAATGATAATCATCAACTTAGCTTTGATTTGTTTAAAAATAGATGCAAAAACTCATTCTATACTTATTGTTGATTTTTTTATTGTACTGCTTACAAACAAAATGTGCTACTTGTCGCTTGATCTCTGCGTTTCTATATTATTATTATTATTATTATTTATTTGTTTTGGATATTACCCATTACAAATGGTCGAGAGGATCCCCTCGACTCGGGCGCGTATAAACTTACATATACTTGGTAACAGTTGAATTATGACAAACTTTAGCGCGTGGCGTATAATACATATATAACTTTATATACTTATAATACACGCTAGAAATACAAAACGACCTAGAAAAACAATACAAGCTAGAATTACAATGCAAGCTAGAAATACAACTAAGGTTATACTTGCAAAGTTATTCACTTCAAATCAAAGACCTTAATTTCAATACTCCCGACATAAAATTCTTTGCTGATACTTGCTGGCCCGGTTTGTCTGGAAACTTCTCTGTTCTTTTATCATCTCTAACGGTTGAGCTGTCAGCTTGGCGCTTGAGAGTGCACCACTTCCTGCGTCGGTGGTATCTGGGGTGTTGATTTTTGACATCGCACTCTGGAAGTCCTCTCTTACTCTGTCGTGCGAAGTTAGTTTGCAGTACGTACTGTTTTCTGAGGCTGGTAGAGACCCTGCTTCTGAGAGGTTCATACTCAGGGTAGTTCCTATGTGCAAGTGGTCAGACTGTCATATTGGAAGCATCCCACACAGCATGAAAGATTTGTAATGAAATATAATATGAAACATTTCACAGCAATTATTTAGGAATAATCGTGAAATATTTCAAAAAAATGTTTGATAATGTAACTGATATAAGGGTAGAATAAACTCTGGAGCGAATAGTATAAAACTTATTTATTAAAGTAACAATTGAGAGACAGAGAGATACATTCAGTAGCAAGTCGCATAGGCAAGTGAGTGTCGAAAAGACCAACGCGTACAGTATATCTTCGCACATAGAAATTAGCAAGTTCATACTATATAGCTATACATGAATATATATATATACAATAGGAATGGCGCGAATATTCAAAATAAGAAATTAAATATATTAATTGAAATCCACAAAACTACAACACGCTCCCTCAATTAAGATATTTAACCATCCATATCATATACAATGTCTATACACTCTTCAATACAAATTTCAAAGGACCCCGCACAAAATATATGGGTTTGTGGGTCCCGGCTAAATTTGATCAAATTTTGATATGTTATAGTTTGTAACTTCCTGAACAAAAATTCAAATGGGCGCAACTCGAAATAATGGACAGATTTTGAGAAAATAACGATTCAACTCTCAGATTTGAGGGTTAGCGACGTCAACCGCTATATATATCTATAGATGTGTAAACAGCAACGTATAGATACTCGTTCGATTTTTACGCAACCGCATGGACTTAAAGCAAAAAAGAATTACACAAGTACGCGATTTACCTATGTGGCCGATGACAAGGTCCAGGAAGCGAGCTAATAGTTATTCGTGCACCGCAAAGATCTGCCTATGAAAATAAAAAAATTCCGATATCTAGACACAGTCTTTGCATACCGCGAAGTGATGTAGTATATAGAAGATTAAAGTCCAGGCAGCTGATACAGATTGTGCAATCAGTAGCTTTTCGACAAAACGTGTGCACCAAGAGCCGGGAAGGTATCTAGGTGAAACAGAATCACCGATTACGCCCTCCAAGTGGGGCGCTTCATAGCTTTTCGGCAAAATGAGAGCACCAGGTGCCCGCAGGAAGTCTAGGTGGACAGAATCGCGGATTACGCTCTCCAGGCAGTGCGCTCCATAGCTTTTCGGCGAAACGTGTGCACTAGGTGCCGGAAAGCTGTCTAGGTGAACAGGGTCGCCGATTACGCCCTCCAGGTAGTGCGCTCCATAGCTTTTCGGCAAAATATGTGCACCAGGTACCGGAAAGCTGTTTAGGTGAAGAGGGTCGCCGATTACGCCCTCCAAGTGGTGAGCTTCATAGCTTTTCGACAAAATGAGAGCACCAGGTGCCCGCAGGGAGTCTAGGTGAACAGGATCGCCAATTACACTCTCCAGGTAGTGCTCTCCATAGCTTTTCGGCAAAATCCGTGCACCAGGTGCCCGCAGGGAGTCTAGGTGGACAGAATCGCCGATTACGCTCTCCAGGTAGTGCGCTCCATAGCTTTTCGGCGAAACGTGTGCACCAGGTGCCGGAAAGCTGTCTAGGTGAACAGGGTCGCCGATTACGCCCTTCAGGTAGTGCGCTCCATAGTTTTTCGGCAAAATGCGTGCACCTAGAGCCGGAAAAGTATCTAGGTGAACAGGGTCGCCGATTACGCCCTTCAGGTAGTGCGCTCCATAGTTTTTCGGCAAAATGCGTGCACCAGGTGCCGGAAAGGTATCTAGGTGAACTGGTTCGCCATAGTTTTTTGACAAAACTTGTGCACTAGCTGCTGGCAAGGTGACTTGTTTAATAGGATCGGCCGTTACGTACGTAAAATAGTGCGCTCCTAAGCGAAAAGGAAAGACTCTTCTGCAAATGAGTTATGTCTCTGCGACTGGTCCCGCAAAAAGTACTTGCGAGAAAAAATATACCAAATAGAGTCACATAAAGTATCCGTAAAAGTATCTCAAAAAGTAATCCCAACCCAATCCAATAATATCCCAAACAGTGTCGAAAAAAGTATCCCCAAAAGTATCCCAAAAAGTATCCCAAAAAGTATCCTAAAAAGTATCCCAAAAAGTATCCCAAAAAGTATCCCAAAAAGTACCCTAAAAGTATTCCCAATCCTATCCATAAGTATTGCAATAAGTTCCTGAAAAATATCCCAAAAAGTATCTAGAAAAGTATTCCCAACCCATCCCACAAATAAAGAATCCCAAAAAGAGTTGGATAAGTATCGGAAAAGTACTCCAAAAAGTATCCCTAAAAGTATCCCAAAAAGTATCCCAAAAGTATCCCAAAAAGTATCCCGAAAGTATCCCAAAAAGTATCCCAAAAAAATCCCAATAAGTATCACCAAAAGTATCCCCAAAAGTATACGAAATATATTCGCAAAAGTATCCCAAAAATTATTCCATAAAATATCGCCAAAAATTCCCAACCCAACTCAACCCAAAAGTTTCCGGCAATAAATGACCCACAAGCATCACAAGTTTTGCGAAAAGTATCCCAAAAAGAATTAAATAAGTATCTGATTAATTTTTTGAAAAGTATACCAAAGAGTATACCAAAAAGTATCCCCAAAAGTATCCCAAAAAGTATCCCAAAAAGTATCCCCAAAAGAATCCCAAAAAGAATCCCAAAACGTATCACCAAAAGTATCCCCAACAGTATACGAAAAATATTCGCAAAAGTATCCCCAAACACATACGAAAAATATTCGCAAAAGTATCCCCAAAAGTATATGAAAAATATTCGCAAAAGTATCCCAAAAAGTATTCCATAAAGTATCGCCAAAAATTCCCAACCGATCCAAAAGTTTCCAGCAATAAGTGTCCCACAAGCATCACAAGTTTCCCAAAAAGTATCCCAAAAAGAATTAAATAAGTATCTGATTAATTATTTGAAAAGTATACCAAAGAGTATACCAAAAAGTATCCCCAAAAGTATCCCAAAAAGTATCCCAAAAAGTATCCCCAAAAGAATCCCAAAAAGAATCCCAAAACGTATCACCAAAAGTATCCCCAACAGTATACGAAAAATATTCGCAAAAGTATCCCCAAAAGTATATGAAAAATATTCGCAAAAGTATCCCAAAAAGTATTCCATAAAGTATCGCCAAAAATTCCCAACCGATCCAAAAGTTTCCAGCAATAAGTGTCCCACAAGCATCACAAGTTTCCCAAAAAGTATCCCAAAAAGAATTAAATAAGTATCTGATTAATTATTTGAAAAGTATACCAAAGAGTATACCAAAAAGTATCCCCAAAAGTATCCCAAAAAGTATCCCAAAAAGTATCCCCAAAAGAATCCCAAAAAGAATCCCAAAACGTATCACCAAAAGTATCCCCAACAGTATACGAAAAATATTCGCAAAAGTATCCCCAAACATATACGAAAAATATTCGCAAAAGTATCCCAAAAAGTATTCCATAAAGTATCGCCAAAAATTCCCAACCGATCCAAAAGTTTCCAGCAATAAGTGTCCCACAAGCATCACAAGTTTCCCAAAAAGTATCCCAAAAAGTATTCCAATTCGGATAATTTTGGGGATACTATTTGGGATACTTTTGGGGATACTATTTGGGATGCTTTTTGGGATACTTTTTGGTATACTTTTTGGGACACGTTTTGGAACACTTTATGGGATACTTTTTGGGAAGCTTGTGATGCTTGTGGGACACTTATTGCCGGAAACTTTTGGGTTGGTTGGGTTGGGAATTTTTGGTGATATTTTATGGAATAATTTTTGGGATACTTTTGCGAATATGTTTCGTATACTTTTGGGGATACTTTTGGTGATACTTATTGGGATTTTTTTGGGAAACTTTTTGGGATACTTTCGGGATACTTTTTGGGATACTTTTGGGATACTTTTTGGGATACTTTTAGGGATACTTTTTGGAGTACTTTTCCGATACTTATCCAACTCTTTTTGGGATTCTTTATTTGTGGGATGGGTTGGGAATACTTTTAGGGTACTTTTTGGGATACTTCTTGGGATACTTTTTGGGATACTTTTTAGGATACTTTTTGGGATACTTTTGGCCATACTTTTTTCGACACTGTTTGGGATATTATTGGATTGGGTTGGGATTACTTTTTGAGATACTTTTACGGATACTTTATGTGACACTATTTGGTATATTTTTTCTCGCACGTACTTTTTGCGGGACCAGTCGCAGAGACATAACTCATTTGCAGAAGAGTCTTTCCTTTTCGCTTAGGAGCGCACTATTTTACGTACGTAACGGCCGATCCTATTAACGAAGTCACCTTGCCAGCAGCTAGTGCACAAGTTTTGTCAAAACGGCGTAATCGGCGACCCTGTTCACCTAGACAGCTTTCCGGCACCTGGTGCACACGTTTCGCCGAAAAGCTATGGAGCGCACTACCTGGAGAGCGTAATTGGCGATCCTGTTCACCTAGACTCCCTGCGGGCACCTGGTGCACGCATTTTGCCGAAAAACTATGGAGCGCACTACCTGAAGGGCGTAATCGGCGACCCTGTTCACCTAGATACCTTTCCGGCTCTAGATACACGCATTTTGCCGAAAAACTATGGAGCGCACTACCTGAAGGGCGTAATCGGCGACCCTGTTCACCTAGACAGATTTCCGGCACCTGGTGCACACGTTTCGCCGAAAAGCTATGGAGCGCACTACCTGGAGAGCGTAATCGGCGATTCTGTCCACCTAGACTCCCTGCGGGCACCTGGTGCACGGATTTTGCCGAAAAGCTATGGAGAGCACTACCTGGAGAGCGTAATTGGCGATCCTGTTCACCTAGACTCCCTGCGGGCACCTGGTGCTCTCATTTTGTCGAAAAGCTATGAAGCTCACCACTTGGAGGGCGTAATCGGCGACCCTGTTCACCTAGATAGCTTTCCGGTACCTGGTGCACATATTTTGCCGAAAAGCTATGGAGCGCACTACCTGGAGAGCGTAATCGGCGACCCTGTTCACCTAGACAGCTTTCCGGCACCTAGTGCACACGTTTCGCCGAAAAGCTATGGAGCGCACTGCCTGGAGAGCGCAATCGGCGATTCTGTCCACCTAGACTTCCTGCGGGCACCTGGTGCTCTCATTTTGCCGAAAAGCTATGAAGCGCACCACTTGGAGGGCGTAATCGGTGATTCTGTTTCACCTAGATACCTTCCCGGCTCTTGGTGCACACGTTTTGTCGAAAAGCTACTGATTGCACAATCTGTATCAGCTGCCTGGACTTTAATCTTCTATATACTACATCACTTCGCGGTATGCAAAGACTATGTCTAGATATCGGAATTTTTTTATTTTCATAGGCAGATCTTTGCGGTGCACGAATAACTATTAGCTCGCTTCCTGGACCTTGTCATTGGCCACATAGGTAAATCGCGTACTTGTGTAATTCTTTTTTGCTTTAAGTCCATGCGGTTGCGTAAAAATCGAACGAGTATCTATACGTTGCTGTTTACACATCTATAGATATATATAGCGGTTGACGTCGCTAACCCTCAAATCTGAGACTTTAATCGTTATTTTCTCAAAATCTGTCCATTATTTCGAGTTGCGCCCATTTGAACTTTTGTTCAGGAAGTTACAAACTATAACATATCAAATTTTGATCAAATTTAGCCGGGACCCACAAACCCATATATTTTGTGCGGGGTCCTTTCCATGAGCAAGTTTAAGAAATAAAAAATACATAAAACTTATAAATCACAAATTCTCTTCGCTCTTGAGACCAATACTGCTAATGAAATCTTGCAGCTTACTTCTTCCTGTAGCTTTTGTCAATGCATCAGCTAACATATGATTCGTGGGTACAAAATTAACTACTATTTCTTGATTATCTATATGCTCCTTGATAAAGTGATGTTTTGTCTTGATGTGTTTGGTCCTTGAACTAAATTTAGCATTTTTACTCAGTTCAATTGCTCCTTTATTATCACACATGATTTGTATTGGTTCATTACAAGATACAATAAGAAGTTCAGACGCCAAGCGGCGAAGCCATAGTGCCTCTTGAGTGGCAGCTGATAAAGATAAATATTCAGCTTCCGTGCTCGACAATGCTACTGTAGCCTGTAGCTTACTACTCCAGCTTATTACTGCTCCTTGCAGAATGAACGTGTAACCTGTCGTTGAACGAGCTTTTTCTTCTTCTGTTGCAAAACTGGCATCACAATAACCCACAAGCTTACAATTGGCATCTCTCGAGTATACAAGTTTTAAATCTTTAGTACCTTGTAAGTAGCGAAGAATCCTTTTAACCATATTCCAGTGTGCCTGTGTATATGAATTGTTATATCTGCTAATAACACTAATGGAGTATGCCAAATCTGGTCTAGTGCCTTGGACCAAATACATAAGGGAACCAACTGCACTTTGATAAGGAATATTGTCCGGATTAAATACTGAATTTGGCGATGATAATTCACTTAAATCACTATTTTGATCCATTGGAGTACTAGTTGATCTGCATTCCTTCATACCAAAATTAATTAAAATGGATTCAATATATTCAGTTTGATCCAGTTCAATGGTACCGTTAGCCTTATCCTGATAGACCCTTAAGCCAAGACACTTTCTGAGCAATCCTAAATCCTTGAGTGTGCATATCTTCTGTAGTCCCTTTTTTAATGTATATAAGTAATCAATACTATCGGTAAAAACAACGAGGTCATCTACAAACAATGCAATAATTATACATTTAGTCTTAGAATAATAACTATAAATACATGAATCATAGCTGGACTGCATGAGATTGAGCTTTTTCAAAGCTGAGTCGAGCTTGAGATTCCAATTGCGACTGCCCTGCTTAAGTCCATAGATAGATTTTTTGAGCTTACACACCATATCCTCTTGCTCCTTGACAATATATCCTTCAGGTTGCTGAAGATAGACAATCTTATCCATGTCACCATGCAAGAAGGCTGTTTCGACATCGAGATGATATATATCAAGTCCTCTTCTTGCAGCATAAGCAAACAAAAGCCTTAATGATGTGAAACGTACAACTGGTGCATATGTCTCATCATAATTTACTCCTCGGACCTGCGAAAAACCTTGGGCAACTAACCTCGCATTAAATTGTATAGAACCATCTTCTCTTCTCTTCTTCTTAAAAATCCATTTAGATCCAACTATTGATTCACCTTGAGGAAGTTTGCAAAGCGTCCACGTGTCATTTTTTATTATAGAATCATATTCATTCTTCATAGCTGTCTGCCACTGTACAGCCTCAGGACCACTTACAGCTTCTTCATATGTCCTGGGTTCACCAGATTGATTAATCACAGTATATATGACATAATCATCAAGATATTTAGGTTTGATTCTTCTTCGTTGAGATCTGATCGTGGGCCTTGCAAGATTATCCTCATCTGAATCTGAATTTGTATCAGGCTGACTGCACTTTGATGCAGATCTGGTTACTGGACGTAAATGACTGCTGGATGAACGTTGCATTGGTGACTTTTGATTTGTTTTTGTCACTTTTGTTCTCACTTTGTCTCCAGCTGATTCAATCTTCCTTTTCCTATTGATTAATCGACTGGTTTCATTCTTCTTAATTGGTAAGTCATCTTTATTATTTTTATTTGTATCACAGCTTCTTTCAGGTAAAACTTCTTCACTCTCGTTATCTATGATGTCATTGTGAGGTATCTCTCTTATATCAGAATCCATGGTTCCAGAGGTTTCAAATGGTAAGTATACTGAACTAGGTGACGTTGTTAAAAGCGGTTCCGTTTCAAGGAAATCAACGTTGCTAGCCGTAAATACCTTCTGCTCCTCTTCACTCCAAAGTCTATAGCCTCTCTGATCCTCGCAGTATCCTAGCATTAAACCTGCCTTTGAAGTAGGATCCATTTTTCTTCTTAAATGACTAGGTACATAGGCTCTTGACTTACATCCAAAAACTCTGAGATTGGAGAGATCTGGTTTATAACCTGTCCATATTTCTTCTGGAGTTCGTCCTCCAAGACATTTTCTGGGACTTCTATTTGATAAATAGCACGCTGTGGATATAGCTTCTGCCCAAAACTTATAAGGAAGTCTAGCTTCTGCGAGCAAACATCTAGCTTTCTCAAGGAGAGTCCTATTAACTCTCTCTGCTCGACCATTCTGCTGGGGCTGATAAGCTATTGATGTTTCGTGCTTTATTCCATCTTTATCTAAAATTTCTCTAAGTCTAGCATTCACATATTCACGACCATTATCAGTTCTTAGTCTTTTAACTTGGTAACCAGTCTGTTTTTCACTAAACTTAATAAACTTAGCAACAACTTCTGGTACTTCATCCTTTTGCTTGAGCATATAAATAAACGTCTTTCTTGAATAATCATCTAAAAAGGTAATAAAGTACTTAGCTTTACCAAGTGAAGCTTCTTCTACTTGACACACATCACTGTGAACAAGCTCTAGCAAACTCGAAGCTCGATTGCTGCTTGCCTTGAATGGTTTCTGAATTAATTTGCCGGTAACACAGATATCACATTTACTGAGCTTATCACTGCTAAAATCAACACCGACAGCACATTTCTTAAGCTGTGTTAAGTATTCTGAATTCAAATGAGCCATTCGTCTGTGCCACAGTTGCATATCTACAGGGGTAGTGACTTTAAATGCCACTTCAGCATCCCTCCGTTGAGACTGCTTACACATTGGTTCAAGCTTAATTCTATATATATTGCCGCTAGATAAATGTCCTTCCAGCATGAGATTATTTTGATAATTATACACTTGACACTTTGTTCCAGAGAAAACTATTTTACCATCTTTCTTTGCTATTGAGCTTACTGAGATAAGATTAGTAGTAATATCAGGTACAAAAAGAACTTTCTCTAATAATATAGTCTGTTTACCATTCGGGCCATTGTATTGTAGAGTAATCTGCCCTTCACCGAGCACTGACACTGTCGACTTATTCGCTGCGGTAACGCTTTTAGTTTTACTGGTCGAAATGTTTGTCATCAACTGCTTATTCGCACACATATGTATAGACGCTCCCGAATCTAAAATCCACTTGTCCTTTTTCCCAGAGTAAACAGAACTAACCGCCAAGCTAGCGTTGTGTACAGGTGCTGATTGTTTACCTGAGTCGACGAAAACGGCGTCGGCTTGCTTCGAGCGAACAATAACACTGGAGGATATAATAGCTGAAAGCGCACACACTGTATCCTCGTCCTCACTCTCATCGGCAGCTTCTGCTGTACACACTTTATGGCTACTGTTATTACGGCGTTTCGGAGCTCTGCACTTGTTAGCGTAATGACCAAAACGGTTACAGTTGTAACAGCGCACATCTCTACTAGGTCTTGATGAACGTCCTTGGGACTGGTAACGCCCTCTGTCCATGGCTTCTTGGTTTGAAAACTGAGCGGGAAACGCTTGTGCCTGAAGTCCTTGGATTTGAAATTCTTCGTTATTCACTGAACATTCCGCTTGATCTAAAAGTCTCGTTTTCACAAGATCCGCTGTAATATCCTGCCCTGAATTCGTCAGAGCCATTATCATGGGCTTATGCGATTGTGGCAAACCCGCCAACATCAATGCACCAACTAGATCTTGCGAAATTTTCATACCGATGGCGTTCAATTTCTGCGATGCTCCCATTATGCGTGCTACATAGTCCTCCATGGACTTACAGTTTTCCAATTTCATGGTCGATATTTCCATAAGTAAAGCAACCTTGCGACTCATACCAGGATCGTCGAAAGATTTGGCGAGCGCATCCCATGCGTCTTTCGCTGATCTTGCATCTTCGAGGTATGCGTAAATATCTGGCTCGACCGAAAGAACTATTCTGCCACGTGCCTTCTGATTCTTCTTGGGATCAGCAGAAATTTCGCCACCTTCTGGTGCGACGATAGTGTCCCAAAGATATTCCACTTCAAGGTACGCCTGCATAGCCACTGACCATGTTCTGTAGTTTCTTCGTCCTGATAGCTTCTCTATAGATAAAAAACCGTTGCCTCCTGTATTGCTCGACATTGCGCTTCTCTCTCCCAAAATGGCGGCGCTCCAAAATTTTCAAATTCACTGCTACACTTACACGCACTATTACGGTGATAAGAACTTGTGCAGATCTTATTCAATGTGCCTGGGCCCAGAACCTGATATAAGGGTAGAATAAACTCTGGAGCGAATAGTATAAAACTTATTTATTAAAGTAACAATTGAGAGACAGAGAGATACATTCAGTAGCAAGTCGCATAGGCAAGTGAGTGTCGAAAAGACCAACGCGTACAGTATATCTTCGCACATAGAAATTAGCAAGTTCATACTATATAGCTATACATGAATATATATATACAATAGGAATGGCGAGAATATTCAAAATAAGAAATTAAATATATTAATTGAAATCCACAAAACTACAACAGTAACCAAAGAATATTTTATGAAATATTTGTGTAATATTGTAGAAATAATTCATGAAGTATAAAATTTCGGATTACTTATAATATTTCATGAAACATTTAGGTAATATAATAAAAATATAACATGTAAGGTTGAAAAGATTTTTTTATCGTTTCCTGTGATATTTATTAAATATTCTAGAAATGTTTCAGTTAATATTATGCAAAATACAAAAAAAAATATTACTTGAAATCATTTATGGAATATCACTGTAATATAATAGAAATATTGCACGCAGGGATAACAATTTTTTTTTACCATTTTCTGAGATATTTATGAAATGTTACGGAGACGTTTTAAGTATTATAAGGTAAAATACGAAGGAAATATTACGTAAAGTAATTCATGGAATATTACTTTAGTATAATGGAAATATTGCACATAGGGTTACACATTTAATTTGATCAATTTCTTTGATATTTCAGAAATGTTACAGAAGTATTTCATGTAACATTATGCAAAGTTCGAAGGTAATATTATATGAAATAATTCATAGAATATCACTGTAATATAATAATTATTGTAATAAAATATTACATGTAAGGTTGGAAAATTTTTTTTGATCATTTACTGAGATATTTCTGAAATATTGTAAAAATGTTTCAAGTAATATTAGGTAAAATATGAAGTAAATATTATACGAAATAATTCACGGAATATTACAGTAAATATAATGGAAATATTGCACGTAGGGTTACAAAAATTTATTTGGATTATTTTCTTTGATATTACAGAAATGTTACAAAAATGTTTCAAGTAATATTATGCAAAATACGAAGGCAATATTACATGAAATAATTCATGAAATATCACTGTAATATAATTTAAAATTTACACGTAGGTTAAAGAAATAATTTCATCATTTTCTTTGATATTTTTAAAATGTTACAGAAATATTTTATGCAACATTGCGCAAAATTTAACACATGAAACATTTTTATTAAAATATTTCAGGAAATATTTCATTGAAATGTTTCAGAAATATTTTAGAAATACTTCAAAATTATTGGAAATATAACATTGATACATTTTTATGAAATGTTTCGGAAATATTACAGAAATATTTCATAAATTATTAATAAATACAATAAAAAAATATTACATAAAATATTTTATAAAATATCTCTGTAATATTACGATAATATTTCACATAAGGCTTTAACAAAAAAGTTAAATTAACTCTTGTAATATTTTCGAAATATTACAGAAATATTTTGTATATTATATACAAAAATGCAAAGTAAACACTACAAGAAATATTTCTTGAAAGATTTCTGTAATATTGTGTGGGAATGTATGCGTAGGGTGTATGCGAGGGAGAGAAGGAGAAAGGGAGGGATGTGCGAAAGCAGGTATGAACGAACCCCGAGTGCTTGAGAGGGATGAGGTTGACCCCCAGCGACCGTCCCAGAGAGACCTCGAATGAGTGTAGACCCGTGTGTGAAACATAGCGAGTGTATCATGACTCATTTACACTTTCAAATATAATAGTTATTGTTTATCCAAAATGTTATTTCTCTTTATTAAACACAACTGTATTTACATCAATCCCACAATTGCAGTAATAATTCACGTTAGATTTTTAAAATTACTAGGATCGTTTTCTGTAATATTTTCGAAATCTTTCAGAAATGTTTTAAGTATTATGCAACGAAAGCGCAAATTAAACATTATATAAGAAATATTTCTCCACATATTTCTATAATATTGCAGTAACAATTCCCGCAATGCTTAAAAAATTATAATGATCATTTCGTGCAATATTTTTGAAATATTACATAAATATTTTATGTAACATTTCTCGAAAATCCAATGTAAACATTGTATGAAATATTATACCAAAGATTTCTGTAATATTGTAGTAATAATTCACGTTCGGGTTAAAAAATTACCAGTATTATTTTCTTTAATATTTCGCCAAAATTGCAATAATGTTTTATGAAACCTTACATGAAATATTTCTCGAAAGATTTCTGTAGTATAGCAGTAATATTATATAACCGCATAACCTATAACCCTATAACCCTATTTAACGTAAGGTTAAAAAAATTACCAGTATCATTTTTTGTAATATTTTACAAATATTACAGAATATTTTGTGTAATGTTTCACGAAAACCCAAATCAAACATTGTTTTATGTAATATTATGATGAAATTTGAAATAGGTATAAGAAGGAATATTTTTATAAATATCTTCATAATATTCTGGTAATAATTCACGTAAGGTTTCCGGAACTTCCTGAGTTATTTCCTTAAATAATTCAGATATTCAACAGAAATCTTTCATGTATTGTGTCGGAATATGGTCCACATTGCATGAAAGATTTATTTTAAAACATTACCTGAAATATTTCTACTTTACTGTAAGAACATTACGACACGTAACTATGAAACATTTTTACGAAATATTTTGAAATATTATGGAATTATTTATGGAATATTTTAGTAATAAGGCATATAACAACTAAAAAAAGTATTAATTTGGGTTTTCGTGAAATATTACATGCAATATTTATGTAATATATGTGAAATATTACAGAAAATTATCCTGGTCATTTTTGAAACCTAATGTGAATTATTATTGCGATATTAGAGAAATCTTTCGAATAATATTTCATGCAATGCTTACTGTGGATTTTCATATAATATTACGTAAAACATTTCTGTAATATTTGTGAAATATTACAAGAGTTAATTTAAATTTTTTTAAAAGTCTTACGTGAAATATTGCAGACGAGTTATGTAGATTATTTTCTATCTTGTACATCAGCTACCTTTTCTCGTAACCTAATTTTATTATAAAGTATAATTTTATTATAATTTATTATGAAAACATTTATTATTATATAACAATATTCAAAAATAAACAGACTGTAATTTGACAATATTACATAAGTCGGATAAATGTGGAATATATTTAATACTATGGAACACAAACTAGTAAATTAATAATAAACACATTTGATATGAAATTCCATCAATATCCCACTAATAAAAAGTCATGACCGGATGTTTTGAAACCGCTGAAGACGAATTGTGATTGGTTGATGTTGTGCGCATGCGTCAAGACTCAAGAGCCAATATGTTCATGTGTCATGGTTCATGTGTTTCCGGTGAATGCGTTAGTTTGAGGTTAGAGCGCGCGAAGCCCGCTGATGTTGATCTAACATTCTCGCCTAATATAATGGCAAAAAGATCTGCGTGCAAGCAGAGTGCAGGTACAAGAAATCGAGAAAGATTTGTTTTTATTTTATACACAATAGAATCGACAATGGGTTCATGAGTTCTTCATATATAGATATACCTATGCACAGTTCGATAAGTTCTTTTTAAAAACTGTACTTTAAAAAATAACTTTTAAAAGAGAAATAATTCTTCAAAATTTTCAAAATAAAAATCGAATTTGATTATTTTAAGTATTTCTGAGTACTATTAAATTATGAACAAACTGCAAGAAAAATGAGAGCGCGCGAAGCGCGCTGCTCTTGGTCTAGTAATACATAATTTTAAACTAAACAATTTATAAAATGCACAAAATTATAAAATAATGAATTAAAAATATCGTATAAGTAATAGGAGTTTCATAGCAATTATGTTTAATATATACTAGACCAAGAGCAGCGCGCTCTAATTTTTCTTGCAACTTGTTTATGATTTAATAGTACTCAAAAATACTTCCCTCTTTCTCGATTTCTTGTACCTGCGCTCTGCTTGCACGCAGATCTTTTCTGCTATTATATTAGGCTAGAATGTTAGATCAACACATAGACATAAAAGAGATAGACTGCGGGTCACTGCTGGCGAAAATGGCACCTATTGAGAGAGAGAGAGAGAGAGAGAGAGAGAGAGAGAGAGAGAGAGAGAGAGAGAGATACAATTGGGTAATACGACAACATATATATAGGTAGACAAGATGGCTGTGTATAATTGGGAAATAACATTGTGTTTTATGGGGGCCTGACGTATTTGTATTTTTACAGCAAATTTGGTAAATAAACAGTCCCTAAGGCCAGTGAAATTGGATTAAGCAATGTTTTCTGAATATGTTTAGAAAATTTGAATTACTGAACTTTTGATCTAATATTTAGAAACATACACTTAAATACCAAAATTGGAGGTTAAACCTACTTGTCTGCTGCACAGGCAACGCGACGCGCTGACAAATTGTCTAGCAGATTTAACCTCCAATTTTGATCTTTAAGTGTATATTTCTAAATATTAGATCAAGAGTTCAGTAATTCAAATTTTATTCAGAAACATCCCTTATCAAAATAATGTGCAGATATTTATGCAGAGTTTTCTGCAGAACTCTCTGTAGAGCTCTGCAGAGTAATCTGCAGGGTTCCCTGCAGATGGTCCAAATTCTCTGCAGAGGAGCAATGCCAATGCTTCTGAAGTAATTTGTGTAGAATTTTCTGCAGAGATTGCTGTACAGATTACTGCAGAGATTTCTGCATTGTAATTACTTCTGCAGAGAATTTGGACCCCCTACATAGAACCCTGCAGATTGCTCTGCAGAGCCCTGCAGAGAATTCTGCAGAGATCTCTGCATAAATATCTACACATTATTTTGATAAGGGATATTCAGAAAACATTGCTTAATCCAATTTCACTGGCCTTAGGGACTGTTTATTTACCAAATTTGCTGTAAAAATACAAATACGTCCGGCCCCCGCATAAGACGCAATGTAATTTCCCGATTATACACAGCCATCTTGTCTACCTATATATGCGGTGTCGTATTACCCAATAGCAGGTACACTGTCTCTCTCTCTCTCTAAACATGCTTCTACGTATGTGCACACATGCGCGAGTAGATAGCAAATTCGATAAGCGGGATTTTCCCTGTATTCAAATTCAGCAGTCAAAAAACAAATTAAAATCTAATTAAATAAACGTGGAAATGCATTAATATTAAATATTTTGATTTTTGCGTGGTCTATTGTATTTGTAAAGTGCAGAAGAGTGTATGAAGAATGGTAAGTATAATATCTTTTTGTAATCACGAATACACGGTAAGTAATGAGCGACGTGTTTGTTCTTGTTTTGCAAAACACGTTAGAACAAAGTAATAAATGATCAGTGAAACGCGGCAGATCTCGATGCACCGCTATGCCGATAAAAAATCTGCGCTTGCATGAATTTTTATGTCAATTACGTTAATTAAGTGATAAAATGGTGAATAATTGTTGCGTGTGTAAGCGAGATCAGTGTTTTGGTACGAGTGTAGATCTTTTCATTCGTAAGTATAGTGCACATTAAAATTAAATAAAAGTTACTCAGATCAACGGGGTTAAGAAATAATTATATATATCATTATTCGTAGACACACACATATACAATATATATATAAATATTTTATTAATAAGATTAATAGTTATGATACGTCTTCGTGAATAACATTTTTTTTTGATTTCCCTCCTCAGATGAAAAGAAAAGATTTTGGATTTTAGCTATAGATAAAAAAAAGTTCCTAAATCAGCTACAATATGTAGTGACCATTTTAAAGATGAAGTTTTTACGATACCGATATTAGGTAGTCATAGGCGATTTAAG